>CM077159.1:9137651-9542816 GCA_039583875.1 Platanthera guangdongensis | reverse complement strand
AAAGGCCCCGTCTTCCCTCAGTTGTAGCAAGCTCTGAGACTCAACTTGTGGTTTCCTGACGCACCAGACGAAGGGCAGAGTTCGAAGTCCTCTGCTTCTTATTCCATCTGTGGAATCCTAACTTTGCACTAGGCAATTTGAACTGTGCCTTCTTTTCTCCTGGGTCCTTCTTTTCTTGCACCCTCTTCACACCTTTTCCAAAGACCGGGCTGAGTTGACCAAGGCTAGGAAGCCCTGCACCTTAGGTCCGACAAGGATTAACTGTAGGTCACCATGAAGACCCTCATAAAATTGGTTGCTTTTCCTCTCCTCTTCCGTAAAAATAGCCCCAGCATACCGACCCAACCCTGTAAACTAGTGGAGGTACTCGTCCACGCTTTTGGATCCTTGAGTCAACCCAAGATATTGGTTCTCCATCTCAAGCTTCTGAGCAGAGGGTAGATATCTTGCCAGGAACAATCTTGAAAATTCTTCCATAGGCACATCAACAAGCTGCCTACCCACTAAGAGGTGAAACTCCAACTCATCCCACCACAGCCTCGCTTCACCCGCCAAAAGAAAGGTCGCTATGGTGGTATTCTGCCACTCCTCAGTTAACGTGGCTATCAAAACCCTCTTTATCGTAGAGAGCCAGTCCTCAGATTGAGCTGGCGTTCCAGTCCCGTCAAATACTGGGGATTAAAGCCCATTACATGCTTGAGCTGCTTCTCCGTAGCTCTCCTCGGCTCTACCAGATCAACTGTTGTGCGCTCCAGCACTCTCGGCTCTGTCGCCCTAACCGGTTCTTGCTCTACGCAAGAGGTGCATGGTGCATTTGCCCTGCAGGTTGGGCATTAATCATCGCAAATACGGCTTCATCCACCATCTTGATGGTTTCCGCTGAAGGAGGTGTAGTAGGCATGTCTCTCGGTGCACTACTTTCGGCCGATTACGGACGCTCTGATTGACTAGCATCGCTTCTAGCTGCCTATAGAAGCAAATACACTCGATTAGACGACAACCAAATTGCTAAAAGCAATCATTGGAACACTCAGATTCCACAAAACAAGTGTATTTTTCATTCCTAAGGGGACATTCATGGGTTCTTTTTGATGTTATAACGATGACGCACACATGTGCTCCACCCCTTAAAAGAATTCACCCACGAATTCATTTAAGCCTGACCGTAACCAGAAGTCTTATACCAAATTGTAACACCCCCATCCGTCATATGACATATAACAGAAGGTCCAGCTGGAACCCGACGCCATATACCACAGACAGACGGAAGTGTTACGTATTAATAACCAAACGTTCCAATTAAGACTACTCGTCCTAACACAGAGCATTCTAGCGGAAGCTTTTAAAAGTTGAAAGAACCCAAACTGAATAATCATTTTACATGAATGTCCACAATCGCTACCACTGGAATGAAATAACAATACACTGAAAGGGTACATGGCCTTATGGCCTTACAATAGTTCACTTATCAAATAGTGTCTTACATATATCAGCTCACAGGCCGGCCACACATGACAAAATAAAAACAACTATTCGCTGAGGCCTTCGAGGGCCAGCACGACAACATGGGCTCCAGCCCGCTATTTTGCACTCGGCTCCGCAGCACCTACAGGCAACATTCCACCGCACGGTGGCAAACAAGCAACGGTCAGCTAAAGCCGACCAAATTATAACGACCCCGTCCCTTTCTCGGGACGACAATGCTCCTTCCCTGCATATCATTAGCCCAGCTAAGCAATTAAGTAAAAACATACTTCTCCACAGGTGTAGGCTCGCACGGCCAAACACCCCCGTGCACTCAGGGCATATTAACGGTGAATCCTGACACTTCAACGTCTTCACCACCACCCCCAGGATGGCAACAACATGAGCATTTCAGCCTTCCTGACCACTGTCTAAGGCTCCCGATTATGCCAACGGCCAGTCCCCTTTTCGGGTCTCTCGCACCGAACCACCTAGCCCAGGTCCAATTCCACTTGCGCGTTACTCAACCGCGTAGTTCATATTAAGACGTACGCACGAGCCAAGCTTCTCTCGGATCCTAATATTCCAATCAATCACATAACCCAGTTATGTTGAAGGCCGGTTCCCATACCGCCAAGTTAGCAGAACAACGATTCTGCTCAGTTTTCCGGGTGCGCCTTGGAGCTAACCTCCAAGGATCCCTGCTGCAATCTAACCGCGTAGAACCCGAAAACCCAAAGCATGGAGTCTTCTCCGGCAAATCATAAAAAATGCAACATCACCGATCCAGACCAACATGTCCGGGTAGTCTTCACACACAATGCCTATGCTCGTACTTCGATTCCAGACTCTATATGCAACACACGGGGGACTATTCCCGTCAACCCCAAGGAACACCGCACACTCGTGGGAGCGGGTTTTCCCTTTGCAAAAAGGAAGAGCTTCACATGCTCAAGTAGAGAATCGTTACCCTTGTTGTCCGCTTTTGCGCCATGGAAAAACTACACGGATGGAAATCTTCGCCACGAACTTTCCTCTACGGATCCGCTCTCAGATATCAAAACGTTGCTCCGATGCTCCGCCAACGGCTGGAAAACTCCTCCTTCTTCCTCCTCTTTCTAACTCCTTGAGAGAGAGAGAGAGACTAAGGGAGAAAATGAGGAATTGGTCCTTTACTTCCGACCTTAACAGAGCAGGGTTTTCCCAGGGCCGTCGGATTTTAAATAAAGAAATCAAACGGCTCTGATCCGTTCAAAAATCAACAGACCTGGGCCGAATACGGTTTGGCACACGGCCGTGTCCCAGGCCGTATGCCTCGATCCAGGCATGGTCGTCGAACACAGAGACTCACACGGGCTCAGACACGCCCGTGTCTCACTCGACACGCCCGTTTCGGGTCCTCGACACGCCCGTGTCCGGGGGCGTGTCACACATAACCACCACGCCAACCGACACGACCCTTGGAAACACAGGTACTGACACGGGTAGGCACACGCCCGTGTCAAATGACACGCCAGTGTCATTAAGCCGTGTTCCTAGCCGTGTCCTTCTCGGGATAAAATCGGCCAAAACACCATGCCAGACAAGGCCTTGGACACTCCCGTGTCCTAGGCCGTGTACCCCTATACAGGCACCAAAATCCATTTTTACACGACCAACTCAAATACAATTTTGGGGGCGTTAGAAGGAGGAGGAGGATCCTTTCTGTATCTTTGAGGAGGTGGGGAATACCTTCTGCTTTTCTTTCTTTCTTTCTGTTCATTCTTGGACAGCCACATCCATGCTGGCATGCCCTTGTAGGGTGTGATCTTCTGAAGTATATAGTAAGGAGTATCATTTGTAGGATTGTGTTTTGTGGCAGGAGGTGTAGGAGCTTTCCTCTTCTTAGACACTTTCTTTTTCTTGGGCTCATCATTTGAGTCCTCCTCATCATCATCATTAGTAGAATCCTGAGGATTATCATACATTGCATTTATCTCTTTTAGGGCTTCAGCAGATATCAGAGGTTTCTCAGCCTGGGAGGGAGCTGGAAGAGGAGGTGGAACAAGAACTGGAGCATGAGCTGTAGAACTGTACACTTCAATGCTTTCAGTAACTGACTTATTTTCCTCTTCTATATCTGCCATGATCAGTGCATCAAGATCAGGCATAGGTGAATCATCCATCACAAAAACTGGAGCATAAATATCTGTTGGAGGGGATGAAGTAATGGGTGAAACAACTTTGGGTGGAGATGGAATGACTGGAACCACTATAGCTGGAACCTCTGTGGTTGGAACCTCTATTGTAACAAAACTAGCCTTTAGTTGCTTGACAACTTTAGGGCTTATGGGAGAGGTATAAGGAACTATAGCCATGCATGGCTTAGCGCTGTCTGCTGGAGGGTTAGTAAAATAGGCTGTATCAAAAATGCTCAATAAATTTAAAAGATCAACTGTGGGATTTATAATAAAATCACCAGCATTGTTATGTCCTCCGGGACCTGCTCATCTATGTCCATATCAGATTCAATAAAATGAATTAAATCAAATAAATCTGTATCAGCATCTACTTTTGCTACTATTTCTACTGCTATTACTGCTGCTTTACCAGCATCTGCTGCTACTGCTGTTGTTTCTACTGGCGCTATTTCTGCTGCTGATTCTTCATTGAGTATCTCCCCCTGCCTGGTTTTAGTGTTGATTGGATCCAGGCCCCTAACTAAAGAGGGAGGAGTAGAAAGAGCAGATATTTGGGCAGCTAGGGAGGAAATGGAAGAAGCTAGTGGTGAAATGACCTCTGCTATGATTATTTTAAGAAGGGGAGTTAGAAGTGCAAGGAGTGGTGGTATGATGGAGGGATCCAATAGGAAAGCTACCGAGGGTGGTGCAGAAGGTGTAGCAATGGAGACAGAGGTAGGAATTGATGAGGATGGTGGAGGTGGCGGTGGAGGTGGTGCATCTTGCATTTGTTCATCTTGAGGAGTAGATGTATTGAGGGGGAATGAAGGCAGATGGAAGAATGGTATGTTGTCCAAATGGGGGGGGGGGGTAAGGGAGATGAAGGTGGTGAGGGAATGTGTGTATCATGGGGGGATTGAGGTGGGGTTGGTTGTGGTGATTGAGAAGGAGAGGGTTGATGGTATTCCTGAATGGGAGAGGAGGGAATTTCAGTGATATTTATTTGTGGAGAGGTTGCAGGAGATGAAGCTGGAGTAGGAATATGAATTGGTTGTTATGGTTGTTGTTGTGGTTGTTGAAGACAAGAAATTATGGAAGAGGGTTGTTGTAGCAACTGTTGTTGAGGTGGGATGGCTGGAAGTGAGGGAGGTGGAGGAGGGATCTCTTCAGTAGGGAGGGAAGTGGCTGGAGCAGCCCTAGTACTCTCAGAAAGCCTGGTGGAGGAGGAAGAAGCCTTGGAGGGCTTGGTGATAGTCCTCTCCCACATGCCAAAGAGAGCACATGTGAGCCTCTTAGAGGTATTTATGAATATGGTCTGGGAGACTAGGGATTCAGCAGCCTTTTCCTTCAAGAAGATCCCTAATAGTCTTCCAAAACACACCTCTTTTTTGTATTATTTTTCTTAATCAGATCAAACGTGATCTGAGCCCAGTTGACCTTCTTCTTGTTGACCACAGCACACATAACCAGGAATTAGTGCCTGGTTATGTAGTCATGTGGAGTGTGCTTCCCCAGCAATACTTTGCCCACAATGTCTGCTAGAAATTTGAACTCAACAGACAAGTGTTTCTTTAGCAACTTATTTGGGGTTTCTCCAGAATAACCCATCATACTCAGCATCATATCAAACTCCTCAGTATCCATTTATAATTCTTCTTCACCATTACTTAATCCAAAAATTTCTGTGAGGACAGCGGGGTTAGAGAAATAACATTACCGTACTGTCCCTATCATGGTTCTCATCTATGGTGGAGGTATAACCCATTCTCCGATCTTAGTGCAGATATCTTTCCTAGTGCACATCAAATTCTTCAAATTCTATTCTTCAAATAGTTGCAGTATTTCTAGAAAGATTGGGTCGGAATGCTAGAAGGAATCAAAATCGACATCAAAGCCGGTGTCGAATTTCATTGCCGCAAGATTTCCTGCCGGAATCGCCATTAGAGTACCTACAAGAGAAAAAGTACGATCAAGTGCAAAGGAACTGAAAGCGCGGGATGGAGGTCGAAGAAACCTAGATATAAGGTTTTCCAGAATATGAATCGACATACTCCGTTCCACGAAAAATAAAATAATTCTTCGATCTGAGGTCGACGAACTAATTTGTAGTTAAATAATTCATCGTGCTTAGTCTTAAGATTTGAAGACATATCGTCGAGCTTCGTTCGACGAAAGTTTTCTGAAGTAGATTTGTCGATCTCCGTTCGACGAAAATGACTTCACTCACAGAGAGTTTTTTCGAACTCCGTTCGACAAATATCTCAAGAACTTTCCCCATGTTCGTCGAGCTCCGTTCGACGAACTCTGGCAAATTCGTCGAGTGCAGACAGAAATTAAACTAAGGCTTCTCCATTGATCATTCCAAGCTGATTTATAAAAAACAAGTGATTTCTTTCATCCAAGGGTTTGGTGAAAATAGCAGCTCTTTGTAAATCAGTGTAGATATAGACAAGTTTAATTTATTTTTGTCTACACACTCTATAATGAAATGATGCCTAATGTCTATATGCTAGTCCTACTGTGATTGATTGGATTTTGTGCTATGGATATAGCACTTGTGTTGTCACATAGTAGAGTTGAATTATTTATGTTGAAATCATAGTCTAGGAGTTGGTTTGAATCCACAACATCTGGAACAACAACCTGCCAGCACTATGTATTCTGCTTCAGCTGTTGATGTAGACACAGATTACTGCTTCTTACAAACCAAGATACTAATCTCATACCAAGGAACAGGAAAGTTCCTGAGGTACTTTTCCTGTCAACCCTGCATCAAGTAAAGTCAATATCTGAATATCCAGTTAAATCAAATTCTGACTCTGTAGGATACCACAGGCATAGACTGGGACAACTCTTTATATATCTCAAAATCTTTTTAGAAAAATTAGGTGAGATTCTTTAGGTTTTACTTGGAACCTAGCACAAAGGCATGTTGCAAACATGATATCAGGTCTGCTAGCTGTAAGATATAGTAGGGACCCAACAATGCCCCTATATAACTTCTGGTCAACAAGTTTCCCATGTTGGATCAGAATTTATTACATCATTAGTAGCCATGGGTGTTTTCTTTTGCTGAGAAATCAGCCATCCCAAACTTCTTAAGAAGCTCTTTAGCATACTTAGCTTGGGAGATGAAGATGCCATCAGGTAGCTGCTTCACTTGGAGACCAATGAAGTAGGAGAGCTCACCTATGCTACTCATCTCAAACTTAGAATGCATGAGTTCAGAAAACCTCTTGCATAGTTTATAGTCAGTAAATCCAAATATGATGTCATCCACATAGATTTGTACTAATAAGATTTTATCCTTATGGTGTCTAGTGAATAATATTTTATCTACTATGCCTCTAGTAAAATCATGCTCTATCAGAAAGCTAGCTAAGGTCTCATACCAAGATCTTGGAGCTTGCTTTAGACCATAGATGGCTTTATGCAGTCTAAATACATAAGTTAGATGAGTTGGAGAAACAAAACCTGGAGGTTGTTCAACATAAACCTCTTCTTTTAGTATTCCATTTAGAAAAACACTCTTTACATCCATCTGATATACCTTGAACTTCTTGTAGGCAACATAGGCAAGAAAGATTCTGATTTCCTCTAACCTTGAAACTGGTGCAAAGGTTTGATCATAGTCTATGCCTTCTTCTTGTCTATATCCTTGAGCAACAAGCCTAGCCTTGTTCCTCACAATTGCACCTTGGGCATCTAGTTTATTTCTATATACCCATTTAGTTCTAATGACTGGGTAGTCTTTGGGTCTTGGAAACAAATCCCAAACTCAACATCTCTCAAACTGTTTGAGTTCCTCTTGCATAACAATGATCCAGTTGGGATCCTACATAGCATCATGTATGGATTGAGGCTCAACTTGAGAGAGAAAAAACGCATGCATCAAGTCTTGGTTGAGTTGATGCCTTGTCTGTACACATACTGTTATGTCTCCAATCACTTGGGATCTATGGTGATCTCTTAGTGTGATAAGATCAGTGGGTGGAGTTGGTTCAGTAACAACATTTTGATTTAATTCCTCTTGTGAAATTATGTTTGCTGTTGGATGAAGTTCAGTCACTTCAGTGCTTTCTTCTTCACTGTCTTCATCAACTTATGGAGAGGAATGTGTTGGAGCCTCTTGGGTGAGGCTTAGTCCATCCAAATTATCACACAAGTGAGGTAGTGCAAGGGGTTACTGGTAGAAATCTATTTCTCCTTGTAAAACATGTTAGTTTCATCAAAGGTAACATGTATAGATTCCTCAATTTTTAAGTTGATTTATTGAACACACTATAAGCTTTGCTTACTTGTGGAATATCCTAGAAAAATTCCCTCTTCAGCCTTATCTTCGAACTTTCTAATGTATTTCTTGTTGTTATTATGTATATAGCATATGCAAAAAATACTTTAAAATAGGTGATTTTAGGTTTCTTCCCATTAAATAATCCATAGGGAGTCCTATTATTTAGTTTATGTATCAAGCTTCTGTTCAGTATATAATTTGCTGTGCTTTCAGCCTCTGCCCAAAAGGATAGTGACATATAAGCATCTGCAAGTAATGTTCCTGCAGCTTCAATCAGGATTCTATTCTTCCTTTCAGCTACCCCATTTTGTTAGGGAGTTCTAGGAGCTGAGAAGCAGTGCCTGATACCTTTCTTCTCACAAAACTCATGCATAAGAAGAGACTCAAACTCTGTACCATGATCACTTCTGATTAATGCAACATGAGTACGGTACTCAATCATATGGTCCTGAGAAAATCTGTAAGAACTTTAAAGGTATCTGACTTAGATCTCAGAAAGAACACCCAAGTGAATCTTGAGAAGTCATCTACAATAACTAAAGTGTAGGATTTCCCTCCAAGGCTTTGTACAACAATGGGTCCAAAGAGATCCATGTATAGCAAATATAAAATCCTAGGTGAATCACTTTTATTAATGGACTTAAAGCTAGATTTAGTTTGCTTTCCTAGTTGACAAGTCCTGCAAAGACCTTCCTTCTTGTAGGGACCAGAAGGTAAACCTCTTACAAGACTGCCTTTAGATAGCCTATCAATGTTTTTCTTATTTACATGTCCTACTCTTTTATGGCGTAATTCATTTTGATTGTAAACTATGTTAAGCAAACAAATATCTGAATTGGCAGAATAGAAATCAACTAAATAAATGTTTTTCTTTATTAGAAATAATACAAGTTTTTGAGTTGAAATGTACCTGATAATCTTCATCACGTAATTGGATTATGGAGATGAGGTTATGCTTGAGTCCACTTACATAAGTCACCTTCTTGAATCTGACTGCTCCAATCCTTACTTCTCCATAGCCTTCAGACTGGCCACACTTTGAATCACCAAAGATGACCTTTGGTCCCAACCTGGACTTGTAGTTGATTAGGTTATCCTTGCTGCCAGTCATGTGTTTGGATCATCCACTGTCCAGGTACCATATTTGATTAATCACTGGACATCCCTTTTCCTGCAATGAAAATAGTTAGTTGTTCTTGACTCAGGTTACCTTGGGTCCTTTATATTATTGATAAGAAAAACTGGATATCACAGAGAATTCAGGTTGTGTTTTTATGTCCTAAGGGGTGATATCTTTTAGGTGGTATTATCCAATCAGCATGAAGGTTAAATGGTTTCTTAGTTTGATTTAAGTTGGTGTTATAATTATAGTTTTTTGTTAAGCCTGACTGGGTTCGACGAATTGTTGTGAGTTCGTCGATCAGAGTTTGACGAAATGGGATGTGATCGTCGATCTCTGCTCAGAGAATGAACATAGTCATTTTCTATGCCCCAAGTTCATCGATGTTTGCTCGACGAACCATACAAAGTTCGTTGATCGTAGTAAGACGAATGATTATTATATAAATTTGCGTTCATCATTTGTCGACTTGAGTTCGACGAACTGGTCATATTTCGTCGATCTAAGTTCGACGAAATCTGCTGAACTTTGTTTTTATTTAGGGTTTTCTGGTTTCTGTTATTTTGATCTTTTAATTTGGGCATTTCTTCTTGTAATTTGTTTATGGTTTATTATTTCTTTGCCCTTAGCAGAAACAAATTTGATGGGGGTTGATAAAATATTTTTCTTAAGAATGGGGGACAATTTGATGAAGTACCCAAGCCCAGCTTGCCATTTAGTCTGGCATTGACTGTGCTTGTGATGTCCATCAGCTTAAGGCTTCTCCCATTGAGAGATTCCTCGAGTTGTTTGTCCTCACATAGTTTAGTTTTTAAAGAGTCAATTTGTTTATTAGCTGATATTAGTTCTTCTTTTAACTTGATGTTTTTAGAGATGATGTTTTCCTGGTTTGATAATTTTTCCCTAAGTGCCTTGATTTCCTTTTCTGAATTTATTAAATCTATGCACATGGTTTTAAATTCAATTTGAAAGTATCAGAACTATAATCAAAAGAGGACAATACCTGATCAGCTTCTGATTCAGAAGCTTCTTCACTGTTAGAATCTCCTTCATCTGAATGACTCCTTGAGGCATAAATGTCGATAAGGCATACTTCTTTGTCCCTTGTCTCTTCCTCATCTTCACTGGAGCTGGAGGATGTGGATTCATCCTCAGTTTCACTCCAGGATTCAACTACAAAGCCTTTCTCCTTTTTCTTGTATTTGCTGGAGGAAGACCTAACTACTTTGCTGTCTCCTAGAGTCCTTCTCTATTCTCTTTTCCTTCTTTTGATTTTCTGGACACTCTGAGATGAAGTGTCCAGGTTTCCTGCAGCCAAAGAACCACTTCTTTAGTGGGGGTTTTGTCATACCTTGGCTTGTCATCCTGCCTGGATAACTTTCTTCTGAAATCCTTCCTTGCCATTTTATAGAATCTCTTGGCAAAGAGACTCATCAACTCTTCATTCACATTGGAGGCTTCAGTTTCTTCAACAACTTTAAAAGCTATGATGTGCTCCTTCCTTGCTGGTGGAGGTATTCTCTACTCAGCTGCTTCTCTGGATTTAATCAGCTGCTCATAAAACTTGAGCTTTCCTAAAAGAGATTCTGTGGAAATCTTTCATTTAGGCTTCTGGCCTCCTTGATTGGCCAGATCCTTGAATCCCATATGCTTGGAAGCACATGAGGATTTTGTCATTCACCTCAGTGAGGGTAATGTCCTTGTCCAATGTCTTTAGCTCATTGATGATTGAGCTCAGCCTATTGTACATATCTGCAACTGATTCAGTTTCCTCCTTCTTGAAGTTCTCATATTGTGATATGAGGTTGGATCTTCTATCCTTTCTTTCATCAGCAGATCCAACCACCATTTGATTAAGGGAATCCCAAAATGGCCTTGGCTGATGTGCACTCAGCCACTTTCTAAAAAATGTCATCTGACATTGTTTGGGCCAGAATGTTCATGGCCTTGGCATCAGCAACCTTTGTTTTCTTCTGGGCTTCGGTCCACTCAGGTGGTGGAACTGCATTTGTGCCTGAAGCTGCTGTAGATGTAGAGGCAGTGCCTTGAGGAGGACCTGTCAAGATGTAATTGTAGATATCCTCATCAATAGAGTTCATATATAACTTAATTCTTGCCTTCCAGATGGCAAACCTATTTAGATTTACATACTGGAGGTATGGGTGCTTGCATAGTCCTTATTTTGTGGCATGCTGTGACTATAAATCTAACATAAAATAAATAAAAGGCAGATCTAACTCAGGATCTTTGGTTCAAGGGCTAGCTTGTACAACCAAGGAACCTTTCTCTTGATATCAATTGAAAGTAAGGGTTAGATCTGAAAAATACAATCTCCTATGGGGGGTGAATAGAGTATTTCGGGATTATAAAATTTTTCTAAGTAATTCAATCTAGTTCTAGTGCTGCAGGTATTAAATTACAAACACAAACACAACAAACCTAGTTATCACAACCACAATAAGAACAAAAGAAAAAGAGCAACCCAGACAACACAAGAATTTTATAGTGGTTCCCCTAAACTTGTGTACATCCACTCTTCTACCACCATGGTAGGAATCCACTCAGGTTTTTGATTAGGTGACTGCCACCAATGAGCTTTTGATCAGGTGCTCAAAAACCAAATCGCAAGTCTTTTGATCAGGTGGACTTGCAACCAAGAATAACTTTTGAAGGGAGTTAAGAACCCTTTTATACAGTGGGGGTGAGAGAGTGATTTTGTCTTCTCTTTCTCAGATACAACTGAGAAGACTTTTAGTGGAAAATGATGTTAGCAAAGGGCTCCCCTAAGATATAGAATGGTTCAGGAAATTGAAGCCTTGCTATAGGGTGATAGGTCTTCAAGCTTTTGCTTTGACCAGATGAACTCCAGAAACTTCTTGACAGATTGAATGTTTGTTGTCCTTTTGAAGAATTCTGGCATGAAGATAGAAGAAGACTCTTGATTTGAATGGTTGTTCTTCTTCTTCTTCAGCTTGATGTTCTTTCTCTGGTCTAGGGCTTCATGTCTCTTGACAGTGTTGTTGCTCTATGAGCCCTGTAGTCTGTATATTCTCTGTGTGTTGTCGAGAGAGATGAAGAAGATGCTTATTCACTGTATTTTCTAACTACTGCTAGAGAGCTGTTCAGGAAGAGAAAGAAAATCCCTTTTATATTTTCCATATGAATTTCCTTTTGAAAATTGAATTTATCTCTGCATTGAATTCTGACGGCCTGGAGAATATTTGCATTGATTGGTTTCGCCAACTTTCCCATGGAAAAATGGCAAACAAATAATCATGATGAAGACCGTAATCAATGCTTGCTTCTAACAGTAATATTCAGAGAATATTTATGCATTGATTACTCTGGAATTATTACAATAGAAAAGAGACAGTGGGAGGGAAATCTCTAAGTCTGGAACTTTACAGAATTCGTTGAACAGAATTCGTTGAACAGAATTCGTCAATCTGTGTACAGAGTTTGTCGAACAGAGAAGCCAAGTTCGTCGACCAGATATTCTTTGTTCGTCGAGCTGAGATCCAAGTTTGTCGAGATAAGAACTAACAACTGCTTTCTCTAGACTCGCCAATTCCGTGCATCAAGTTCGTCGAGCTGAGAGTATAACTTCGTCGACTTAATAACAGGGAATTCCATGTTTCTTTGGACTTGAGAATGTTGAAGTAACATGTCCAGAAATCATCGACCTTAGAACTGGGTTCGTCGACCTGAGAACTAGTTTTCGTCGAGCTGAGAACCTCTAACTGCTACTTCATAATTCTTGCCAAGACTGTGGTCTAAGTTCGTCGAGCTGAGAAGGTGAGTTTCGTCGACTGGAGTGTGATTCTGGACTTAGAATACTTAGTTGTTTCTAGTCTTATAGTGTTGAAGTAGATGATCCAGAAATCGTCGAACTAAGATCCAAATTCATCGAGCGTGATATTCTAACTTCGTCGACTGGAGTGTGAAGCTGGACTTCAAATACTTAGATATTTCTGGAATAAGATGTTGACGTAGAATACCCAGAGATCGTCGACCTGAGAACTAAGTTCGTCGTCCTGAGAAACTAAGTTCATCGACTGGAGTTAAGTGTGAAGAATTCTGGACTTGGGGTTGAAGTATACTCTGGAATTCGTTGACCTGCGATTCAAGTTCGTCGAGCTCAGCTCAGAGAATTGTCTCTGATTTTGTCGAGCTGAGCACGACTTTCGTCGACCCGAGTTCGACGAACGTCGAACTCATTTTCTGAGTTTGGAAATTTCTCTAAGTCTTGAGTCTTCTGCAGTCTGTTGATGGCTGGTCCATGTGGTGTTGACTGTAAGGACATTGCCTAGACTCTAGAACTCATATATGACCCTGGCTATACATGTTGGGTCAAACATCCTAACTTAGTGAACCTAGCCCAAATCCAACTAGGGATCCAACAAAGAATCTAAAACTAATATATCTAAGAGGAAAAACTTAACTAATCAGTGGATAGTGATGTTTGTGCAAGCCTGGCCACAGCCTATTTGATACGGGAGTATCACACAATTTTGTCTCAGAGGAGTTTATCAGAGACTTAGACCAGATCAGGAGCTTTGAGGGAGTCATTAGGAGGGTGTGTCTCCCCAATGGGAGGGAGATCCAGTCTATGACCAAGTGCGTTCTGGGAGTAACCATTGATGTTGTAACCTTCGAGGCCCCGCCAATGATCTTGAGGATGCCGGATTTTGATCTCATCCTGGGCATGACGTGGCACACCTGGAACCATGCGCAGATTGATTGCCCAGCAAGAAGGGTGTGTGCTTATATATGACAACACTTACCCAACCTTCGAAGGTATTGTCCCATCTTCTCGACTTCTACTCTCTTTTATTCATGTCGTCAAGGCCCATCTAAAGGTAGACGAGGGTCTATCAGGTGCTGTTTGAGATGGTCGAGGCCAAGTATTCCATTGTTAGTATCCTTGTGGTGCGGGGACTTTGACGATGTATTTCTGGAGATGGTTGCTCGGTGTTGTCTCCGCATTGAGAGAAGCATTTCTAGATACAGCTCATGCCGGGGGCTAAGCCGGTATCCAGAGCTCCTTATTGGATGGCCCCGAAGGAGTTGGTGGATTTTCGAAACCATCTACAGGAGCTAGTGGAAGCCAGATTTGTCCGGCCAAGCTCTTCGCCATGGGGAGCTCCAGTGTTGTTTGTGAAGAAGAAGGATGGGACACTCCGACTGTGCAGTAACTACTGGGCAATGAACAGGCTGGCAGTTTGGAACACGTATCCTTTATCGAGGATTAACGAGCTGTTTGACCAGTTTGGAGGGAGCTCAGTGTTTTTCAAAGATGGATCTAAGGTCAGGATTCTACCAACTATGGATTCAGGAGGAGCTCATCCCAAAGACCGCTTTCAGTAGTAGATACAGGTTGTATAAGTTCACCGTGATGCGTTTCGAGCTCACGAACGCACCATACACTTTCATGAGCTTGATGAACCGAGCATTCGAGGCCTATCTGGATGTCTTTGTCATAGTATTTATTGATGAAATCCTCATCTATTTGAGGACTGAGGAGGAGCATGCACATCATTTGGCACTAACTCTGGAGAAGCTCAGGGAGCATAGCCTGTACGTGAAGTTTAGCAAGTATCAGTTCTGGCTGAAGGAGTTACCCTTCTTAGGCCACATTATCAGCATGGCTTGGTTGACAGTGGATCCAACAAAGATACATGCAGTACGGGATTGGCCAACGCTGAAGACGACCACTAATGTGAGGAGTTTCCTAGGACTTGACGGTTACTACATGAAGTTCGTAGAGGGATTCTCCCGGATTGCTCTCCCACTCACATCTCTGACGAAGAAGGAGACACCTTTTATTTGGATGCCGCAATGCGAGGCTGCTTTACAGGAGCTGAAGGGTCAGCTTACCTCGGCTCCCATCCTTGCCCTATCTAGGAAGGAAGGATTTCAGGTTTATACTGACGTGTCATATCAGGGGATGGGTGTCGTTCTGATGCAGAACGGGCACGTGATAGCTTACACCTCCACTATTTGAAGAAATATGAGAAACATTACCCAGTACATGACCTTGAGAAGGGGGCTGTTATCTTCGCTCTCAAGATCTGGCGGCACTATCTATATGGTGTCCACTGTGATATTTTCTCATATCACAAGAATTTGAAGTATGTGGACACACAAAAGGAGCTGAACATCCGACATATACACTAGGTAGAGTTTTTGTCAGACTATCAGTACACCATGCACTATCATCCCTGAAACACAAACTTGGTGGCAGACGCTCTAAGCTGAAGAGCCACCACATCGGGAGCAGAGCCCAGTTGACGGCTATGGATCTGGTATTGATGTTGGAAGATATGCAGATATCTCTGGTATCTAAGGATGATCCAGAGCTATATTAGGAGTACTTGACATCGATGTGCACCACCGAGGACATCCGGGATCGCATCAGGGACGGGCAGAAGCTGGATGCGAGGATGGAGCCGATTTTCAGGGCCTTGGAGGAAGGCACGACAAGGTCTTACACTCTAAGAGATGGTCTGCTATGCTTTAGAGGTAGAGTTTATATACCGACAGGAGGCCAAATTCGGGAAGATATCATGACCGAGGCACACTGCAACTTATATTCAGTGCACCGGGGGATCACAAATATGGCAGCAGATCTGAAGAGGACTATGTATTGGCCAGTCATGAATAAGGATATCACATACTTTGTGACGCACTGCGAGGCTTGTCAGCTCATGATGGCGGAGTGTAAGAGACTGGACGGATTATTACAGTCACTTCCGGTGCCAGAATGGAAGTTTGAGGATATAGCCATGGATTTCATATATGGGCTGCCTCGGCCTCATGCGGTGAACGATTCGATCTGGGTGATCGTTGATAGATTGATGAAGGTGGCATGGTATATTCCAGTTAGAAAGGATTCTCTGGTCGGTGATCTGGTGCGGAGATTTGTGGAGCAGTTTACCCGCTACCATGGAGTACCCAGGACGATCGTGTTAGATCGGGATGGACGGTTTACATCCAAGGAGTGGAGATCAGTCCAGGCTTACCTGGGCTCTCGGTTGAAGTTCAGCACAACCTTCCACTCCTAGACGTATGGGAAGATGGAGCCCACTAACCGGACACTGGTGGATCTTATGCGCTTATGCATTTTGGACCGCGGGGAGCCATATGAGAGACTGTTGTCGCTGATCGAGTTCTCTTGCAACAACAGTCACCAGTACATCATAGGAATGGTGATGGCGACGATGCTGATGCGGCCTTGGATCCACTACATTGAGAGTTCGTGGATTGTGATGGTCGTTGCCGCAAGCTCGAGGATGGGAGTCTACCACGACATTTTTTCGCCAATGCCGCCGCCGCTACATATTTTTTGCTCGTCGTCCGGCGCCGCCAATAAATGAAATATATAATTATAAATTACATAATTATAATTATATATTTTATCATTTTTATTTTATCATTTTTATTTCCATGCATTTTATTATTATTTTAATTTCATGTAATGATGGGTGCATATAACAATCATAATTTCTTTTTGAATTTTAAATTTTGAATGGAGGATGATTGAGTGGTGTAGGCTATATTTAGCCATGGTCATGAAGGAATAATTAGGGAATGAAAGAAAGAAATCCTAAGAATTCAAGTTTTGAATTTTCCACCTCCTTTCTCCTTCCTCTTTGAGAAATTCTCCTCCCCCCTTTCTGTTCTCTCTTGGCCGCCGGCCTTCTATCTCTCCGACTCTTAGTGGCTCGGCTGTAACGCCCCGGTTTTTCTGTGCTTTGTTTGATCTTTGGCTGGCATTACGATGGCGTATTTCCGGCTTTTTGCCGTTATAGAGCATGGTCTTAGCTCTTAGGGTTCCCTGTGTAGCCTGTTTGTAGCCTGTTAGCAAGATTCCCCAGCTAGCCGGAGTCCGTTTGATGACTCGGTTGGGCCTCTCAGGGAATGCTTGTGTTTTGGCTTCGGGAGGTGTTATACCGGGTTTTGTTTGTCGAATGCTAATTTCGACTTCGTAGTTGCGTTCGTAGCGTGGGTTTTTAGCTGCGGCGTAAATTTCGTCTTTTTCCGAGAAGTTTCGAGTTTCGGGTTGTTTTGATATTGGGTGTAAATAGTAATTATTATGTTGTTTGTTTATTATTAAAACTGATATATATAGTCTTGGGTTAGATTTAGGGTTGGGTTCCTTTTCTCCTTTTCCTGTGTCTCTGCTTGATAGAAGCCGCCGCCTGTGCGTGAGGAAGAGAACCGCCGGACTACCCTAGCCTTCGGACGCCGATTCCTGGAGCTTTAGCGGTCGGAATTCGGTTTCGATAGTGGATCTGGACTGCCCTCGCCGGGATCTGCATTCTTTCTGCTCCTCAGCTTGCTGCTCTGCGGCCAGATCCGTGAGCGGGGGAGGCCGCTGACCAAGTTTTCTGGTATTTAGGCAAGTGATGTCCCCTCATCCTTGCCAAAGCTGATCTTTGTCTTTCTTTCGAATTAATTTTTATCTCTTTCTTGTTTGGATCTTAGGTGTAAGCTAGGGCTTGTTCCCGATCATACTGTGGTTAGTGTAGAAGGTTCCAGTTAAATCTCAGTTTTCCTGAGGGATTGTGTCTATTAGGGACAGATTTGGTTCGGTCTAGGTCGAGTAGTTACCATTGCCGATGGAGGTTGTAATCGAGAGAGAGAGAATCCCCGTTCTTGTTTTTTGGTCGTTTGTTGGATCTGGCTCCTGTAGCCAACTGGGGTGTCGACACTGTTGTGTCGACACCGGCCAGTCTTGGTGTTGACACTTGGTGTCGACACCGGCCAGTCGTGGTGTCGACACTTGGTGTCGACACCAGCAGCGGCAGTGTCGACACCATGTGTCGACACCGGCCGCAGTGGTGTCGACACTTGGTGTCGACACCAGCAGGGGCAGTGTCGACACCATGTGTCGATACCGGCCGCAGTGGTGTCGACACTTGGTGTCGACACTAGCAGCGGCAGTGTCGACACAAGGTGTCGACACCGGCTACAGTGGTGTCGACACTTAGTGTCGACACTAGCCGCGGTAGTGTCGACACCTTGTGTCAACACCGGCCGCTGTGGTGTCGACACTTGGTGTCGACACCAGCCGCGGCAGTGTCGACACCTTGTGTCGACACCGGCCGCTGTGGTGTCGACACCGGCCGCGGTTGTGTCGACACCTTGTGTCGACACCGGCTTGTCGTGGTGTCGACACATCGTGTCGACACTGGTGATGCGCTTGTTTTGGGGTCAGGTAGACTCGGGGTTGGTTCGGGTTAGGCGTGCAAGGCCGCGTCGGCTGGACACGACGTTTTTATCTTGGGTTCGTGTGTTTCTTAGGATTATTAGAGTGACTTTTTCCCTAGTGGGAGGCATTGGCTGTTCGGCTAATTTCTGCATGCCGACTCTTGGGTTGTGGTAGGTGGTAGAGTTTTGGTGGCCTCTAGAGGGGTGGTTTTATATGGAGAGCTATGGCCACCACCTTTTGCCCCGGTTTGGGTTGGTGTGTGGGACCCTAAAGCTGCCACTGTTTGACCCCTTAGCCCTTTTTTGGGTCTGATTTTGGTTATGTATTCAGATCCATGTTTTGACCACTGCCACTTACCCACGTGTTAGGACTATTAGTCCCTTTCCTGAGTATGCTTTCCTTTCTTTTGGCATATGAATATGTCTTGATACTATTGCAGGCTCTCTCTTGGTAAGGCATATTGTTTTATTGCTCGCACTTGGTGTGCTCTGCGGTGTTTTTGACAGCATTCTTTTCTTACTGTCATCCCTTTGTTTTTGCTTATTGCAGTTTGTTGCCGGGTTGGTAAACCCTTCTTCTTATTTTGCTAATTAATTTATTGCTCTATTTTACCTCTTGATTGTTTCCTTGCTGAGGTGTTCCTTTCTTGAATGCCTCAGGTCCAGGTTGTAGCCAGTTCTGCGGCTAGTTCTTTTGGAGGGGCGTTTGGTGGCCTCTAGGGTTACTGAGATAGCTGATCCCCGTTTTGTTGTGAGGTAGTTCCTTACTTTTCTGTATAGACATACATACTCGCCAGTGGGTTCGTGTCAGTTTGTTGACGCCCACTGGTGGTCCTTGTGATGCTGGATATGAAATTAAACTACTGATTTTGCCTTTTCGTGGTTGGTTATTGCTTCTGGGAAGGATTTATGATAGGTTGCATGTTAGATATTTTAAAACCTAAAAGTAATGCTATATGTACTTCATGCATAACATGTTTTCTAAAACAAAGACACTATTTTTCCTCAGCGTAAAACACTATCTTTTATACCTATAATATTCACCTTAGAGTCGTGCATACCATGAGTCGTCCCCCCGGGGACTCTCGTGCTTATTTAGGGTGTCAGCTTAATTGAACCAAGGTATTTTTTGCTGCGTATAGATATAATTTTACCTATGGACTAGCTGATCCACCGTGCCGAGGGATACGGCCATCCAACTTAACTGATTTTCTTTCATATTTAATCAACGTGTTTCCTTAAAATCTAAGGTCTGGAGTTTTGCCTGAGCATGTGCAGTTATCCCCTGCACGACGTGGCATCACGGCACGTGTTTTCTCTTACTCTGATTCGGTTTTACTGTTGAGAAAATGCGGGTTGTGACAGTTCGTATCAGAGGGAGGTTGCTTGACAAATGGTTGGGCAACCTTTCCCTTGTCTGCTTTAATAGTTGGCATCATACCATTCACACATCGATATGTCATCAGCACATCTTGGCCGAAGCACGTACACTACACTCATGAGCATAAAGAAGTATACATGGCATATTATGTAGTATGGGAAGCATAATATGTGTTTGTATATGGATCCACCATAGGAGGCAACATGTGAGGGTTATGTAGTATGGGATGCATAACCTCACCGCATGAATGCGGCTAGCACGTTTTCTTTTCTCGTTACATGGGAATGTTATGTAGTATGAGATGCATAATATTTTCATGTGTACGCCGCCCATGGCATGCACTAAAGCCTTTTTAGAATGCATAGCACATCATGCATAGCATAACATTTCATAAGCACAACGTGCCAAGCTAAAGATTTGTAAGATGTCATATGTACACACATGGTTTTGAGTCAAAAAGAATACAAATACATGCATTCATGGTCTAGGCACCTGAGTTAGTATGATTGTGGTGAACCATCATAGGATAAGCATAACATCATCATGGTAAAAAAAAACAACTCCCAGAGCAAGTTTTGCAGTTGAAGTTCATAATTAAGTGTGTTTGTCCGTACCGGGTAGTTTTGTTCTAGTTGATGGGCTAGGATTTGTCTAAAGCTTGTGCGATTCTAGGATGGCGAGACGTCTTGCGACGAGATCGACCCCACAATCCGAGGGTGAGACGTCAGGAGCCCAGAGCGATGCGTTGGTAGAAAGCCTGCGGCAGAGTAATGAGGAGTTATCGAGGCAGGTAGTGGCTATGCAGGCTCAGATTCAGTCCCTTGTAGCATTGGTGGCGGGACAGACCCCGAGAGCTCAGAACCCCGCAGAGGGGGTAGCTGTTCCTGTCCCTCCTGCTCCTCCTGTGCCTTTGGTTGTGGTGCCTCCGGAGATGGCGTTCATATCCCAGTTTCAGCGGCTGAGACCCCCTACCTATGATGGGCAGGCAGATTTCATGATTTTGGACGACTGGCTGATTACCATTGAGGAGATGTTCTCTTACTCAGGGATTATGGACGATCAGAGGGTGATGCTCGCTGCCTACCAGCTCAAGGGCTTAGCAAAGAATCGGTGGCTGAGAGAGAAAGAGAGCTTAGTGGCAGGTTGTACTTGGGAGTCATTTAAGGTGCTGTTGTTAAGTAAGTTTCTGCCTTCAGTCGAATGGGACCGGCTAATGAACGACTTTCTTCACTTAAAGTAGAGGAAACTCAC
The DNA here is from genome assembly GCA_039583875.1 of Platanthera guangdongensis. Lineage (NCBI taxonomy): Eukaryota > Viridiplantae > Streptophyta > Magnoliopsida > Asparagales > Orchidaceae > Platanthera > Platanthera guangdongensis. The sequence continues at coordinate 9,521,934 of CM077159.1, read as the reverse complement.
GGTTAGTGAGTATGAGATTGAGTTTAGTAAGTTGAGTCGGTTTGCTCCGGGTCTAGTGAGTGTTGAGGCAGACCGAGTTAAGCGATTTCTAGGTGGACTAAGAAGCGACATTCAGCAGTTAGCGAATGCCTATGGAGCAGTCAGTTATGCCAGCACGGTTGAAGCTGCTTTGAGAGTCGAGGCCATTGAGAATGCCAAGAATAGAGGCCAGCAGTTAAGGAAGGATAAGCAGAAGTCCGGTGGAGGGAAGAGCCCTCCGGAACCTGATGCTGTCTCGAGAAAGAAGGTCAAAGAGATTTGTAGCTTTTGTGGCCGGTCAGGCCACCCCTTTGAGAAGTGTTTCAAAAGGTTGGGAGCGCAGAAGAATGAACAGGTGCACGCGATTCAGGGTGTTTCCAGGGGAGACGTGGTGTGTGCCTTGTGTGGAAGGAAGGGGCATGAGGCTGCCCGTTGTTGGTTAAAAGATAAGATCTATTTTCAGTGCGGCCAGAAGGGGCATCTCAAGACAAGGTGCCCTCAGACCCAGCCTATTCTGCAGCCAGTTCCCCTCCAGGCTTTGCCACCGCCTCAGCAAATGGATAAAGGAAAGGGGAAGCTGAATGTGCTTTCGGCAGACGAAGCGCAGACCTCGACCCAGGTTATCTCAGGTTCGACTCCTCCCCAGTCGTTTCGTTACGTTTCTTCTTTGATTGTAGTTTTTGTTTTTGCGCTTGTTGCCTTAGATGCGTGTGCAATTCATAGGACGATTTAAGGTAAGGAACCGTTGGGCGCACATTCTCTTCGATTCCGGCGCTACCCACTCGTTTGTGGCTAGATCCTTCGTGGAGCAGTTCAGTTTGGGCCTAGATCGTGTTGGTGGTGCCCTCTGCGTTAAGTTCCCCTCTGGTGACTCTGTGGTTACGGACCTGGGTGTCCTAGATTGTCCGATTTTGTTGGGAGATTTTCTAGCCAAGGCAGACTTGAAGGTGATTGACCTGGAGGACTTCGACGTTATTTTGGGCATGGACTGGTTGTCAAGGTACGATGCTGTGATCCAGTGCAAGGGTAAGCGCTTGGACTTCGTCAAAGACAACGGTCTGCCAGGGTGCGTTTATGGATATTCTCTCCAGGAGTCTCCAATCATTTCTGCGGTACGTGCTCGGAAGTTGCTTGTTTCTGGCTGTTTTGCCTGTATGGTTTCCCTGGTAGGGTCGATTGTTAGTGAGCCCCGTTTGGAAGAGATTCTTGTGGTGTGTGACTTTTCTGATGTGTTTCCAGACGATCTTCCCGGTCTTCCACCCGACCGAGATGTCGAGTTTGCCATAGATTTGGAGCCAGGTACGCGTCCTATCATAAAGGCGCCGTGCTGGAAGAGTTGCGAATTCAGCTGGAAGAGTTATTGGCAAAAGGCTTTATATGGCCGAGTTCTTCGCCTTGGGGTGAGCCAGTGCTGTTCGTTAAAAAGAAGGATGGGTCGATGAGGTTATGCATCAACTATAGAGAGCTGAACAAGGTTACTATTAAGAATAGGTACCCTTTGCCGCGAATCGACGATTTGTTTGACCAACTACGTGGTAGTGCCGTGTTTTCCAAGATAGATCTTCGTTCGGGTTATCACCAGTTGAGGATTCGGGAGTCGGATGTTCCGCGGACGGCGTTCCGCTCTCGTCATGGGCATTTTGAGTTTTTGGTTATGTCATTTGGTTTGACTAATGCGCCCTCAGCTTTTATGGATTTGATGAACAGAGTTTTCAAGGATTTTCTAGATAAGTTTGTGATTGTCTTTATAGACGATGTTTTGGTGTACTCTAAGGGTGCAGAGGAGCATGATCGACATTTGCGGCTGGTTTTGGCGACTCTGAGAGACCATAAGCTATATGCCAAGCTGAGCAAATGTGAGTTTTGGTTGCCTCAAGTTTCCTTTCTAGGCCACGTGATTAATAAGGAGGGAATATCGGTGGACCCAGAAAAGATCGCTGCTGTTATGGAATGGGCGAGACCTATTACCCCCAAAGAGATCAGAAGCTTCTTGGGTTTGGCTGGTTATTATAGAAGATTTGTAGAAGGTTTCTCTACCTTGTCCGCGCCGTTGACCAAGTTGACGCAGAAGAACGTAGCTTTTGTATGGGATGGTAAGTGTGAGAAGGCTTTTGAGGAACTAAAAAGAAGGCTATGCTCGGCTCCAATTTTGTCTTTGCCTACGGAGGGTATTGAGTATGATATATATGTGGATGCATCGCATGTCGGTCTGGGCTGCGTTTTGATGCAGGGCGGGAAGGTGATTGCGTATGGGTCGAGGCAGCTAAAGACTCACGAGAGGAACTACCCTACGCATGACCTGGAGTTTGCAGCTGTGATCTATGCGTTGAAATTGTGGAGGCATTTGCTATATGGCGCGCAGTGCAAGATTTTCACGGATCATAAGAGTTTGAAGTATGTCTTCACTCAGAAAGAATTGAATCTGTGCCAGCGGCGGTGGTTGGAGTACATGGCCGACTATGATGTTGAAATTCAGTATCATCCAGGCAAGGCAAATGTGGTGGCCGATGCCCTGAGTCGGAAGTCAGGTAAGATTTTTAATCTTTCCGCCGAGCGTCTAGTGGAAGAGTTTCTATTGATGGACATTTTTGTGGGAAGCCGTGATTCGCAGAGTAGCATAGCAGTAGCAGAACCTTCGTGGATTACGCTTACGAGACTGCAACAGAAGGACGATCCCGATCTTCTGCATTTGTATCTTCGAGCTGAGAAGGGTTAATTACCAGACTTCTCTATAGATGATGCAGGTACCTTGAAGTACCGTGGCAGGTTTTGCATCCCCGCAGTTGGAGATATCCGGGATATGGTGTGCAGAGATGCCCACGGATCTAGTGCTTCCTATCATCCAGGGTCTACCAAGATGTATCATGATTTAAAATAGATTGCCTGGTGGTACGGGATGAAGAAGGACATAGCCAGATTTGTTTCAGAGTGTTTCACTTGCAGGCGTGTGAAAGCGGACCATGGGAGGCCTGGTGGCAAGCTGACTCCCTTGCAGATTCCGATGTGGAAGTGGGAGAGTATCTCGATGGATTTCATTACCGGCTTACCGAGATCGCCTAAGGGGCATGATTCAGTTTGGGTAATTGTAGACAGATTAACGAAAAGCGCTCATTTCGTACCATTTAAGATCGATTATCCGATGAGGAAGATAGTCGAGCTATATCTGGAAGAGGTTGTCAGATTGCATGGTGTACCCGTAAGTATCATATCAGATAGAGACTCCAGGTTCACGTCTCATTTTTGGAAGAGTCTTCAAGAAGGGTTGGGTACAGATTTGAGATATTCCACGGCTTATCATCCGCAGACCAATGGTCAGACAGAGCGAGTAAATCAGATTGTGGAAGATATGATCCGATACTATATTCTGGACACGGAGGAGCGTGGGACGAGCGCTTGCGGCTTATGGAATTTGCATACAACAACAGTTATCAAGAAAGCTTGCAAACAACTCCATTTGAAGCTTTGTATCGGAGGCGCTGCAGGACTCCCTTGTTTTGGGCTGAGCTTGGCGAGGGACCTTTGTTGGGTCCAGAAGCGCTTGAGGAGATGGAAACCGCTGTGAAGCTTATTCGGGAAAAGCTTCGGATAGCCCAGGAGAGATATGAGAAGAACGCCAATCGGCGTAGATCGAACTTGGAATTTGCTGTGGGGGACTCAGTGTTCTTAAAGGTCTCCCCGTTGATTGGAGTCAAGCGGTTTGGCAAGAATAGGAAGTTGGACCCGAGGTACGTGGGGCCGTTTCCGATTATTGAGCGGATTGGGGTATCAGCCTACAGGCTGGCTTTGTCCGCAAATTTCCCTGGCGTGCATGATGTCTTTCATGTCAGTCAGCTGCGTAAATGTGTGATAAATGGTAGGCAGGTATTGGATTCTGTGCCTCAGTTGGAGCCGAATCTTTCTTATGTGGAGGTGCCTGTTCGCATTTTGGATTCTCAAGTTCGGGCGTTGCGGAAGAAGACTATTCCTAAGGTTAAAGTTTTATGGAGGAATCAGGATGTGGAGAGCGCGACTTGGGAGTTGGAGTTGGCTATGAGGGAGGCTCACCCTCGTCTGTTTCCCTGATCTTGTGCCTGTTATGCTCTGTTTTGTTCTTATTTATTTGTGGCTCTTTCCTGGCTCTTTCTCTCTCCTACTTTATAGGAGTGTTGTGAGTAAAGTTTCGAGGCGAAACTTTCTTTTAGGGGGAGTGGCTGTAACGCCCCCGGTTTTTCTGTGCTTTGTTTGATCTTTGGCTGGCGTTACGATGGCGTATTTCCGGCTTTTTGCCATTGTAAAGCGTGGTCTTAACTCTTAGGGTTCCCTGTGTAGCCTGTTTGTAGCCTGTTAGCAAGATTCCCCAGCTAGCCGGAGTCCGTTTGATGACTCGGTTGGGCCTCTCAGGGAATGCTTGTGTTTTGGCTTCGGGAGGTGTTATCCCGGGTTTTGTTCGTCGAATGCTAATTTCGACTTCGTAGTTGCGTTCGTAGCGTGGGTTTTTAGCTGCGGCGTAAATTTCGCCTTTTTCCGAGAGGTTTTGGGTTTCGGGTTGTTTTGATATTGGGTGTAAATAGTAATTATTATGTTGTTTGTTTATTATTAAAACTGATATATATAGTCTTGGGTCAGATTTAGGGCTGGGTTCCATTTCTCCTTTTCCTGTGTCTCTGCTTGATAGAAGCCGCCGCCTGTGCGTGAGGAAGAGAACCGCCGGACTACCCTAGCCTTCGGACGCCGATTCCTGGAGCTTTAGCGGTCGGAATTCGGTTTCGAGAGTGGATCTGGACTGCCCTCGCCGGGATCTGCATTCTTTCTGCTCCTCAGCTTGCAGCTCTGCGGCCAGATCCGTGAGCGGGGGAGGCCGCCGACCAAGTTTTCTGGTATTTAGGCAAGTGATGTCCCCTCATCCTTGCCAAAGCTGATCTTTGTCTTTCTTTCGAATTAATTTTTATCTCTTTCTTGTTTAGATCTTAGGTGTAAGCTAGGGCTTGTTCCCGATCATACCGTGGTTAGTGTAGAAGGTTCCAGTTAAATCTCAGTTTTCCTGAGGGATTGTGTCTATTAGGGACAGATTTGGTTCGGTCTAGGTCGAGTAGTTACCATTGCCGATGGAGGTTGTACTCGAGAGAGAGAGAGAGAATCCCCGTTCTCGTTTTTTGGCCGTTTGCTGGATCTGGCTCCTGTAGCCAGCTGGGGTGTCGACACTTGGTGTAGACACCGGCCAGTCGTGGTGTCGACACTTGGTGTCGACACCAGCAGCGGCAGTGTCGAGACCATGTGTCGATACCGGCCGCAGTGGTGTCGACACTTGGTGTCGACACCAGCAGCGGCAGTGTCGACACCATGTGTCGACACTTGGTGTCGACACCAGCAGCGGCAGTGTCGACACAAGGTATCGACACCAGCTGTAGTGGTGTCGACACTTAGTGTCGACACCAGCCGCGGCAGTGTCGACACCTTGTGTCGACACCGGCCGCTGTGGTGTCGACACTTGGTGTCGACACCAGCCGCGGCAGTGTCGACACCTTGTGTCGACACCGGCCGCTGTGGTGTCGACACTTGGTGTCGACACCAGCCGCGGCAGTGTCGACACCTTGTGTCGACACCGGCCGCTGTGGTGTCGACACTTGGTGTCGACACCGGCCGCGGTTGTGTCGACACCTTGTGTCGACACCGGCTTGTCGTGGTGTCGACACATCGTGTCGACACTGGTGATGCGCTTGTTTTGGGGTCAGGTAGACTCGGGGTTGGTTCGGGTTAGGCGTGCAAGGCCGCGTCGGCTGGACCCGACGTTTTTGTCTTAGTTTCGTGTGTTTCTTAGGATTATTAGAGTGACTTTTTCCCTAGGGGAGGCATTGGGTGTTCGGCTAATTTCTGCATGCCGACTCTTGGGTTGTGGTAGGTGGTGGAGTTTTGGTGGCCTCTGGAGGGGTGGTTTTATGTGGAGAGCTGTGGCCACCACCTTTTGCCCCGGTTTGGGTTAGTGTGTGGGACCCTAAAGCTGCCACTGTTTGACCCCTTAGCCCTTTTTGGGTCTGATTTTGGTTATGTATTCAGATCCACGTTTTGACCACTGCCACTTGCCCACGTGTTAGGACTATTAGTCCCTTTCCTGAGTATGCTTTCCTTTCTTTTGGCATATGAATACGTCTTGATGCTTTTGCAGGCTCTCTCTTCGTAAGGCATATTGGTTTTATTGCTCGCACTTGGTGTGCTCTGCGGTGTTTTTGACAGCATTCTTTTCTTACTGTCATCCCTTTGTTTTTGCTTATTGCAGTTTGTTGCCGGGTTGGTAAACCCTTCTTCTTATTTTGCTAATTAATTTATTGCTCTATTTTACCTCTTGATTGTTTCCTTGCTGAGGTGTTCCTTTCTTGAATGCCTCAGGTCTAGGTTGTAGCCAGTTCTGTGGCTAGTTCTTTTGGAGGGGCGGTTGGTGGCCTCTAGGGTTGCTGAGATAGCTGATCCCCGTTTTGTAGTGAGGTAGTTCCTTAATTTTCTGTATAGACATACATACTCGCCATTGGGTTCGTGTCAGGTTGTTGACGCCCACTGGTGGCTCCTTGTGATGCTGGATATGAAATTAAACTGCTGATTTTGCCTTTTCGTGGTTGGTTACTTGCTTCTGGGAAGGATTTATGCTAGGTTGCATGTTAGATATTTTAAAACCTAAAAGTAATGCTATATGTACTTCATGTATAACATGTTTTCTAAAACAATGACACTATTTTTCCTCAGCGTAAAACACTATCTTTTATACCTATAATACTCACCTTAGAGTCGTGCATACCATGAGTCGTCCCCCCGGGGACTCTCGTGCTTATTTAGGGTGTCAGCTTAATTGAACCAAGGTATTTTCTGCTGCGTATAGATATAATTTTACCTGTGGACTAGCTGATCCACCGTGCCGAGGGATACGGCCATCCAACTTAACTGATTTTCTTTCATATTTAATCAACGTGTTTCCTTAAAATCTAAGGTCTCGAGTTTTGCATGAGCGTGTGCAGTTATCCCCTGCACGACGTGGCATCACGTCACGTGTTTTCTCTTACTCTGATTCGGTTTTACCGTTGAGAAAATGCGGGTTGTGACAGTTAGTATCAGAGGGAGGTTGCTTGACAAATGGTTGGGCAACCTTTCCCTTGTCTGCTTTAGTAGTTGGCATCATACCATTCACACATCGATATGTCATCAGCACATCTTGGCCGAAGCACGTACACTACACTCAAGAGCATAAAGAAGTATACATGGCATATTATGTAGTATGGGATGCATAATATGTGTTTGTATATGGATCCACCATAGGAGGCAACATGTGAGGGTTATGTAGTATGGGACGCATAACCTCACCGCATGAATGCGGCTAGCACGTTTTCTTTTCTCGTTACATGGGAATGTTATGTAGTATGGGATGCATAACATTTTCATGTGTACGCCGCCCATGGCATACACTAAGGCCTTTTTAGAATGCATAGCACATCATGCATAGCATAACATTTCATAAGCATAACGTGCCAAGCTAAAGATTTGTAAGATGACATATGTACACACATGGTTTTGAGTCAAAAAGAATACAAATACATGCATTCATGGTCTAGGCACCTGAGTTAGTATGATGGTGGTGAACCATCTTAGGATAAGCATAACATCATCATGGTAAAAAAAAACAACTCCCAGAGCAAGTTTTGCAGTTGAAGTTCATATTTAAGTGTGTTTATCCGTACCAGGTAGTTTTGTTCTAGTTGATGGGCTAGGATTTGTCTAAAGCTTGTGCGATTCTAGGATGGCGAGACGTCCTGCGACGAGATCGACCCCACAATCCGAGGGTGAGACGTCAGGAGCCCAGAGCGATGCGTTGGTAGAAAGCCTGTGGCAGAGTAATGAGGAGTTATCGAGGCAGGTAGTGGCTATGCAGGCTCAGATTCAGTCCCTTGTAGCAGTGGTGGCGGGACAGACCCCGAGAGCTCAGAACCCCGCAGAGGGGGTAGCTGTTCCTGTCCCTCCTGCTCCTCCCGTGCCTTTGGTTGTGGTGCCTCCGGAGATGGCGTTCATATCCCAGTTTCAGCGGCTGAGACCCCCTACCTATGATGGGCAGGCAGATTTCATGATTTTGGACGACTGGCTGATTACCATTGAGGAGATGTTCTCTTAATCAGGGATTACGGACGATCAGATGGTGATGCTCGCTGCCTACCAGCTCAAGGGCTTAGCAAAGAATTGGTGGCTGAGAGAGAAAGAGAGCTTAGTGGCAGGTTGCATTTGGGAGTCATTTAAGGTGCTGTTGTTAAGTAAGTTTCTGCCTTCAGTCGAACGGGACCGGCTAATGAACGAATTTCTTCACTTAAAGCAGAGAAAACTCACGGTTAGTGAGTATGAGATTGAGTTTAGTAAGTTGAGTCGGTTTGCTCCGGGTCTAGTGAGTGTTGAGGCAGACCGAGTTAAGCGATTTTTGGGTGGACTAAGAAGCGACATTCAGCAGTTAGCGAATGCCTATGGAGCAGTCAGTTATGCTAGCGCGGTTGAAGCGACTTTGAGAGTCGAGGCCATTGAGAATGCCAAGAATAGAGGCCAGCAGTTAAGGAAGGATAAGCGGAAGTCCGGTGGAGGGAAGAGCCCTCAGGAACCTGATGCTGTCTCGAGAAAGAAGGACAAAGAGATTTGTAGCTTTTGTGGCCGGTCAGGCCACCCCTTTGAGAAGTGTTTCAAAAGGTTGGGAGCGCAGAAGAAGGAACAGGTGCACGCGATTCAGGGTGTTTCCAGGGGAGACGTGGTGTGTGCCTTGTGTGGAAGGAAGGGGCATGAGGCTGCCCGTTGTTGGTTAAAAGATAAGGTCTGTTTTCAGTGCGGCCAGAAGGGTCATCTCAAGACAAGGTGCCCTCAGACCCAGCCTATTCTGCAGCCAGTTCCCCTCCAGGCTTTGCCACCGCCTCAGCAAATGGATAAAGGAAAGGGGAAGCTGAATGTGCTTTCGGCATACGAAGCGCAGACCTCGACCCAGGTTATCTCAGGTTCGACTCCTCCCCAGTCGTTTCGTTACGTTTCTTCTTTGATTGTAGTTTTCGTTTTAGCGCTTGTTGCCTTAGACGATTTAAGGTAAGGAACCGCTGGGCGAGCGTTCTCTTCGATTCCGGCGCTACCCACTTGTTTGTGGCTAGAGCCTTCGTGGAGCGGTTCAGTTTGAGCCTAGATCGTGTTGGTGGTGCCTTCTGCGTTAAGTTCCCTTCCGGTGACTCTGTGGTTACGGACCTGGGTGTCCTAGATTGTCCGATTTTGTTGGGAGATTTTCTAGCCAAGGCAGAATTGAAGGTGATTGACTTGGAGGACTTCGATGTTATTTTGGGCATGGACTGGTTGTCAAGGTACAATGCTGTGATCCAGTGCAAGGGTAAGCGCTTGGACTTCGTCAAAGACAACGGTCAGCCAGGGAGCGTTTATGGATATTCTCTCCAGGAGTCTCCAATCATTTCTGCGGTGCGTGCTCGGAAGTTGCTTGTTTCTGGCTATTTTGCCTGTGTGGTTTCCCTGGTAGGGTCGATTGTTAGTGAGCCCCGTTTGGAAGAGATTCCTGTGGTGTGTGACTTTTCTGATGTGTTTCCAGACGATCTTCCCGGTCTTCCACACGACCGAGATGTCGAGTTTGCCATAGATTTGGAGCCAGGTACGCGTCCTATCGTAAAGGCGCCGTACCAGATGACCCCGCGAGAGCTGGAAGAGTTGCGAATTCAGCTGGATGAGTTATTGGCAAAAGGCTTTATAAGGCCGAGTTCTTATCCTTGGGGTGCGCCAGTGCTGTTCGTTAAAAAGAAGGATGGGTCGATGAGGTTATGCATCGACTATAGAGAGCTGAACAAGGTTACTATTAAGAACAGGTACCCTTTGCCGCGAATCGACGATTTGTTTGACCAACTGCGTGGTAGTGCCGTGTTTTCCAAGATAGATCTTCGTTCGGGTTATCACCAGTTGAGGATTCGGGAGTCGAATGTTCTGCGGACGGCGTTCCGCTCTTGTCATGGGCATTTTGAGTTTTTGGTTATGTCATTTGGTTTGACTAATGCGCCCTCAGCTTTTATGGATTTGATGAACAGAGTTTTCAAGGATTTTCTAGATAAGTTTGTGATTGTCTTTATAGACGATGTTTTGGTGTACTCTAAGGATGCGGAGGAGCATGATCAACATTTGCGGCTGGTCTTGGCGACTCTGAGAGACCATAAGCTATACGCCAAGCTGAGCAAATGTGAGTTTTGGTTGCCTCAAGTTTCCTTTCTAGGCCACGTGATTAATAAGGAGGGAATATCGGTGGACCCAGAAAAGATCGCTGCTGTTATGGAATGGGCGAGACCTGTTACCCCCAAAGAGATCAGAAGCTTCTTGGGTTTGGCTGGTTATTATAGAAGATTTGTAGAAGGTTTCTCTACCTTGTCTGCGCCGTTGACCAAGTTGACGCAGAAGAACGTAGCTTTTGTATGGGATGGTAAGTGTGAGAAGGCTTTTGAGGAACTAAAAAGAAGGCTATGCTCGGCTCCAATTTTGTCTTTGCCTACGGAGGGTAGTGAGTATGATATATATGTGGATTCGTCGCATGTCGGTCTGGGCTGTGTTTTGATGCAGGGCGGGAAGGTGATTGCGTATGGGTCGAGGCAGCTAAAGACTCACGAGAGGAACTACCCTACGCATGACATGGAGTTTGCAGCTGTGATCTATGCGTTGAAATTGTGGAGGCATTTTCTATATGGCACGCAGTGCAAGATATTCACGGATCATAAGAGTCTGAAGTATGTCTTCACTCAGAAAGAATTGAATGTGCGCCAGCGGCGGTGGTTGGAGTATGTGGCCGACTATGATGTTGAAATTCAGTATCATCCAGGCAAGGCAAATGTGGTGGCTGATGCCCTGAGTCGGAAGTCAGGTAAGATTTTTAATCTTTCCGCCGAGCGTCTAGTGGAAGAGTTTCTTTTGATGGACATTTCTGTGGGAAGCTGTGATTCGCAGACTAGCATAGCAGTAGCAGAACCTTCGTGGATTACGCTTACGAGACTGCAACAGAAGGACGATCCCGATCTTCTGCATTTGTATCTTCGAGCTGAGAAGGGTGAATTACCAGACTTCTCTATAGATGATGCGGGTACCTTGAAGTACCGTGGCAGGTTTTGCATCCCCGCAGTTGGAGATATCCGGGATATGGTGTGCAGAGACGCCCACGAATCTAGTGTTGCCTATCATCCAGGGTCTACCAAGATGTATCATGATTTAAAACAGATTGCCTGGTGGTACGGGATGAAGAAGGACATAGCTAGATTTGTTTCAGAGTGTTTCACTTGCAGGCGTGTGAAAGCCGACCATGGGAGGCCTGGTGGCAAGCTGACTCCCTTGGAGATTCCGATGTGGAAGTGGGAGAGTATCTCGGTGGATTTCATTACCGGCTTACCTAGATCGCCTAAGGGGCATGATTCAGTTTGGGTAATTGTAGACAGACTAACGAAAAGCGCTCATTTCGTACCATTTAAGATCGATTATCCAATGAGGTAGATAGCCGAGCTGTATCTGGAAGAGGTTGTCAGATTGCATGGTGTACCCGTAAGTATCATATCAGAAAAATTTATCTTCTTTATGTTCACCACGTCTAAAAGGGAAATTTTCAAAGTCTTCATTAAAAAAAAAATGTTATTTTAACTACTAGAACTTTACAATTGATTCATATGAATTTGTTTGGTCCAGTTACTACACAATGTCTAGGAGGTAGAAAATACACGTTTATTTTGATTGATGATTATTCTCGTTTTGTTGAACAATTTTCTTATCGTCAAAATCTGATGTATTCTGAGACTTTTCTAAATTGTGTATAGGCATTCAAAATGAACTTGATCTAAAAATAAAATGCATTCGTTCAGATCATGGAGGTGAATTTGATAATGATAAATTTGTATCTTTTTGTACTGAGTTGGGAATTAAACATGAATTTTCCACTCCTCGCACAATGCAACAAAATGGTGTGGTAGAGAGGAAAAATAAAACTGTCAATTTCACTTTTTTGGTAATGAGGGTATCTGTACAGTTTGACATTGACTAGTTGTGAGTTAGGAAGAAGGGGAATGGTGTGGTCAATAGAATGTTTTGGTGGTAGAAGTGGAGTTTCAAGGAATAAAACTTTATATTTGCGTAACAAAGACCGTAAATGGGCTGGTAAAGTTGGTTCCAAAATTGGGTAGGCAAGGCCATTCGTGTAACACCCCCAAAAAGAGTTGGAGAGAACAGGATAAAAGTCGACCTGGAGCTTGACGAACATCATCATGCGGAGCTCGACAGTTGGATCCCTAGTTGGATTTGGGCTAGGTTCACTAAACTAGGATTATTGACCCACCATTATATAGCCAGGGTCATGTCTGTATCCTAGAGTCTAGGCCATGTCCTTAGAGTCAACCTTACTTGGACCAGCCATCAATAGACTGTAGAATACTCAACACTTAGAGAAATTTTAAAGAACCAAAAAATGAGTTCGATGTTCGTCAAACGGAGCTCGACGAAATATTTTCAAATCTTTAGACTAAGATCGACGAATTTTTTAACTATAAAATATTTCGTCGACCTCAGATCGAAGAATTCTTTATTTTTTGCTGAACGGAGTTTTTCGATTCATATTCTGAAAAACCGTATAACTAGGTTTTTCTTCGACCTCCGTCCAGCGCTTTCAGTTCCATTTCACTTGATCTCTCTTATTTGTTGTAGGCGCACACATGTCGATTCTCGCAGGCAGTCTTGGAGTAATGAAATTTGATACTGGATTTGATATGGATTTAGAGTCATTTCAACACTCGAATCCTATCTTCCTGGACATTCTGAAACTTCTTGAAGATCCGCATTTGAAAAATCTCATGTCCACCAGAATAAAGATAGCCAGCACAGAGTTCAGAGAATGGGTCTACACTTCCTTCACTACAGATGAAAACACCATGACAGACAACATATCGGGTAATGCAGTATCTCCTACCCCCGCAGTTTTAACAGAGATTTTTGGTTTAGCTAATGGTGAAGCAGAGTTGGAGATTGATAGTGAGGAATTTGATGAAATGTTAAATAAAATGGGTTATTCTAGAGAAACCCCCAACAGCTGCTAAAGAAACATCTATCTGTGAGTATAAATTTCTAGCAGATATTATGGGGAAAGTAATGCTGGGCAAGCACAAAGCCCATGATTACCTCACCAGGCATCAATTCCTGGTAATGTGTGCTGTGGTGAATAAGAAGCCTTTGAATTGGGCTAAGATTATGTTTGAGCTGATCAGGAAAAAGAACACCAAGAAGGAGGTGTGTTTTGGAAGAATTTTGGGAATCTTCCTTCAGAAAAAAGCTGCTGAATCCCTGGTCACTCAAACCATATTCATTAATGCCTCCAAGAGTCTCACCTGTGCCCTCTTCGGCAGGTGGGATAGGACCATCACCAATCCATCCAAGGCTTCTTCCTCTTCCCCCGTTCCTTTTGAGAGTACAAGGGCTGCTCCAGCCACTCCCCACCTTACTGAAGATGTCCCTCCTCCACCTCCACCACCTCCAGCCATCCAAAGCCATCCTCAAACGGTAGACCAACTCCCCTCACCAGTTTATTCCCCAGTCCATCCCACAGTCCACATTCCTCCACCTCCACCTCTATCCCCCCATGGTACACCAACTCCATCATCTCTAGTACCTCCATCACAAACTCATATTCACTTTCATACATCAACTCAATCCCCATATGGTACACCAATTCCATCACCACCCTCTTCTCCACTACCACCACATTTCGCTGATATTCCCCTTTTCAATCTATCATCCCTACCATCATTCAATCTGCTTTCATCCCCCCTTCATACTCCTTCTTACCCAAATGAACCTATGCAAGACTCTCTACCTCCTCCTCCACCCTCATCTTCCATCCACCTTTCTATCCCCACTGAAACACCTCCTACATTCCTGCCACTAGACCCCTCCATCATTCCACCTCTTCTAGCACTTGTCACTTCCCTCCTCAAAACCCTCATTGCAGAGGCTATTTCACCTCTTGCTACCTCCATCTCCTCCCTTGCTGCTCAAATCTCTGCTCTCTCCCTCCCTCCTTCTTCAGTCAGGGGCCTGGCTCCAGTTTCCACTGAAACCAGGCAGGCGGAGATACTATGTAAAGAAGGAGCAGCAACAGGAGAAGCAGAAGCAGCAACAGCAACAGTAGAAGCAGGAGCAGCAGTAGAAGTAGCAGCAGAAGTAGCAGAAGCTGCAGTAGTAGTAGCAGCAGCAGAAGCAGTAGCAGCAGCAGAAGCTGAAGCACCTGATGATTTATTTGATTTAATTAATTTTATTGAATCTGATATGGATTTGGATGAGCCTGTTTTGGCTGAAATACACACTGTTGGAGTTTACATTATATATCTCACAATAGATATTTTGAATTTGTTGAATATATTTGATACAGCTTATTTACATTCTGTTCCAGAATACAGTATAAAGCCATCCATGGCTATAGTTCCCTACACCACCCCAATAAGCCCCAAGGTTGTCAAGCAACTCAAGGCTAGTTTTGTAAATACAGAGGCTCCTATCATTCCATCTCCACCCAGAGCTGATCCCCTCATTGTTGCATCCCCTTCAAGAGTCATTTCTGCTCCCACATTTATTATGGATGACCCTCCAATGCCAGATCTTGATGAGTTGATCAGGGCTGATATAGAAGAAGAGAGTAAATCAGTTGCTGAAAGCACTAATGTGTATAGATCTCCTGCTCCAGCTCCAGCTCCAGCTCTTCCTCTAGCTCCTCCCCAGGCAGAAAAACTGTTGATATCTACAGAGGCTCTGAAAGAAATTAATGCATTATATGATACTCCTCAAGACTCTTCTGATGATGAAGATGAGGAAGAAGATTCTGATGATGAGTCCAAGGCCAAAAAGAAAATCTCTAAGAAGAGGTAAGCTCCTCCACCTCCTGCTCCAAAACCCAACCCAACACATGATACTCCCTATTACATTCTTCAGAAAATCACTCCATACAAGGGCATGCCATCTTGGATGTGGCTATCCAAAAATTAGTAGAAAGATAGGAAAAAGTGCAGGAAATATTCACCTCCTCCTCAGAGATTCAAGAAAGACCCTCCTCCTCCTCCTCCACCTACTGTTGGTGCTTCAGGTTCTTCATCTCAGAGGACTACCCAATATCAAACATATCAGAGACATCAGGGTACATCCTCCTCTTCTTCTGGAAGCAGCCAGCATAGGAACTATTCTTCAGGCAGGAAACAACAACATCAACATCAACAGCAAAAAACTACTGAACATTAAAAAGCTCAAAGCCCAAAGAGACCTGCATCTCCTCCTGTTCCTTTTGAGGACCCAAAAACTGCTACAACTACAAGGATGGCCAGATTTCAATAATTGGTTGGCATATCTATGATAAACAAAGCCAAAGCTGAAGGGAAGGATCCATCTCAATACTCAACAATGTCCAAATACAGGAAGGAGGAACTCAACAGGTTTGTCAAAGCTAATAAATTTTTTAATGTTGATGATTATATGAAGTTACATCTAGAAGCTGTGGTGCCAAGAGCTACTTCCCTCAATATTATTGGAGCTGCTGATATGATAATGACAAAGACTCAAGCAGCCAATCTAAATAGGGAAATCAAGATTACTCAGCCCCGTGATAAAGCTAAAGAGGAGAAGCACAAGGAGCCAAAGAAGAAATGAATGTTGAACTGGTTTAGTTTTTTCTGTTGTCCTAAAACTGCTTATCTATTTCTTGATACAAAGCTCTTGGTACATATAAATCTGCTGCATATTTTAAAGCTTCCGGCCATATATATTTTTTCTTGCTTTGTGAATATTTTGTGTTTGTATTTAGTGACCTCACCCAAATAGGGGGAGATTGTTGGATCCCTACTTGGATTTTGGCTAGGTTCACTAAACTAGGATTATTGACCCACCATTATATAGCCAGGGTAATGTTTATGTCCTACAGTCTAGGCCATGTCCTTAGAGTCAACCTTGCTTGGACCAGCCATCAACAAACTGCAGAAGACTCAAGATTTAGAGAAATTTTAAAGATCCAAAAAATGAGTTCAACGTTTGTCAAACTCAGCTCGACGAAAGTCGTACTCAGCTCGACGAAAGTCGTGCTCAGCTCGACGAACTCAGAGGCAATTCTCTGAGTCGAGCTTGACGAACTTAGTTCTCAGGTCGACGATTTTTGGATACTATACTTCAACATTCCAAGTCCAGAATCATTTCACTGAACTCCAGTCGACGAAGTTAGCTTATCAGCTCGATAATCTTAGTGCACAGAATTGACAAGTTTTATCAAGCAGCAGTTAGTAGTTTTCTGGTCGACGATCTTGGATCTCAGGTCGACGAACAACAATTATCTGGTCGATGAATTTGACTTCTCAGCTCGACGAACTCTGGACCCAGGTCGACAAATTCTGTTCTTTGCTCCATGATTTCTGTGCAGATCCAGACTTGGACTTTTCCCTCTTTTTGTCCTTATTTTATTATAGTAATTCCTGAGTAATCAATGCTTAATATTCTCTGAATATTACCGTTAGAAGCAGCATTGATTATGGCATTCATCAGGATTATTACTTGTCATTTTTCTATGGGACAGTTGGGGAAATCAATTAATGCATTCATTCTCTCCGGTCGAATTTTAAATTCTCCAGGCCGTCAGCAATCAATGCAGGAAGGAATTCAAAAATTCAAGGGACAAATTCCATTAAAGATATAAAAGTGATTCTCTTCCTTGCTACTGAGAAGAGATACACACAGAGGACAGTAAGAACAAGCAAGACTCAACAGACAGAGATAAGCAAAAAGAGAGTCGAGACCAGAGAAATAATACAAGATACTGAAGAAGAAGAAGAACACGCATTCAAATTAAGAGTGTTCTTCATTATTCACTCCAGGATTCTTCAAGGACAACAAAACTTTATCAGTCAAGAAGTTCGTGGAGCTCTTCTGGTCAAAGCTAAAGATTAAAGACCTACTCACCCTGAAGCAAAGCTTAATCTTCCTGAATAACTCAATAACTCAGGGGGAGCTTTGTTAACATCAAAGATTCACTAGTCTTCTCAGTTGTATTTGAGAAAGAGAAGACACCATCATTCTCTCACCCCCTTACTGTACAAAGAGTTCTTTAACTCCCTTCAAAAGTTATTCCTTGGTTGCAAGTCACCTGATCAAAAGACTTGGGTTTAGTTTTTGAGTACCTGATCAAAAGCTCATTGGTGGCAGTCACCTGATCAAAAATCTGAGTGGATTCCTACCAGGGTGGAAGAAGAGTGGATGTACCCAGGTTGGGGAACCACTATAAAAATTCTTGTGTTGTCTGGTTGTCATCTTTTTCTTTTATTCTTGTTGTGTCTGTGCTAGTTATGTTTGTTGTACCTGTGTTGTTTAATTTAATCTTGTTGTGCCTGTGGTAGATTAGTATATCTTAGGATTTCACTTTTATTTACAAAAAATGGTATCATATTGCACCCCTGCTCTGAAGTGTTCATTAACAGCAAGAAGTGTTAAAGATTTAAAGATACTCTATTCACCCCCCCCCCCCCCCCCCGCCGCTCTAGAGTATTTCAGGTCTAACCCCCACTTTCATCGACAAAGATCTTCGATCGGACCTCGACGAAAATGTTGAACGTTGAGCAGAGTTTGACGATTATGGACTGTTATGTGAAATCATTCCCGTTCGACGAACTAATGTCCGTTCGACGAACTTACTCCCGATCGACGAAGTTCGTTCGACGAAATCATCCCCGTTCGACAATTTATTGAAAATGTAGATATGGCCGAACGGTGACTCCTGTCTGATGGCTGGTGAGCGGCTAATAAGCGGTGGGTGACTTTTCATCTTAAACCGGAGCCGTTGCTTTGTTTTGATGAGAAGCGATCGTATGGCTGGGGCAAAACCCGAGGCCTTATCGATAGAGGAATGAGATTCAGGAAATCATTTTTTCCTTTCTCTCTCTTCCTTACTTCCCAGGTTCTGGAGCAGAGAACTCTTGGCTGGTGCTAGGGTTTGAGTGGACTTGTTGAGTTGCTAGAACAGATCTTCGGGCTGGAATCAAGAGCCGAAGCTAGAATCATGAAGGGGAAAGTGAGGTGATCATTTCCATCCACGTAGAAAAGCATTGTCATGGCTCCGAAGAAAAATCTAAGGGTAACGATCTTCCTCCTTGGACATGTGATATCCTTATTTTGGCATATGTATGGATTTCTCCTACCAAAAGGTGGAATGTTGAGAGATTTCCGTTGGATTGATTCTTGATATCCCCAAGAGGTCTTGCATATAGATCCGGAAATGTGTAGTGCGGAATAGGAATATTTTGTGAAGCCCATCTGGACAGGTTGTTCTGGATTAGTGATGTTTTATTTTGCGCACCGGAGAAGACTCTGTATATAAACGAGTATTTTGTGGAGTCGGTGGGTTGTGCCTGTGAAGTGGAGTAGCAGGAAGTACTTGAGTGGAATTCTAGGAAAATACCCTCGAAGTGCATGTGTTGTATGCTATGAAAGTCCATTATTTCTGGCACTGCAGGTGGCTGCAGGGTTTTTTGGATAGTTGGTCCAGATATGGTTTGGGCTGGGTACAAAAAGAGAGTTCTGTCGCTAACGCCACACGATAGTGGTTGTCACTGGTGATAGCTCCAAGCTAACCTGTGATTGTGAAGCCAATCCTTCAGGGATGTTGTGGCTATTGTGAGCTATGCGCTCTTAAAGGCCGGTGAGCCGAACAGATAAGGGGATGTCGACCCGCATCAGTCTAGACATTGAACTGGTGATTTGAGCAACGGGCAAGGGCTAAACTGTATCCGCGTGATGGTTGTCTAACTTGAGTTCCTAAGTGAATGGCTTCGTTAGGATCACATCATGAGAGTCTTGGGTTGTTCGCCATCAAGACTAAAGTCTCCGTCCGTGGGCCGTGGAGCATGAATGCTCAAGTTTTATCGTTGAGTTTAAGACTTGAGAACGGTGGTGGGACCCTGGTTTTTCGGTACACTGAGAATGTGTTCGGAGTGCACGGAGCTTCGGGTCGCGTGATCGACGTTTGTGATATATTGACTGTGCGTGAGTGCACGTCTTGTGATATATCTGCTTGTGAAAATGGTACGCCTGCAGGGAAGGAATACCACTGCCCATCACCAAACCATCGAGCCTACCTCTTGTGAAACCCAACTTAACACCCACAATGCAGGGGAGTGTGAGTGTAAGTGTACTACTAGTGTATTTCTAATTACTCTTGTAATTCATTTAGTCTTACGACTTACGTTAACCTTGGACTGCACAAGACATTCACTATGAAGGGCTCTCGTGTGCACTAGGAACTACGATGGGATGAAGCCCAAAGCTTCCTTTCGCAAGTTACTTATTATTATTGATATCTACCCAGAATAAACCTCATTTAAAGTTATACTTAATCTAACCCTAGTGTATTTGACTCTCTCTGTCTCTCTCTCCACAGGAAGGACGATGTTTTGTCGATCACGTACACCACTTAACACTTGCCTACCCAAAACTTCCACATCATCCCTCCTAATGATGAACTCATTTTCACTTCACCACAAATCAGTAATTATTAACCCTAACACTCTCTGTCCAATCCTCATGTTATCACATTTTCGTAGTTTTACTACATGCAGACCAATTTAAGCTATATGATTTACATGACAGGAGGTATTCCAAATTTTCATCTAACAACCCTAAGATAATTATTGCGGGTCTATCATGATACATTTAGCCTAAATCCAGAAACTTATAATTTTACTAATTAATTTGGCATTTATTAAATTTCCCAAAAGTTAGGCCATGGGTAATTTTGAACATGAAGTACTAGATTTCCTTAAGTTATGGCCACCCAAAAATTATGAAAACTCTATGATTGCAAAATATTAATGAATACCAAATTTCAAAGATTGTTATAAAAGTATCAGTACCTAAATAATTAATTAAATATAAATATAATAAATATAATTAAAGAGAGAAGTACCTCAAAATATTATTCAAAAATTACACAAACTGTTCCAGGGCTTTAATATGATCATAAATCATCACTGATTAAGTTTCATAATATTCTAAGGTAGTTTAACCATGATTTTATCAAAATCATCATTTGGGCCAATATAAAGGTTATAACTGCAAGTATGAGCTAATATCTTCCAAACATCCTACAATAATTTTCAGAGTCTCATATTGTTATAAAATCTATTCTATCAAAATTTTATAAGGATCCAAAGTCATATGTCCCTTCAATATTTTCATAAAAGGTATAAGCCTAAACTATCCATAATTGATTTAAGTTGTGTACCTAAGTCTAAATCTCACCAAATTCCATCATAGGGCTATTTTGTAATGCCCCAAAATTTGAAAGAAGGATGAGCAGCGTCGAGAGCCAAGTTGGGTCTTGGTGAGGGTCACACGGCATAGGACACGGGCGTGTCCATGGCCGTATCGTACCGGGTTCGTTGAGAGCCGGGGAAGTCCACCATTTTTCGTTCAGTTCGTCGACTAGTGGGGGACACGCCCTTCGACACGCCCGTGTCAGAGCCCGTGTCGCAGGCATGTTCTCTTGAGTGTCGACATAGAGGTGTCGACATGGTGGTGTCGACACAATGGTGTCGACATAGAGGTGTCGACACAATGGTGTCGACACAGTTGTTTCGACATAGAGGAGGTGTCGACACAGGCAGCGAACACAGCCTAGGATACGGGCATGTCCATGGCCGTGTCTTTCCGGGTTCGTCGAGCGCCTATGGTTTAGACGTTTTTCGCTCGACGAAGTGTCGAGGCGGTGAACATGGTTCGGGACACGGGCGTGTCCAGGGCCGTGTCGAGCGTGTTCGACGAATTCCTGCGAGTTCGACGAAGAGGCAGTCGACGATCATCGAGACGTCGAACACGGCTTGAGACACGGGCATGTCCCAGGCCGTGTCCTTCTCGGGTTGTGAGCCGAGACTTGTGAGGGGTTGGACACAGCCTGGAGCCCAGGCGTGTTCAGGTTGGACACGGCCGTGTCAAAAGTGACATGAGCGTATTAGGGACCCGAGTCCTATTTTGGGTGCGACAGTTTCGGCATCAATTGGGGAACACGGCCTTCGACACGGGCGTGTCACAAGCCGTGTTCGGCCCAGGTGTTTTGTTTTTCAGTTCGGATCGTGGTCGTTCTTTCCCTTCTTTTGGGATCTGATGGTCCAGGGTTGCCCTTGCTAGGTTAATTCCGAGAATAGGGTTAGAAACCTTCATTCTTCTCCAAGTAATCTCTTTCCAAGATCTAGAGAGAGGGGAGAGCATGGAAGAAGGTGAAGGAGAGATCCGGTTGTTGGAGAGGCTTCGGTGCTCCAAATCGCGAGCCGAGTCCGGATCCGTGGAGGCAAGACCGTTGCGAAGGTTTTCATCTAGCTAGGTTGCCATGGTAAGGAAGAGGGGTCGGAAGGTAACGACAACTCTCCTTTTTGTTTTAGGATGCATGTTCTAGCATCTTTTATTTTCTAGTTTTTGGGCACCAAACTCTCAAACGAGAGGGGTTTGGGTCGTCAAGGTTCAAGAGGAACCTCCGGGTCGATTGAGTCCATCCTCGACATGTTTTTGCATTAGAGATCCGCTCTGTTAGTGGATTAGGCAGGGTGGGTGAAGCCATAGTCGCGACCGTTAGTCCGACTCAGTGATGTTGCATACGAGCTTTAAGGATTCGTAGAGGTCCATTGCGACAAGATGCCGCTTGTAATGTTTGTGATGTTTTCCCCTTTTTCTCGAGTGAGTACGTGTAGTCGGAACCGGACAAGGTTAGCTCCTCAATGGTGGTAGATGGTTTCCTTGGTGAACAAGGTTAGCTCTACATTGGTGGTAGATGGTTTCCTAGGTGCGCGGGAACGCTGTAGTACGAATGAGGGACTAGGGTGGAACTGTCTTAGATTGTGATGTGCCAAGGCGTGGTTGTGTCTCTGTGGTCGGCTGGCTATCCCGTGACGTGCACGTCATGTATGGAGAGTGTCCCGGCGAGAATAGTCCCCTTTTGTGAGACTGACGAGAATGCCAAGCATAGGGCAAGCCCGGGCAATGAGGCCATGAGCGGGTGGGGTCCAGCAAGGCTCCTTAGAATCGGTCTGTTTATCTTTGTTAGAATCCTGACATGAGAAGTCAGAGCTTACAGTCAAGCCCGGGTCTAAGACCTTGAGTGGGTGGGGCCTTTGCAAGAATTACATGTGGCGGCTTGTGCGCCGTTGGGGGGGTGTTGGTTACCCCCCTTTGTTTGCGGCTTTATGCCAATGGGGAAATGATGAGTACCCATATGATGTGATGATGTGCTAGATGCATACGCAATAGGGTGCCTTGGGTGAAGCCCGGGTTTTTGCATGCATGCTGCATGTGTATGCCCTTTCATTATATGCTCAATAATAGAGAACGTGTATGTTGTTTGAGACATCCAAGCCTGTTCTTAGTGCATTACTTGTTTATATATATATATATATATTGCATACAAAGTGCTGACTTGCAGGTTGGAGGGGTTCCCCGGGTTCCGTTAGGGGCGGTCGGGAGGATATGTGTTGGTTACACAGTTTGAGGTCAGCCTTTGCTGACCCACGTTACAATCAAATTTTTACAGGGCAAGGATCACAAGCAGGACCTAGCTCGCCGGCCAAAAGTCCCTAAGCCTCATGAAGTGTTACAGTTTTGCTGTAGCTATACTTTTATGACATTGTATGTTTGATGCTCATGTTTTTCGGCTTACATGTCGAGGTAGTCTAGGAGTGCTTATGCACATTTATGACTGGTGTTATTATTTGAGTTTTGGACTCACTTTTGTTGTAAGGCCTTAAGGCCGCTTCGATACTCCTATATGTTGTGGATAACTTCTAATCTGTTTGCTTTTTCTGTTGTGCTGTGGTTTTGAGTTTTGAGATCGGGTAGTTATATCATCGTATAATACTGAAAGCTGTGGCGTTTGTATGTTGTGGGGCCCCTGCCGGACACATATTATACGGTCATTATAGGGGAGGTGTTACAATTTGGTATCAGAGACAGGTTTTGTTCAAGGTCAGTGCGTATAGAAGTTATCCACATAGGAGTAATGCGGGACCATGAGTCTCCTTATGTTTGAGTCTTGCGATTAGAGAGTGATTCCTTATTTTCTTGCTTCCTTGAAGAGTGCAAGCAATGAGGCGGGTACGTAGAGACCAAGAGAAGAGCTTTCGGCGAGCAGCGCCACAGCTCAGGGTCCTTTGCGCATGGGTGTAAACCCGGCCGACTTCTGCCGCATGCTTGTAGAAGCAATGGTGGCAACCCAGGCTGCAGCAACAGATCAGGTAGCAACCCCTGCTACACCTGATACGGCGACGGCGGTGCCGGGCGGAGAAGCCAGGAGAGTAGAGCCTTTGTCAGAAAGGGTGGTTGTCGGGCATGGAGACCGGCAGATGAAGTACTTTCTGAGTTTCCATCCCCCGACATTCAAAGGTGTCGGTACTCCGACTGATGCGGAGGATTGGTCGACTCGGATTCAAGAGCTTATGAGGGCGGCAAAGACGCCAGAAGAGAAGAAATCTGAATTTGTGGCCTTCATGTTGGAGGGAGACGCAAAGTTATGGTGGGTGAGCCATAGCGGCCGCCAATTTCCTGGACGCACCCCGTCGATGGAAGAATTTGGGGATGCTTTTCTAAAGAGGTACATTCCCGTTTCTACGAGGTTGGCCCTTCAGTGGCAATTTCTGCACTTGATGCAGCGAGACAAGACGGTGGACGAGTATGTGCAGGAGTTCACCTGTATGGGTCGTTACGCGGGAACGACGATGGCAGATAATGTAGAGAGGGATAACCTCTTTTACCAGGGTCTGAGGGAGAATCTAAGGCAACCCCTCATTGCCATGAAGAGAGCTGGTTTTAACGAGCTAGTTGAGGCCGTCAGGACGTTGGAGAGTGATCTAGAACGAAGCCAATGCCGCAAGGGTTTTGCACCCAAGCAAGGAGAAGGGAAGCCTTCTCAGTCCCAAGGAAAGTCGGAAGGGAATAGATGGAGGAAGAAGCCTCACCCGTACACGTTCGGTGAGAAAAGCAAGAAGACGTCCGGAGGGTCTCACTC
The DNA here is from genome assembly GCA_039583875.1 of Platanthera guangdongensis. Lineage (NCBI taxonomy): Eukaryota > Viridiplantae > Streptophyta > Magnoliopsida > Asparagales > Orchidaceae > Platanthera > Platanthera guangdongensis. Next base: position 9,497,861 of record CM077159.1, on the reverse strand, counting down.
TAAGGGGCCACCGACGTGCTTCAACTATGGAAAGGTGGGGCACATAGCTCATTTTTGTAACCAAGAGGATGCGGATCAAGAGACAAGGAAGGAGCAGACTGTGCGCTCCGGCCCCAGTGCTGCAGAGAAAGGGAAGATGGCGGAGTCGAGCGCTTCTCGGTTCCAACTGGTGCAACCAAGGGCTTACAACCTTAGACAGCAGGAAGTGATCCTCCAACCCGACGTGGTGACAGGTATGAGGAAGTTTAAGTTTAACCTTGCGCTCATACGTTTAGACTGTTATTGCTGATGTCTATGTTGTAGGCTTTGTGTTGGTTTCCGGTTACCCCGCTAGAGTACTGTTTGATACGGGAGCGTCGCACTCCTTTCTTGCGGAAAGCTTCATCCGAAGGATTGGAGTTGAGTCATTTTCGGCGGACGCGGAGCTGAAGGTGTGCATGCCCAATGGGTCATCCATGACCACCGGAAAGAAAGGGCGCATTTGTTGGAAGCTAAGTGGAGTTGACTTCGTGTTGATAGCAGCGGTCTTACCGTTGGTCGAGTTTGATGTGATTTTGGGAATGGACTGGCTAGCGGAGCAATGCGTCAGTATTGATTACCTATCCAAGGTGGTGACCCTAAGAAGCGAAGGGCAGTCGGAGGTCAAATTTGAGGGCCTCAATGGAGTGGCCTGTTCTCTGATTTCGGCCTTGCAGTTGCGCATGCAGTTAGCCAGTGTGGAGTAGCGCTTGTAGCGTTATTGGAGGTTCGCCTTTCTAGGTTATCGCTTGGGGAAGTGCCAGTGGTGGCAGAGTTCGAGGATGTATTCCCGTATGAACTTCCTGGAGTGCCTCCTCGATGGGAGATCGATTTCTCGATTGAGTTAGTACCGGAGGCTAGGCTGGTGTCGCGTCCTCCCTTTAGGATGGCACCAAAGGAGTTGGCTGAACTCAAGGTACAGTTGCAGGAACTGTTGGAGCAAGGGTATATCAGACCCAGTTCTTCACCGTGGAGCGCGCCAGTGTTGTTTGTAAAGAAGAAAGACGGTAGTTTGCGGCTATGCAGAGACTACCGAGAGCTGAATAAACTGACCTGTTGGAACACCCTATTACTAATTTGGGTCAGGATCACTATGTCTCTGGAAATTTTTTCAAAGGCAAATCAAAATTGAATCCTAAGGGTTCTTCATCCCAAACCTTCAACCCTTATACTGAATGGATTTTACCTCCAAGGAGATATCATCCTGAAGGATATAAGAGTCAGCCAGGGATGTCTTTCATTTCTGAATTTAGAGGTTATCAACCTAGGCCCAAGGTAAACTGGGTCAAAAACAAGTGAATTATTTTATGTGCAGGAGAAGACCTATCCAACATCTAACCAGCAATGGTATTTGGATAGTGGGTGCTCTAAGCACATGACAGGGAATAAGGACAACCTCACATCCTTCAGAGTCAAGCTTGGACCCAAAGTTATCTTTGGTGATTCCAACTTTGGACAAACTAAGGGATATGGTGCAGTACAGATTGGATCAGTAACCTTCAAGAAGGTAGCATATGTGGAAGGACTAAAGCACAACCTAATCAGCATCAGTCAGCTATGTGATGAAGGCTACCAGGTGACCTTCAGCAAAACCTTATGCAAAATCAAGTCAGAGGACAAAACAACTGTGTTGACAGGTATAAGGAAAGGTAACATCTACTTAGTAGATTTTCTTTCAACTGATATAGATATCTGCTTGTTTAATTCAGTCTGTAGACCAAATGTTTTATGGCATAAGAGACTAGGACACCTAAACCTTAGAACTATTGCTAGGATATCCAAGGACAACCTTGTTAGAGGACTACCTTCTGGCCCCTACAAGAAGGAAGGACTCTGCAAGGCTTGTCAATTAGGCAAGCAAAATAAAAATAGTTTTAAGTCACTTAATAAGAGTGATTCACCTAGGATATTGTATCTGTTACACATGGATCTATTTGGACCCATCACAGTACAAAGCCTAGGAGGGAAATCCTACACTTTAGTAGTTGTAGATGACTTCTCTAGATTCACTTGGGTGTTCTTTCTAAGGAAGAAGTCTGATAACTTTAAGTGTCTGACAGAGTTTCTCAAATGTATATAATTGAGTTCAATACTCACATTGCCCTGATCAGAAGTGATCATGGGACAGAGTTTGATTCTCTTCTTATGCAAGAGTTCTGTCAGAGTGAAGGGATCAGGCATACTTTCTCAGCTCCTAGAACTCCTCAACAAAATGGGGTAGCTGAAAGGAAAAATAGAACCCTTATTGAATCTGCCACTACATTGTTGTCAGATGCTCATCTACCTCTATCATTTTGGGCAGAGGCAGTGAACACCTCCAACTATGTGCTGAACAGAAGTCTGATACATAAACTGAAGGGAAAGACTCCCTATGAATTACTCAAAGGGAAGAAACCTAAAGTTGACTATTTTAGAATTTTTGGTTGCATTTGCTATATTCACAATAATGACAAGAAATACTTAGCAAAATTTCAAGCCAAAGCTGATGAAGGAGTGTTTCTGGGATACTCCATGATCAGCAAGGCCTATAGGGTCTATAATAAATCATCTTTGAAAATTGAGGAATCTGTTCATATTTCTTTTGATGAAACTAACATGTCTTTCAAGGAGAAGATTTCTTCTACCATAGAACCTTTGCAGGAACACTCTCTAGTTGAAGATATGAACAAGCTACAGGTTGCTCAAGAAGAAGAAAGCAGTGAAGATGAAAGCAATACTCAACATATTGAACCACCACTTGAAGAGCCAGTTGTTGTACCACAATAGGAAACAACAACACAGATTGGTGAACAATCAACACCCCCTGTTGATTTAGTAACATCAAGAGACCATCCAATTACCCAAATAATTGGAGAAATCTCAGCTGGTGTGCAAACCAGAAATCAGGTCAACCAAAACCTGTTGCACACCTTCTTCCTTTCTCAAATTGAACCTCAGTCCATTCAAGATGCAGAGCAAGATCCACACTGGATCATTGCAATGCAAGAGGAGTTGCATCAATTTGAGAGGAACAAAGTATGGGAACTAGTGCCAAAGCCTAAGGATCATTCCATTGTTGGAACAAAATGGGTATTCAGAAATAAACTGGATGATCAAGGAGTAATAATAAGGAACAAGGCAAGGCTAGTTGCTCAGGGATATTCTCAAGAAGAAGGAATTGACTACGACCAGACTTTTGCACCTATTGCAAGATTGGAAGCCATCAGGATATTTCTAGCTTATGCAGCTCACAAAGGCTTCAAGGTTTATCAGATGGATGTCAAGAGTGCCTTCTTAAATGGAGACATCAAAGAGGAAGTGTATGTCAGACAACCTCCAGGTTTTATCTCTCCAACTTATCCTGATTATGTTTTTAGACTGAACAAAGCATTATATGGTCTCAAGCAAGCTCCTAGAGCATGATATGAGACCCTAGCATGCTTTCTCTTGGAAAATGGTTTTATAAGGGGTAGAGTAGACCAAACTCTTTTTATTAGAACCCATAAGTCTCGCACCCTACTAGTACAAATTTATGTAGACGATATCATTTTTGGTTCTACTGACTCAAAATTGTGCAGAAGGTTTTCTAACCTGATGCATTCTAAATTTGAGATGAGTAGCATGGGTGAGCTATCCTTCTTTCTAGGATTGCAAGTCAAGCAACATGCTGAAGGCATCTTTATTTCTCAAACCAAATATGCTAATGAACTGGTTAAGAAATTTGGTATGTCTGAGGCATCTTGTATGAAAACACCCATGCCTACCAATGCTGTACTGGATGCTGATGAACATGGGAAACCTGTTGATCAGACAACAAATAGAGCAATGATTGGCTCTTTACTGTATCTTATAGCTAGTAGACCAGATATAATGTTTGCAACATGTATATGTGCTAGGTTCCAAGTAAGCCCTAGAGAGTCACACCTAACATTAGTAAAGAGGATTCTCAAGTATGTTAAAAGTTGTCCAAATCTAGGTCTCTGGTATCCAAAAGATTCAGCATTTGATTTAACTGGATTCTCTGATGCTGATTATGCTGGATGCAGAATTGACAGGAAAAGCACCAGTGGAACTTGTCAGTTCCTTGGTGATAGACTTGTCTCTTGGTTTTGTAAGAAACAAACATCTGTGTCAACCTCAACTGCTGAAGCTGAATATATGGCTGCAGGCAGTTGTTGTTCACAAATATTATGGATTCAAAACCAACTCCTAGACTATGGTTACAACTTAGAGAAGTCAAAAATCTTTTGTGACAATACAAGTGCTATTTCCATAGCTCAAAATCCAGTCCTCCATAGTAGGACAAAACACATAGAGATAAGGCATCACTTCTTAAGGGATAATGTTGAAAAGAATAAAATTGAATTACAATATATCCCAACTGATTTATAAAGGGGAGATATTTTCACCAAGCCTTTGGATGAAAAGAAACACACCTTCTTCCTAAATCAGTTAGGAATGTTAGATGGAGGAAGTCTTAAATAATCTCCAAGATTTTGAAAGCTAAAAATTGACCAAGACTAGGCAAAAATTCTGATTTTTCTTAGTGTCTAGAATTTTTCTGATCTCTGAACTGCGCTCGACGATTTCCCCTAAGATCGTCGAACGGAGATCGACGACTTCCAGAATCGTCGAACTGAGTTCATCGCCTCTCAGATAGTATGAACTATCTCTTCCGGTCAACGATCGTCGAACGGCGCTCGACGATTATGTTCACTGAACGATCGTCGAACAGAGCTCGACGCTTTCAAAGATCGTCGAACGGAGATCGACGATGTTGGAGTCTCTTCAGATTCCTTTAGAAGCCTCGATCGTCGAACTGAGTTCAACGATCTTTCCAATTCTGCGTCGAACCCTAATATAAAACTCATTTTTCGCCGTCGTTCTCTCTTGCGCTTTCAATTTCTCTGCAAGAATCTTCTTCCCTCCAAACAGTTCTACACTTGGTCGTTTTTTTGTTGAATTTTTGCAGGTACAATGGCTGTATCAGTTGCTGTTCTAGCCGCAATGAAGTTTGATGCTGGATTCGACATTGATCTGGAATCTTTCAACACTACTGATCAAATATTTCAAGACATTCTGAGTTTATTCAAGTATCAGAACTTGTCTGCCCTCATGACCACCAGGATAAAGCTGTCCTCAGATGAAATCAAGGAATGAGTTTACACTGCTCATAATCTAGACAACAACACTATAGTTGGCTCCATTGCTGGAAACCAGGTACCTCTGACCCCCACAGTTTTAACAGAGGTTTTTGGACTAAGAAATGGAGATGATACTGCTGAATTATCTGGGGAGGAGTTTTCTGATATACTTGCCAGGATGGGTCATCCAGAGGGAAACCCTAGCAAGTTATTCAAGAGGAACCTGTCTATTGAATACAGGTTCCTAGCAGATGTTGTAGGGAAAGTGCTGCTGGCAAAGCACTCTGCACATGATACCATATCCAGATACCAGCTCTGCCTCATGGGAGCTCTGGTGGATAAGAGAAGTTTGAACTGGGGAGAGGTCTTCTTTGACCTAATAAAGAAGAAAATAAACAAAAGCTTTGTAAACTTTGGAAGGATTCTTGGAGTCTTCCTGCAGAACAAGTGCCCTGCCTTGCTGGTCTCCTCTGGAGTGCACATCAATGCCTCCAAGAGACTCACCTGTGCCCTCTTTGGCAAGTGGGACAGGCAAATAAGCAAGCCCAGCAGGCCCTCCTCTAGTGCTCCTTCAGGCACCAGGACTCACAGAGTCACTCCCCCACAGGTCTCTGCTCCTGCAGAAGACCTGGCTGCTGCTGTTGCTGCTTCTTCTCCTCCTCCAATTCCAACCCTACCTCTTCCATCCACCATTCCAGCTTCATCCCCCATTACTATCTCTAGCCCATCTCCAACATCAATTCCATCTCCAGCAACCATTTCCTCACCTCTAGTAGACCACTTCCACCCATTGTTCTCATACCCTCCACCAGATATCACATCATCACCTTCCATACCATCCTTCACACTTTTGGATGACTCCTACATGGATGATTCCCCCTCATCTCCTCCTGAATTATCCTCCTCCTCAACATCATTCCAAGATCTCCTCCACCATATCATTGACCAACCAAATTTCACCCCATCCATATCCATCCCCTTATCCTTCATATCCACTATCCCCACTCCTGAGCCATCCATTCCACTATCCAGCACTCCACTTCCAGCATCCTCAGCCATCCCTATCCCATCTACCTCTGCTCCTGCTGTTGAGCATGTAGATCTCTCAGCCCTAGCTGACAAGTTGTATGAGCTAATTGCCCCCAGGCTCTCTCTACTCTTAGAGACCTCTTTGGCTCCTCTACAACTGTCAGTGGCAGCTCTCTCTGCCAGGCTTTCCTCCCTCCTTCCTCAGGCAGCACCTCCAGTAGTGTGCCTTGATACAGATGCATATGCATCTAGGCAGGGGGAGATGCCATATGAAGCAAGCCTTCATGCTGTTGCTGCTGCTGCTTCTGCTCCTGCTGCTGATGATACTGCTGCTGCTGCTGAGATTTCTGTGTCTGCTGCCTCTTCTGCTACTGTTGCTGTGCCTCCAGAATGTCAGGCTCCCACTGCAGTTCTGGCAATAGACCTACAGTCTTTGCTTTCTGCCTTTGATCCTGCCTTCTTCAGCCATCTCCTAGAGGTTAATGCTGTCCAGCCCTCAGAAGACCTATCTAAGGCACTGGTGCCTTTCTCTGGCTGTGACCCCAGCATCATCTCTTCTTTTGTACACTCAGTGATTGCTGATGCTGCTGTTGAAGAAAGGACTGCCTCTGCTTCTGAAATTGTTGATGCTGCTGCTGAAGATGTTCTCACTGCTGCTGAAATCCCAATTGCTTCTGATGAGCAAACATCCAAGGATCTTCTGATGACAGAGGCCATTGATGTTGAGCCTGCTGCAGATTCTGATGATATTACTGCTACTGTCACTACTCCAGCTTCTATTGCTCCTTCTGTTGCTCCATCTGTTGCTCCATCTGCTGCCCCATCTGTTGTTGTCCCTGCTGCTGCTACTTCTGCCTCTGCCTCATCTGCTGCTGTTCAGTTGAAGAAAGAATTGATGAAGAAAATAGATGCTATATATGATGACCAGAGTTCTGAGTCTGATGAATACAAAACAGACTCTGATGATTCATCTGCCACTATTGCAAGGAAAAGGAAAGCTAGGAGCAAGGCAATGAAAAGGGTGCCTCCTGTAAAAGTCAAGGATAATAATGATATTCCTTATTATATTCTGCATAACTGCCAAATTACTGAACATTGGATGCAGTACTCTAAAAATCAGCTGAAAGCAATGAAGAAGAAGAGAAAGTATGAGAAGGGCTCCTCCCAGTTCCAGCACCCTCATCCTCCTCCACCACCTCCTCCTGATGCAGGTGCAGGTGGCAGCTCTGCAAGTCAAGCCCCAGCTAGAAGCCAGGCTCCCTATCAACCCCATGCCAGATCCTATCAAAGGGAAAGCCAATCTAGGGGTTCTTATTCTAGGAGAGGAGGATACAGGGGAAGTGAAAGAGATTTTCAGGTTTATTCTAAAGGGCACTCCAGGCAGCACCCATACTCCAGGGGAGGACATGATTCATCTGATACTACTTCTGGTCCATTCCCCTACAAGCTAAGAGAGACAGTGTCTGCTAGGCCTCCTCAAGACAATTCTTCCAACAGGTATGAGCCACTTGTACCATTTGAGGACCCTGAGAAGAATCCAGCTGCTTGGACTGCTAGGATGAAGGAGTTGGCTGCATTAGACCAGATAAAGAAGGTCAAAGAACAAGGGCTAGACACTTCCAATATTTCTACAATGTCAGAGCAGAGATAGAAGGAACTAGAGAAATATGCCTCCAGTAAATTCTTTGATGCAGACAGATATATGGAATTGCATCCTGCTGCTGTGGTTCCCAGGACTTCAAAACAAACTTACTTGGGTGCAGCAGATGACACCAGATCCAACAAAGAAGCCCTGAATCCAAACAGAGAAATCAAAATGGTTAAAGGCAAAGAGAAGAAATGACTTTGTAAGGTGACAATCTTTGGATTTTCTGACTGCTATCTGGATGCCATATATACATATATATATATATATATATATATATATATATATATATATATATATATATATATATATATATCTGTGATGTTTCTGGATGTCTAGCTGCTGTTGTTTTTATGCTTTTCTGATTATATGTTGTTATTTGATTTTCCAAAGTCTGTAAATAGTAATCCTAACCCAAATAGGGGGAGATTGTTGGAACACCCTATTACTAATTTGGGTCAGGATCACTATGTCTCTAGGAACCTTTGTTTGACCTTCTGTATAGCTTAATAGGTCAATTAGAATTGAGTCTAAGGGTTAGAAGTCTAGGATTGGAAGCTGCCCTGAAGTCCAAATTTTTCAGACTGGAGACCAAGTCTGATCGTCGAGCTCAGCACGACGATTCGTCAAACTCAGATCGACGATCGTCGAGCTCAACTTCGGCAGATCGTCGAGCTCCACTCGACGATCGCTGAGCTCAACTTCATAATATCGTCGAACTCCATTCGACGATCGGTAAGCTCAGTTCGACGATTTTGACTCTGCCTTGGATCTTTATCTCTGAGCTCAGTTCGACGATCTTTGAGCTCAGATCGATGATTATTTTGCTGCTTGAGTTTTCCAGTTCGCTGAGCTCAGCTCGACGATAGCAGAGCTCAGTTCGACGTTTTCAGATAACTTCCAGAATTCAAATTCAAATCAGACAGGAGTTATTATGCAATTAATTCAGAGATTTGCTAGCCGTTTTCATTTATTTCTGGACCAAGTTTCAAGGGATCTTTCAAGGAATAATTCTGTGGACTTTCCTCCAGAAGAGTTTTTGCAATTAAGGATGCAATCAATGCAGACCAACGGCTATCTTTGACAGAGAATGATATTCTATTCTGGAACAGAGAATAAAAGACAGAATGTTTTTGAATCAAGATAGATGAAATACAGACATTAACAAGAAGAGAACACACAATACAGAATACAGAGACTCTCTCAAATATATTCTGTCTAAAAGAATTCTGAAGAACACTCATCAAAGAGATCAACTTCAGATCTCTTCAGCTCTCAAAGTGTTCAAGGCTAACATCATTTCAAGACTCCAGACACTCAAAATTTCAGCTTGCTGAAATCATCTATTGCTGGAGATCTACCTTTGAAGGCCTATCACCCTCAAGCAAAGCTTTTCTTCCTGAAGATTTCAAGGATTCAGGGGGAGCTTTGACAACAATCCACATAGTCTTCTCAGTTGTCTGAGAAAGAGAAGACTGTCATCACTCTCTCACCCCCAGTTTGTAAAGGGTTTCTCAAACTCCCTTCAAAAGTTTGAATCTGGTTTTTGAGCACCTTGTCAAAAGCTCATTGGTGGCAAGACACCTGATCAAAAAATCTGCTTTGGTTTTTGAGCACCTTATCAAAAGCTCATTGGTGCCCAGGACACCTGATCAACTCATCCTGCAGTGGATTCCTACCTAGGGTGGTACAAGAGTGGATGTACCCAAGTTTGGGGAACCACTATATTTCCATGTGTCCTCTGGTTCTGCTTGTTTACTTTTTGTTTCTGGCCTTGATTTGTCTGTGCTTAGTTTTTGCATAGCTTGCTGAAGATTTCAAGGATTCAGGGGGAGCTTTGACAACAATCCACATAGTCTTCTCAATTGTCTGCGAAAGAGAAGACTGCCATCACTCTCTCACCCCCAGTTTGTAAAGGGTTTCTCAAACTCCCTTCAAAAGTTTGAATCTGGTTTTTGAGCACCTTGTCAAAAGCTCATTGGTGGCAAGACACCTGATCAAAAAATCTGCTTTGGTTTTTGAGCACCTTATCAAAAGCTCATTGGTGCCCAGGACACCTGATCAACTCATCCTGCAGTGGATTCCTACCTAGGGTGGTAGAAGAGTGGATGTACCCAAGTTTGGGGAACCACTATATTTCCTTGTGTCCTCTGGTTCTGCTTGTTTACTTTTTGTTTCTGGCCTTGATTTGTCTGTGCTTAGTTTTTGCATAGCTTTGTTCTGTGATTAGATTTATATTTGCTTCCCTGCTCACACTTATTACAACAATTGTTGTAAAAGTTTTTAAAAGTACTAAAACACCATATACTCTATTCACCCCCCTCTAGAGTATATCAGATCTAGTTGCACTTTCATGACCGTCAAAAATAAATATTCGATTCCTCGGATAGCCGACCTGTTCGACCAGTTTGTGGGGTCGGTAGTGTATTCAAAGTTGTACTTGAAGTCAGGATACTATCAGTTGCGGATTCGGGATAAGGACATACCCAAGACAGCGTTTGGCATGAGGTATGGACACTTCGAGTTCTCGGTGATGCCATTCGGGCTGATGAACGCACCATCTGTATTCATGGATTTGATGAACCGGGTATTTCGAAAATACTTGGACTCTTTTGTATTTGTCTTTATTGACGACATCTTGGTGTATTCCAAATCGGAAGTGGAGCATGAGACACACTTGAGAATGTTCTTGCAAGTGTTGAGGGAGAACCAGTTATATGCAAAGTTCTTGAAGTGCGAGTTCTGGTTAGAGAAGGTGGCATTTTTGGGCCACGTGATTAGTGGGGATGGGGTGGCGGTAGATCCAACAAAGGTGGAAGACATCAGAGATTGACCGATTTTGAGAACCGTGGCGGAAGTCCGAAGTTTTCTTGGACTAGCCGGGTACTATAGGAGATTCGTGGAAAACTTTTCGCGGATAGCTCTACCCCTCACCTCACTCACTCGTAAAGACCAGAAGTTTGTGTGGACTCAAGAGTGCATTCAGGCATTCGAGACACTGAAGGAAAGACTGATGACGGCTCCAATACTAACTCTACCGAAAGGGACCGAAGGATTTCAGATCTTCAGTGACGCATCGGGATGCGGTTTGGGTTGCATGTTGGTGCAACATGATAGTTTAATAGCCTTTGGGTCTAGACAGCTGAAGCCTCACGAGAGGAATTACCTCGTTCATGACTTGGAGTTGGCGGCGGTAATTTTCACGTTGAAAATATGGCGACACTACGTCTATGGTGCGAATGTGGAGATCTTCACAGATCACAAAAGCCTGAAGTATCTCCTTGATCAGAAGGACCTGAATATGCAGCAGCGCAGGTGGGTCAAGTTCCTTGGATACTATGAGGTGACGATTCAGTATATGCCAGACAAGGCCAATTTGGTGATCGATGCATTGAGTAGAAAATACTCTGGGCAAGGAATTGGATTGACGCTCATGATGAGCGGTTGGTGCGGGAATGGGAGTCCCTCGGCTTGGAGTGCGTAACAAGAGGCGAGGCTAGCGTGGCTCAATTAAACTGGATTGAAGTGCAGAACGACTTGTCCGATCGTATTCGGGAAGTGACTCGTTTGGATGTGGAGTTTCAGCCATTCGTGGTGGAAGCTCAAAAAGGCGAGAGAAGCGCCGGGGAGATGATTGAAGGGATTTTGAGGAATAACGGAAGGATTTGTGTACCGCAGTTTGGCAAGCTCCGTGAGGAGTTGATGTTTGAGGCTCACTTTACAAAGTACTCCATTCATTCGGGCAATACATAGATGTACTTGGATATGAAGAGATCCTTTTGGTGGCCTGGACTGAAGCGGGACGTAGCTTTGTATGTGAATCGATGTCAAACTTGTGCCTTGGTGAAGGTCGCGTGTCAGAATCCGGGCGGGTTCCTGAAGCCTCTTCCAATCCCCGAGTGGAAATTCGATGACATCTCCATGGATTTTGTGCATGGGTTACCTAGATCACAGCAGGGTAACGACGCGATTTGGGTGATTGTGGATCGCTTAACCAAAGTAGCTCACTTCATCCCAAACCGGAAGGAGGACAGCGTGGAGAAGCTGGTGGAGTTGTATGTTCGCAACATTGTGTGACTACATGGGATTCCTAAAAGTATAGTCAGCGATCGTGATGGACGTTTCACATCCAAGGACTGTAGGTTGGTTCAGAAGAGTTTGGGCAGGAAGCTAAAGTTCAGTACTGCTTTCCATCCTCAAACTGACGGGCAAACTGAAAGAACGAACCGTACTATGAAGGATATGCTGAGGATGTGTGTTCCTGACTTCAGCAAGAAATGGGAGGATCACCTCTTCATGGTGGAGTTCGAATATAACAATAGTTACCAAGCAAGTATAAAGATGGCGCCATACGAAGCACAGTATGGGAGGCGGTGTTGAACGCCGATGTCATGGAGAGAGGCGAGAGACACCAAACTCTTGGTAAAAGAAGTGGTGGCGGATGCTTGTGAGTTGGTACGGACCATTCAAGAGCACATGAAGGTAGCTCAAGATCGGCAAGCAAAATATTTTAATGCGCGCCACAAGAAGTTGGAGTTCGCGGTAGGCGATTGGGTCTATTTGAAGATCAAGACGTTCAAAGGCGTTTCACAGATTCGCCGACTCAAGAAATTGAGTCCAAGGTTATTGGGCCCTTTTGAAGTCGTTGAATGGGTGGGAGAAGGAGAGTAACGGTTGGCATTGTCCGCAGAGTTGAGTGCATTGCATGACGTCTTCCATGTATCCGTCTTGAGGAAAGCCTTGGTAGAGGCTAGTGTGGTGATCGAATCTGCATCGGTGCTGATAGAGGAAGACTTGAGGACGCTAGTCCGTCCAATTGCTATAGAGGACTCAGAAATTCGGCAGTTGCGGAACAAAGAGGTCAAACTCGTAAAAGTCCGATGGGACAACTGTGGTCGGGAGGAGCTCTCTTGGGAGCGAGAACAAACCATGCTGGAGGAATATCCAGAGTTTTTCCATTCAAGTATCATTTAAATTTTGTGTACCTCTGCTTGCTTTTTGATAATTTCGGGACGAAATTCTTTTAAGGCGGAGAGAGTTGTAACGCCCCAAAATTTGAAAGAAGGACGAGCAGCGTCGAGAGCCAAGTTGGGTCTTGGTGAGGGTCACACGGCGTAGGACACGGGCGTGCCCATAGCCATGTCGTACCGGGTTCGTTGAGAGCACGGGAAGTCGACGATTTTTCACTCGACAAAGTGTCGAGGCGGTGAACATGGTTCGGGACACGGGCGTGTCCAAGGCCATGTCGAGCGTGTTCGACGAATTCCTGCGAGTTCGACGAAGAGGCAGTCGACGATCGTCGAGACGTCGAACACGGTCTGAGACACGGGCGTGTCCCAGGCTGTGTCATTCTCGAGTTGTGAGCCGAGACTTGTGAGGGGTTGGATACGGCTTGGAGCCCAGGCGTGTTCAGGTTGGACACGGCCGTGTCAAAAGTGAAACGGGCGTGTCAGGGACCCGTGTCCTGTTTTGGATGCAATGGTTTCGACGTCGATTGGGGAACACGGCCTTGGACACGGGCATGTCACAAGCCGTGTTCGGCCAAGGTGTTTTGTTTTTCAGTTTGGATTATGGCCGTTCTTTTCCTTACTTTGGGATCTGATGGTCCAGGGTTGCCCTTGCTGGGTTAAGCCCGAGAATATGGTTAGAAACCCTCATTCTTCTCCAAGCAATCTCTTTCCAAGATCTAGAGAGAGGGGAGAGCATGGAAGAAGGTGAAGGAGAGATCCGGCTGTTGGAGAGGCTTCGGTGCTCCAAATTGCGAGCCGAGTCCGGATCCGTGGAGGCAAGTCCGTTGCGAAGGTTTTCATCCGGCTAGGTTGCCATGGCGAGTAAGAGGGGTTGGAAGGTAACAACTCTTCTCCTCTTGGTTTTAGGATGCATGTTCTAGCATTTTTATTTTCTAGTTTTTGGGCACCAAACTCTCAAATGAGAGGGGTTTGGGTCGCCAAGGTTCAAGAGGAACCTCCGGGTCGATTGAGTCCGTCCCCGGCATGTTTTTGCATTAGAGATCCACTTCATTAGTGGATTAGGCATGGTCGGTGAATCCGTAGTCGCGACCATTAGTCCGACTTGATGATGTTGCATACGAGCTTTAAGGATTCGTAGAGATCCGTTGCAGCAGGATGTCGTTTGTGATGTTTGTGATATTTTCCCCTTTTTATCGAGTGATTACGTGTAGTCGGAACTGGACAAGGTTAGCTCCTCAATGGCGGTAGATGGTTTCCTTGGTGAATAAGGTTAGCTCCGCATTGGTGGTAGATGGTTTCCTTGGTGCGCGGGAACGCTGCAGTACAAATGAGGGACTCAGGTGGAACTGTCTTGGATTGTGATGTGCCAAGGCGTGGCTGTGTCTCCGTGGTCGGCTGGCTATCCCGTGATGTGTACGTCATGTATGGAGAGTGTCCTGGCGAGACTAGTCCCCTTTTGTGAGACTGACGAGAATGCCAAGTATGGGGCAAGCCCGGGCAATGAGGCCATGAGCGGGTGGGGTCCAGCAAGGCTCCTTAGAATCGGTCTGTTTGTGTTTGTTGGAATCCTGACATGAGAAATCAGAGCTTGCAGGCCAGTCCGGGTCTAAGACCTTGAAAGGGTGGGGCCTTTGAAAGAGTTTCATGTGGCGGCTTGTGTGCCATTGGGGGAGTGTTGGTAACCCCCATTTATTTGCGGCGTTATGCCAATGGGGAAATGATGAGTACCCATACGATGTGATGATGTGCTAGATGCATATGCGATATGGTGCCTTGGGTGAAGCCCGGGTTTTTGCATGCATGCTGAATATGTAGGCTCTTTCATTATATGCTCAACAATAGAGAACGTGTATGTTCTTTGAGACATCCAAGACTGTTCTTATTGCATTACTTGTTTATATATATATATATATATATATTGCATACGAATTGCTGACTTGCAGGTTGGAGGGGTTCCCCGGGGTCCGTTAGGGGTGGCCGGGAGGAGATGTGTTAGTTACACAGTTTGAGGTCAGCCTTTGCGGACCCACGTTACAATCAAATTTTTACAGGGAAATGATCGCAAGCAGGAGCTAGCTCGCCGACCAAAAGGGCCAAAGCCTCAGGAAGTGTTAATGTTTTGCTGTAGCTCTACTTTTATGACATTGTATGTTTGATGCTCATGTTTTCCGGCTTACAGGCCGAGGTAGTGTAGAAGTGCTTATGCACATTTATGACTGGTGTTATTATTTGAGTTTTGGACTCACTTTTATTATAAGGCCTTAAGACCGCTTCAATACTCCTATATGTTGTGGATAACTTCTAGTATGTTTGCTTTTTCCGCTGTGTTGTGGTTTTGAGTTTTGATATCAGATAGTTATATCATCTTATAATACTGAAGCTGTGCGTCTGTATGTTGTGGGGCCCCGACCGAACCCATATTATACGGTCATTACAGGGGAGGTGTTACATATTTACCATCCTAGGATTACATGGACTAAACCACAAGTCCATAGATGGACGTATCACTCCATGTCCTTCACAAACCCCCAAAGTTCAACCTTAGAGTTTGAACTACGGCCCTAGGGCAAATTCACTCTAATCCACCCCAAACTTCATGTGAGGGTGTTTATACTAACATTGGGGCTCTGGCCAAAGTCCCAACCCCTTTGGGTTAGAATTGGTCCCTCCATGCCCCAAACTCACTCATGCCCCAATTAACCCCTTAAGGCCAAATTTTGGTCTCACCAAAACCTATCCAAATCAAACCCAATTGGGCTGAGATTTTTATCATAGTCATGTCATGACCTGAAGAGAGAGACACCAAAAGTTTGGTGGGTTTAAAGGTATTAGAACTCTTAAATAATTCATACATGGTTTAATAGATTTCTTCAAAAACTTTAGGAAATTATTTTTCAAAAATTTCCATTTTTGGATATGATATAGGTATAGGTTCGAGTGACCCCTAGCCAAATTTTCAAGTCATTTGGATAGTTGGATTGATGGAGGCACTCAAAAAAATCTCTGATCAAGCCTAGGTATAGACGTCACCAAAATGAGTGTTGTTGTCTAAATTTAAATCCAAATTGGTTCAAACTAATTTTAAATTAAACTAGACTCATAGGGCTATACTTGTATGTAGACCACTATTTCTATAGGTGAACCTAAGTATTTTTAATAATTAATTTAAAATAGTCCAATAACTGTGACAAAAAATGAAATAAAATGAATTAATGACACAAATCTTAAAGCATGATCGGATGGCCCTGTCATAGTCTTCTTCCTCCAACCAAAGGCCATGATTGACCGAACCACGAGCATCTTTGCAAGCCATTTGCCGGCCACTTGGCCACCTCCCTGGCCGGCCACCACCACCACCACCTCCGTTGAGGTGGGGGCTATCGTCGGGTGTCGGCACGACCGCCGAAGGGGCGGTTTCCGGCGAACCCGAGAGTTAGATTTTCATGGAAAATCTAGAATTTTTTCTCTCTAAATCAGGCTCAATTGAGCCTGATCTCTCTCCTAAATGATCTAAGATTCTAGCTCACAAAGAAAGGAGTAAAGGAGGACCTTAGTGGAGGGTTGTTGTCGGGCCGATTGCCGTGCCACCATTTTCCAGCAGTGGAGCATTAGGTGCTCTGCAACTACACAACCAACTAGCTCAGTTTCTTCAGGGGAAGGGTGGAAACTTCTCCTCTCAGTCTGGTGAAGTTTTTTAAAAGCCAAATGGGGAAGAGGAGGGGTCTCACTTCAATGGCCATTAATGGCCATGGGGGAGAGGTTCGGTCATGGTAGAGCCCACTGAATACAGCCTCTGTACAGTCGGGAAAACCCCTTGATATTCTCCTAATTCATCTAGGGAGATGAATCAAGCCTTGGAGATGAAGAGAGGAGGCCCCTTGGCCTTCCAAGCCATGAATGGCCCTCTTTCTCTCTTTTTCTCTCTCCTCCATTAAAGGGAAAATGAGCTTTCTCTCTCCTAGTCACCATTTCCAGAAAATGAATGGAATTCCATGTAAATATCAGCACATAAGGTTGGTGGGCCACTCCAATTTGGCTTAGCCCGAGTGGATTGGGCTAGATTGGGTCAACTTAAGCTAATTTGACCAAAACTAAGGTTGAGTTGACTTTGGGCAATTTGACCTTTTGGTTTGACCCTAATGGGTTCTTGGTGACCCATTGGCCTCCCCTAAGGTCTAGGGAGACTTGGATGGGGTTGGTTTGAAACCTTGGTGGTCACTTGACCCTTAATTAGGGCACTTTGACCACTTTAGTGTTTAAGTTGACTTTGGTCAACTTGACCACTTGGGTTGACCCAAATGGGTCCTTAGTGACCCAATGAGCCTCCTAAAGGGTTAGGGAGGTTTAGGTGGGGTGATATTGGCAAAGGTAAGGTCCTCTGGCCCTAGATAGGGCACTTTGACCATTTTAGGGTTAGGGTTGACTTTGGTCAACTTTATCTTTTTAGTTGACCCCAATGGGTCCTTGGTGACCCAAAGAACCTTCTAAAGGGCTAGGGATGTTGTGGTGGGGTCAAAGAGTCAAAGTGAGGCCCTAAAGTCAAACCCTAAGTTAGGTAATTAGAAAGTGTTATTTGCAGACCTTCGTAATCTCACCTTCATTCCTAAGTCCACTTAGTCTTCTTGGGCTTGCTAGGGTTTATCTGACCTAGTCATGACAAAACCACTCCTATGGGTCTAGTTGTTTGAGGGATGTTACAAATCCCAATACATAAAAATAAAAATTTCGTCCCCGAAATTCAGGTTTGGCCTACGGGGTTTCAGGTACGAAAAGTAAAATGTAACATCTCGAGACATTAAAGGGGATACCTGACGTGAAAGGTTCCAGGTACTTTTGCTCCAGCAAGTCCTGCATCTCCCGCGTGTGCTCCTCTTTTCCATAATTCCTCCACTAGACCTTGACCAGCGGAACCTTCTTGCGCCGCAAGACCCGCATCGCAGTATCGTCTATCCGGATCGGCTCCAGGTGCACCGATCGATCAGAAGTTATAAGCCCATCCGTACTCGTAATCTGTTTCTCCGGCCGAAGTAGAGATCTCCTGAGGGAGGAGAAGTGGAAGACGTCGTGCAAACCTGCTAGCTCTGGAGGTAGCTCCAGTCCATAAGCCAAGGGACCGATCGGTTCCAGGATACTGTAAGGCCCCATGTATCTCGGATCGAGCTTCTTCCAATCAAGCACCCGCGAGACTCCATGCATCGGTTGTATATTCAGAAATACCCGATCTCCTACCTGGAACTCTACTTGATGATATCTGGCATCGTAATACTTGGCCTGTCTGCTCTGGGCCTCCAACATCCTCTCTCGAATCAACCGCACCTGAGCATTTGTATCATCGATGAACTCCAAGCCATGTGCCTTCGGATCCTCATCCTAGATCCAAGATAAAGGAGTCTTGCATCTCCGCCCATATAAAGCCTCATAAGGGTCCATGCCGATACTGGACCGGTGGCTATTGTTGTACGAGAATTCAATCAACTGTAGCTGCCTCTCCCATGGCTCTCCGCGGTCCAGTATGCAAAGACGCAACAAATCCTCCAGTGTCTGATTGGTGAGCTCTGTCTTCTCATCTGTCTGAGGATGGAAGGTGGTGCTAAATGTCAACCGGGTCCTCAAATAAGCTTGGACCGACCTCCACTCCTTAGACGTAAACCGTCCATCACGATCGGACACTATCATCCTCGACACTCCATGGTATCGGACGAACTGCCCCACAAACCTCCACACCAAGTAACCCACTCGAGCATCCTTCCTGATCGGTAGAAATTTTGCCACCTTCGTCAATCGATCGACGATCACCCATATCGAGTCGTTCCCCGCATGTAACCACGGAAGACCATGTATGAAATCCATGGCGATATCGTCGAACTTCCACTCCGGTACCGGAAGTGGCTGCAACAATCAGCCGGACTCTTACACTCTACCTTTACTAACTGACAAGCCTTGCAATGGGTCACGAAGTATGTGATATCCCTCTTCATGCTCGGCCAGTACATCATCCTCTTCAGGTAGGCCGTCATCTTGGTGATGCCCGGGTGCACCGAGTACCTGCTACAGTGAGCCTTCGTCATAATGTCCTCCCGAATCCTATCCCAACCGATATGTACACCCGTCTTCTAACGAATAATAACCCATACTTCTCTGTATATTCCCCGGTCGTGCCCACCTTCAAGGTCATGAATACTGGCTCTAGCTTGTCATCCCTCCTCTACTCAGCCCTGATGCAATCTCGAATATCATTGGTAGTGCTCATCGCGGCCAGATACTCCTCATGAAGCTCTAAGTCGTCCGAGGACACCAAAGTAATCTGCATTGCCTCCATCATCCATACTAGCTCCATAGCCATCAACTAGGACTCTACTCCTGAAGTGGCAGTCTTCCGACTCAGTGCGTCTGCCACCACATTCGCCTTTCCCGGGTGATATTTGTTGGATCTTGCGGCGCCCTTAGAGGGGGGGGGGGGGTGAATAAGGGTTCTTTTAATTTTGTCTTAAAAATTAAACAAACTTTACTAGAAGAATAACAGCAATATAATTGAAGAGTGCAAATGTATACTAAAAAAACAATAATGTTATATTTCAAAAGAGATAAATTGAATACAAAGTGTCTCTATAGAGCTAGAGACAAAGGCTCATGAAATAAATAATTTGCTAGTGTTTTCGCCGGTTCTTCTACCAAGAACCGGCAGGCTAAAGCGTATCTCTTCCTAGATCATGCTACTAGCCTCCCCCTAGATCTAACCACGATCTAGACGGTGTACACAAGACAACCATTTCTCCCTAAGACACACAAGGACTTGGACGCTACTCACAAGGCTACGATTCTCTCCTAAGCCACACAAGGACCTAGACGCCACACACAAGGCGGCGATTTTCTCTACTGATTACAATGTGAAAGTAAAAGAAAAGAACAAAAATAAATTGAACACTTTAGGCTAGACACTCCCTTCAAACAATGTGATGTAGATGGCGACGAATCCTTGCTAGAGATGCTTCGCACGTGCCATCAATCTTTCGCGCTTTTGGCCTTCTTGAGAGTATGGAGTATCTCTGAGTTCTAGAGCTCTCTGAAACGTCAATGCAGTAAAATACACTCGAGGTAATGAAATTCGTGATTTCCTCAGAAAATGAAAGGTTTTTATATTCTGGCGCTATCGCCGGGCGATACTGGGTATCGCCATCTGGCGATATCGGTAACCGCTGCCACGTGTCCCATGAACTCCTTATTGTCGCATCGCATAAACGTTGAGCGCCGAATCGTGCACTATCGCCGAGCGATACCGGTTATTGCCATCTGGCGAAAGCAAAATAACGGAAGCCACGATTTCGTCGAGCATCGAGCGAAAATGCATCGAGTGGCCCTATTGCCTGTTGGCAATACCCAATAGTGCCTGGCAATATCTCCCGTGTTCAATTCTGACCCGATTCAACACCAAAAAGATATTAGCTATAGACCCGTGTTATCTGCACACCAAAACATCCAAATATCAAATACAAACAAGATTTGTTATTAGCAAACTAGGAAGCGTGGAATGCATGCTCTAACAATCTCCCCCTTTTGATAATAACAAATACATTATGAAATAAATCATGAATGTTAAAAAGGTCTACAAAATTTGAGTATCAAGACGAAGCATGTGTATGTGCACAAATTGCTCCTGGATGAAACACTCCCCCAACATGTGATCTCCCCCTAAATGGAAGCATAGGGAAATTCGTGTATTGTAATTAAAGAGGTGAAGAAATAATTGGCCCAGGTTTGCACAAAAAATATATGACCAGACTTCGGTGAATGATTTCTTTTGGAAATTGTCTCCCCCTTTGGTATTGTCAAAAGATAGGTAACAGTGCGGCGGAAGCGAAAGAAAGAAAAACACAAAAGAGAGACTCAAAGAGGACAGGTGAGTAATGTATAAGAAAGAAAATGAGTAAACCGTAACTTTGTCAACGTTCAACAAACTATATCACAAACACGTACACTAGTGAATAGTTTTTGTGAAACTGTTCTCAATCTAATTCTCATAAGAAGAACGTTTATAGAGGATAAGTTGTGTACAGGTGAGGTGTTGTCAGAAATACTTATGCATAGTCTTACAAAAAAAACATGAACACGAGAATGTTAGAAAACAACATAACATAGAGGTAGACATGCGGAGCTATACACGTACCCAAGAGTTCAGAGCACACAAGTAAGAAATTATTCATGTAAAAATTGGCACAAGACACTTTACAATTCTTGTCAAGCTGCTCAACCTCACAATGCTTATGAAGACTTATCAGGAGGGTAAGTAGTGTTTGGTGGAGGTTCCTTGTCAGCCGTGTATTATTGGAATGTTTTCTTTTTTTCCTTTTGTTTTGTGAAACAATCACCAAACGTCTGTGTACAACCCCGTGTCTGGCGAGCAAGGTCGCCAGGGTATAGGCAAATTGGGCTGAGGACAATAGGCAAGCTCGGCAGTAAAGGGGGCGAGTTCGGTAGTAAAGGGGGCGAGCCCGAGCTCGGCATCCATCGACCAGAGATCGACGATCGGCGACCCCGAGTTCGGCATATGCCGAGCGAGACACAACTCGCGTCCTCGCAGTGGAGCTCGGCAACAGCAGGCGAGAAGAACATGCCGAGATGGCCATAGCACCCCAGCTCGCCTGAATGTTTGAGGTACTTTTTACTATTTTGCCCCCGCTTGTCTGCCCATAGCCCTTCAAAACAGCGGAGTTTGGCTGTTGGCAGACCCAACCAAGGGTCTTCTGGTAATTTCAGGTTAGTTCTTTTGGTTATTGGCAGTCCGGATTTCAAAAGCTATAAATAGGACCCAAGGGGTACCCCAGAAAGCAGGTTCTTCCCTGTGCTCTCCTGCCCCAATCTTCAAGTGCTTTCTGAGGGTACCTTAGCTCGGCTTCTTGCTAAGGAGGGGAAGCGCTCTGAGATCTTCCGGGTTTGTGGTGGGACCTTCCTGCCGAGCCATTGGGTCTGTTTCTCCTTGCCTTCTTCGTTGTTTTTTCTTGCAGGAGCAAAGTAGGCGCGAGACCACCCCTTCCCCAAGGGTCGAACTCCACAGGAGACCGGATTCCGGTTTCAACATTTTGGTGCGGTGAGCGTGGACAGTGGTCAGCGCAGAAAAGCTTCGGCAAGCTCAATGACGGGAAGACAAGGATCTGATAGGCAGAACTCGCCCCCCCCCCCCCCCCCCCCCGACTCTCGCAACGGTGGGGATGTCGGAAGACTTCAGGAATGAGGTGCTGGGCCTCGTCAAGTTCGCACTCGGTGCGCGGGCCGAGTGCTCGACTCCGGCACCCCAGATCGTGGCCGCCCCCTCTTTGGGCGAGGACGCTCCCGGCCGGCGAGCTGGGAAGGAAGTGGCAGAGGAAGGCCGAGGGTGCGAGCTCCCAGGGCGCGAGCTCTTCCCCGGCTCGGCAGGCAGAGGCCGGTTCGGCGAACTGGGCTCGCGAGACTCGCCAGCTCGCCCAGTGGGGGGAGGCAGTCCTTTCAGTGAGCTGGTCTCCTCAGCCCCAGTCCCAGATGGGTTCAGGGAACCCGAGATGTCTTACTACACCGGGAAGGGAGACCCGGTCCAGCATGTCCAATGGTTCGAGGATGTGGTCTCAATCCGTCAGATGTCGGACGGATTCAGATGCCGACTCTTCGCAATCACCCTCCGGGAGAAAGCAAGGGAGTGGTTCCACCAGCTCCCGGCCAGCTCCATCTACTGCTTCGAGGAACTGCACCGAGGGTTCATACTGAGATTCACCACTTCGAAGAGGAGGAAGAAGGAGTCCGTGTCCTTGTTCCACATAAAGCAGGGGCTGAACGAGACGTTGGGGAGCTATGTGGACCGATTCCAGGAGGAAGTTACTCAAGTCCAGGAGATGCCGGGACACAGTCTGATGATGGCTTTTACCATGGGCCTGCAACAGGGTTTCTTCCGAATGGAACTAAAGAGAGTTCCCCCCTCTCCTATGAGGAGCTGATGGAGAGGGCGACAAGAGAAGTCGACGGGGAGGCGCCGAACCCGGAATTTGCAAGGAAGCTGGCCAGGTGGGCAACCGAGGAGGAAAAGGAGTCGAAGGGAGGGAGAGGACATGAGGAGAGGAGATGAGAGCCCAGGCAGAGGGAGCAGAGGCAGCTCCAAGGGCAGCAGCAGCCGAGGTGGGGGCGTCAGGAGCCCGACCGACGGCTAGGATGGAGACCTGAGTGGCAGGGGCAGGGGCCACAAAGAGGGTATTTCGGAAGGGATCACTACCAGGGGAGGCAAGACCAGTTCCACCCCCTGGGCTGGCGGCAGGGCCAGAGGCCACAGCTCCCCGATCAAGAAGAGGCCATGGCCATAGCCTTGGGAGCAAGGAGGGGAGCGTGGAGGAGGAGAAGAGAGGTCATGGTGGAGCTGCACTATTGCGACTTCCATCAGGAAGAAGGCATGCAACGACCACCTGTCCGGAGTTCCTCGAGATGAGGGGGAATAAGGAGCAGCAGC
This sequence comes from Platanthera guangdongensis, assembly GCA_039583875.1. NCBI lineage: Eukaryota > Viridiplantae > Streptophyta > Magnoliopsida > Asparagales > Orchidaceae > Platanthera > Platanthera guangdongensis. The sequence goes on along the minus strand of CM077159.1, from coordinate 9,474,611 downwards.
AGCAGCAGGGGCGGCAGGAAGTGAGGATTGAGGAGGTCTTGCCTCGGTCGGAGGAGGATCGTTGCGAAGACCGGGTGGATGTGGGAACCTGAGGAGGGATCGGAGTGATCCACGGGGGAGTGGGGATCGAGGCTTCCCGCAAGGCCAGTCTCCACACCATGTACCGGCGGAGCGTCGTGTAACACCTCCTATCCGTCGCATAGCATATAACAGTAGGTCCGGCCGGGGCCCGACGCCATATACCACAGACAGACCGGGTGGTTACGTATGGAAACCATCCAACCAATCGTAACGTCCTACACAGAGCATTCTAGCGGAAGCAGTTTATAAAAGTTGTAAACAAAGAACCCAGCATTAGAGCACGAATGTCCACTAGTACTAAAAAGGAATGTTATTACAAAATACTCAAAACAAGCCTTAAGGCCTTACAAAATGTTTCACTTGAATATTACATGATTTACAAACCACGGCACGCAGGCCGGTCATACATGAATAAAGCAATAAACATTTCCATTTGGGCCTTCGAGGGCCGGCTTCGCAAAAAGGGCTTTAGCCCGCTATTGACCGCTTGGTCCAGCTGCACCTGCAAGCAACAAACCACGCACGGTGGCAAAACAAGGCAACGGTCAGCAATGCTGACCAAATTATAACGATCTCGCCCCCAACTCGGGGCGGCGATGCTCCTTCCCTGCATTTCATTAGCATAAGCGAGCAATTTATATACTTAGCCATTTCATCACAGACGTTGGCTCGCTCGGCCACACGCCCCGTGCACTCAGGGCACATTCTCGGTGAACCGGTCGATGTCACGTCAATTAAAGCCATTAACATTCCGGACTCACCACCGCCACTTAGACGGCCAAACCTATGAGCAATTTGTCTTCCTGGCCTGGGTCACGACAATTTAAGCCATTGACCGCCGAAGACTCCCATCTATGCCAACGGCAAGTGCCACGTAACCTTAGGTCTCTTTAACCGAACGACATAAAGCGGGTACGGTTCCATCTAACCCGTGATCACATCGCTTCGACAATTTAAGTCATTTGCGCGGGTCAAACTTTCACCGAGTCCCATTCTATCGCAAGTCACATAACCCCGTTATGTTCAAGTTGGCTCTCAGGCCACCAAGTCGGCAAGATCTCGTATCCGCCCAATTTTCCGGGTGCACCTTTGGGTTAGTCCCCAAGGCTCCCTGCTGCAATCTACCGCGTAGAAAACCCGAAAAACAACCAATAGCACGGAGTCTTCTCCGGCCTTATGCAATGCAACATCACCGATCCAGACCAACATGTCCGGGTAGGATTCACACATCATGCCTATGTCGGTTCTCGCATACGGACTCTAAACAACGGGGACTTTACATATCTACCCGAAGGAACGCCTCCAACTCTCCGCAAACTCGCGAGAGCGGGCTTCCTATGCTAAGAAAGAGAGCTATTCATTCTCAAGATGAGGATCGTTACCCTTGAGTTCCTCTTTGACGCCATTGAAAAGTAATCGGATGGAAATCACCGCACTTGCGTTGCCTCCGTGGATCCGGAGTCGGCTTGCGATTCGGAGCTCCGAAGCTCCTCCAATGGCGGATCTAGCTCCTCTTCCACTCTTGGCTCTCCTCTTTCTCTAAAGACTTAGAGAGATGAAAAGTGAAGGAAAGTAATGGATTTTCTAAGTCAAAACCCGGGTATATCACTTCAGGAACAACCCCCAGCCATTGGATCTTCAGTCAAAGAAATGAATGGCTTCGATTCGGGACTGAAATGCCCAATCTGGGCCGAACACGGCCTGGCACACGCCCGTGTCCAGGGCCGTGTGCCGCATTCGCCGTCAAAATCAAATCTCCTGGAACATTACACGGGTATCGAACACGCCCGTATTCGAGCTGACACGCCCGTGTTCCACCTCACACGGCCGTGTGGCCGGGCGTGTACCCCATGATTTTTCCCCATTTTCAACCCGAGCACTGCACGGGTTCTAGGACACGCCCGTGTCCTTGCCCGTGTCACTTTGACACGCCTGGGCCCCAGGCCGTGTATACGGGACACTTCGTCGAGTGAAGATCGACGACTTGATGACACGGCCTTGGACACGCCCGTGTCCTAGGCCGTGTGCCTTGCCTCGACGATCGTCGAGTGAATCTCGACAACTCCCCGGGACGATCGTCGACATGGGTCGACACGCCCTGCGACACGCCCGTGTCGCAGGCCGTGTGCCCATTCTCGACGAATCGTCGAGTAAAACTCGACGACTTCACGGCTAAGTGTCGACACGGGTCGACACGCCCGTGTCGCAGGCCGTGTGCCCACTCTCGTCGAATCGTCGAGTCAATCTCGACGTCTTCGCGGCTAAGTGTCGACACACGCTTGACACGCCCTGGGACACGCCCGTGTCCCAGGCTGTGTGCCTGCTGCCAGAACCCAAACTGGCCCAAAACGTCCCCCTTCGCTCCTTTGAGTTTCGGGGCGTTACAACTCTACCCCTCTTAAAAGAATTTCGCCCACGAAATTACATAAAGGAATGACATACAAAAACAAAATTTGTACCTGAGCGGAACAACTCCGGATACTCGTCAAGCATAGTCTGCTCTCGCTCCCAAGAGAGCTCCTCACGACCGCAATTGTCCCACCGGACCTTGACCATCCTGATCTCTTTATTGCGTAGTCGCTTGACCTCCGAGTCCTCAATCCGCATGGGCTTGACCTTTGTCATTAGCCCACTATCCACCGGCACTTGATCAACCGCAATCACTTGCGTAGGCTCTTGCACCGCCTTCCGAAGCACCGAAATATGGAATACATCGTGTAAACCACTAAGCTCCACTGAAAGCTTCAACCGATAGGCCGCTTCACCAACTCGCTCCAGAACCTCAAACGGTCCAAGGTATCTTGGGCTTAGCTTTTTCAATCGCCTCACCCGCGAGACACCCTTGAACGGCTTGATCTTTAAGTATACATAATCGCCCACAGCGAACTCCACATTCCTGTGCTTGGCATTATAGTACTTTGCTTGCCGGTCCTGAGCGATAAGCAACCTCTCCCGAATGGTTCTCACCAAAGAAGTAGCCTCCTCCACTTCCGATCGCTTATACAACTTTGACTCACCCGTCTCTAACCAAGACAACGGCGTGCGACATTTCCTACCATATAGGGCCTCGAAAGGCTCCATCTGAATACTCGCTTGGTAGCTGTTGTTGTATGCGAACTCCACCAAATAAAGGTGGTCTTCCCATTGCTTTCCAAAATCCAAGACACACATGCGAAGCATGTCTTCCATGGTTCTATTAACCCTCTCGGTTTGCCCATCCGTTTGTGTATGGAAGGCTGTGCTGAATTTTAGCTTTGTTCCCAACATTTGTTGCACCAGCCTCCAATCATTGGACGTGAACCGCCCATCTCGGTCACTCACGATGCTGCGGGGTACACCATGAAGCCCTACTATATTATCCACATAAAGCTTTGCCAGCTTCTCCACCGGATCATCCTTCCTATGCGGAATAAAATGCGACACCTTCGTTAATCGATCCACGACCACCCAAATGGCGTCGTTCCCCTTTTGCGACCTTGGCAAACCGTGCACAAAGTCCATAGAGATGTCGTCGAATTTCCATTCCAGAATGGGCAAGGACTTAAGAAATCCTCCCGGCTTTTGGCACTCCGCCTTTACCAAGGCGCAAGTTTGGCACTTCGCTACGTATAGCGCCACATCCTTCTTTAAACCCGACCACCAAAATAGCTTCTTAACATTGCGGTACATCTTCGTGCTCCCCGGGTGAATCGAGTACTTGGTATGGTGTGCCTCGTACAACAACTCCACCCATAAATTGCCCACACAAGGGACGCACAGACGACCGTCTTTCCACAGCAACCCGTCCTCCACGACGAATTGGGAATTTGACCCATCCAGAGCCTCTATCATGAACTGCTTCATATGATCATCCATATCCAAAGCCTGCCGAATCCGATCAGCCAGGTCATATTGGACTTCAGTCCAATTCAGAACTGCTTCAGCACTCGATTGTCTATCCACGCAAACAATCTCCAACGCCTCCAACTCCCGCACCAATCGCTCATCATGCACCGATAGCCAATTGGCTTGAGCTGGGGCTCGGCGACTCAACGCGTCCGCAACCGCATTCCCTTTGCCAGGCACGTAGTGGATCTTGAATGTATAGTCCCCCAGGAACTCCATCTATCTACGCTGCCGCATATTCAGATCTTTCTGATCAATCAGGTACTTTAGGCTCTTGTGATCGGTGTAGATATCAATCTTCACACCATACAAATAGTGTCTCCACAGCTTCAAGGCAAAAATCACGGCCGCTAACTCCAAGTCATGGACCGGATAATTCCTCTCGTGCACTTTTAGCTGTCTCGAGCCATAAGCTATCACGCTTCCGTGCTGCAGTAGCACGCAACCCAAACCGCTGCCCGAAGCATCGCTATATATCTCATAGCCTTCGGTTCCACATGGCGAACTCAGCACAGGCGCCGTGGTCAACCGACACTTCAACTCCTCAAAAGCTTGGGCACACTCCGGCGTCCAAACGAACTTATGCTCCTTCCTCGTCAAAGTAGTGAGAGGTAACGCTAACCGCGAGAAGTTCTCTACGAAGCGCCTATAATAGCCGGCAAGCCCCAAAAAGCTCCGGACTTCTGCTACCGTAGCAAGCTCAGGCCACTCCCGTATCGCAACAATCTTCGCCGGATCCACAACAATACCCTCTCCACTCACTATATGACCGAGGAATGCCACTGAGGATAGCCAAAACTCGCACTTCGAGAACTTGGCATACAACTGATTTCTCCTTAGCTTCTCCAACACCAAATGAAGATGCTTGAAGTGATCTTCCTCACTTTGCGAGTACACCAAAATATCGTCGATGAAGACGATCACGAAATGGTCCAAGTACTCCCTGAAAGTCCTGTTCATCAAATCCATGAACACTGATGGCGCATTAGTCAGCCCAAACGGCATGACCGTAAACTCATAATGCCCGTATCGCATACTAAACGCTGTCTTCGGGATATCACTCTCCCTTATTCGCAGCTGATAGTACCCAGCCTTGAGATCCAGCTTCGAGTACACCGTCGACCCGACTAACTGATCAAAGAGATCATCAATCCGGGGGATCGGGTACTTGGTCTTCTCCGTCAGCTTGTTTAGCTCCCGATAATCAATACATAACCTCAAGCTTCCGTCCTTCTTCTTAACAAAGAGGACCGATGCGCTCCAAGGCGAAGAACTCGGGCGCACATACCCTTGCTCCAACAACTCTTGCAGTTGAACTTTCAGCTCCGCCATTTCCTTAGGCGCTAGCCGATACGGAGATCGTGACACAGGCTTTGCACCTGGCACTAGCTCGATCGTAAAATCTATCTCCCGTTGAGGCGGGGCTCCAGGAAGATCTGCGGGGAACACATCAGGGTATTCCGATACCACTGAAATACAATCCAACGCGGGCTTCGGCTTTGCAACCTCCACTAGTGTAAAGAACAGTTCTGCACCAGCACGAACCGCCTTCACCACCTGAAGAGCAGACATCAATGTCTTGCTCGACCACTTTAAGCCCGTAAAAGTCGTTTCACGACTGGCTCCCAGCTTGACTTCCTTGCTACCGCAATCTATATGGGTCTGCTGCTCCGAGAGCCAGTCCATGCCAAATATGACGTCGAACTCCACTAACGGAAGTAAAGACGCCCGCAGGTCGAACTCCTGCTCCCAATACGAATCTTAACATCGCAGATCCTAACCGCTCGCATCGAACACCCATTGGGCAACAACACATCCAACTTATCCTTCGCCATCAAAGAAGGGACTCCGATGCGTGATATAAATCCTTCGGACAAGAAGGAGTGTGAAGCTCCCGTATCGAAGAGTGCTCGTGCCGTATTTTCGCAAATCAATACAAATCCTAAACAAGTAGTGGTAAGGTAACATGTGCATAACAAGTATTTAAAGAAATTGACTTGCTATAAATTAAATCGTACCTGTCACTACATCAGCTTGTTTAATGGTCTCCTGTTGGCCAAGATTGTGGACCCTTGGTTGGGCCGGAGCATAATGGGATGCGCTCGATTCCACCGCCTTTCCCTTCTCTTCATAGGTAGCTCCCGGCCTCCTCTCGGACTTAGGACGTCCGCTCCAACAATCACGGGCGAAATGCCTCGTCTTTCCACATGTAAAAACACGCACCCGGGGTCCGACCCGTAGTCGCCCCAGAAGCGCCAGAAGGAGCTGGACCCGAAGTCCTATGCTTCTTGAAAGCCCTCCGATAGCCGGACTTTGAAGTAGTCGGCACTTTAAATTCAGATTTTCTATCAACCAAGCCTTTCTTCGCTTGCACATTCTTCATGTCCTTCTCCAAGGACCGGGCAGTATTGACCAAGGTTAAGAAACCCTGCGTCATTGGCCCCGACAGTAATAGTCTCAACTCATCCCTCAAGCCTTCATAAAAGCGATTAGTCTTGCGCTCCTCATCCATGATGGTGGAGCTAGCATAACGACTCAAACGCGTAAACTCGTGGAGATATTCATCCACGCTCCTCTCACCCTGCACCAACTTCAGGAACTCATTCTCCATTGAAATCCTCTGAGTAGAAGGGAGGTATCTTGCTAAGAACAATCCCGAGAACTCTTCCATCGGAACGTCTATCAGTTGTCTGCCTATCAAATGATGCAACTCCAATCCTTCCCACCACATCCTCGCTTCACCGTCCAAAAGGAACGTAGCGATGGTGGTCATTTGCCAGTCCTCCGTCTCCGTCGCTGTCATGACTCTCTTCACCCTGGAGAGCCAGTCTTCAGCCTGAGATGGGGTTCCCAACCCCGAGAATAACGGAGGGTTAAAGCTCATTACATGCTTTAGCTGCCTCTCAGTTGCCCTCCTTGGCACTATTGGTTCCACAAACACTTGCTCCACCCTCCTTGGCTCAGCCTCTTGAAGAGGTACTTGCTCCATCACAGGAGCGGGCTGCTGCACTTGCCTTCCAGGCTGCGCATTTATCACGGCCAACACCGCTTCAGCCACCAATCGTATATTTTCAGCCGACAGAGGTGTTGCAGGAGCAACATCCGGCGCACTACTAGCCTCAGAAACTCGGCGTTCTGACGGCCCAACACCACTTCGGGTCACCTATAGTGGTACAAAATACCGTTAAGCGACCAAATAAATTGCAAACAGCAATTATAGGAACACGCAGGTTCCTCAAACACGAGTATTTTCATTCCTAAGTGGACATTCATGGGTTCTTTTTTTACTGTTATTACGATGACGCACACAATGTGCTCACCACCCCTTAAAAAGAATTCGCCGCCGAATTCACTTTAAGCCCGACCAAAACCAGTAGTCTGATACCAAATTGTAACACCCCCTATCCGTCGCATAGCATATAGCAGTAGGTCCGAGCCGGGCCCGACGCCATATACCACAGACAGACCGGGTGGTTACGTATGGAAACCATCCAACCAATCGTAACGTCCTACACAGAGCATTCTAGCGGAAGCAGTTTATAAAAGTTGTAAACAAAGAACCCAGCATTAGAGCACGAATGTCCACTAGTACCAAAAAGGAATATTATTACAAAATACTCAAAACAAGCCTTAAGGCCTTACAAAATGTTTCACTTGAATATTACATGATTTACAAACCACGGCACGCAGGCCGGTCATACATGAATAAAGCAATAAACATTTCCATTTGGGCCTTCGAGGGCCGGCTTCGCAAAAAGGGCTTTAGCCTGCTATTGACTGCTTGGTCCAGCTGCACCTGCAAGCAACAAACCACGCACGGTGGCAAAACAAGGCAACGGTCAGCAATGCTGACCAAATTATAACGATCCTGCCCCCAACTCGGGGCGGCGATGCTCCTTCCCAGCATTTCATTAGCATAAGCGAGCAATTTATATACTTAGCCATTTCATCACAGACGTTGGCTCGCTCGGCCACACTCCCCGTGCACTCAGGGCACATTCTCGGTGAACCGGTCGATGTCACGTCAATTAAAGCCATTAACATTCCGGACTCACCACCGCCACTTAGACGGCCAAACCTATGAGCAATTTGTCTTCCTGGCCTGGGTCACGACAATTTAAGTCATTGACCGCCGAAGACTCCCATCTATGCCAACGGCAAGTGCCACGTAACCTTAGGTCTCTTTAATCGAATGACATAAAGCGGGTACGGTTCCATCTAACCCGTGCTCACATCGCAACGACAATTTAAGCCATTTGCGCGGGTCAAACTTTCACTGAGTCCCATTCTATCGCAAGTCACATAACCCCGTTATGTTCAAGTTGGCTCTCAGGCCACCAAGTCGGCAAGATCTCGTATCCGCCCAGTTTTCCGGGTGCACCTTTGGGTTAGTCCCCAAGGCTCCCTGCTGCAATCTACCGCGTAGAAAACCCAAAAAACAACCAATAGCACGGAGTCTTCTCCGGCCTTATGCAATGCAACATCACCGATCCAGACCAACATGTCTGGGTAGGCTTCACACATCATGCCTATGTCCGTTCTCGCATACGGACTCTAAAAAACGGGGACTTTACATATCTACTCGAAGGAACACCTCCAACTCTCCGCAAACTCGCGAGAGCGGGCTTCCAATGCTAAGAAAGAGAGCTATTCATGCTCAAGATGAGGATCGTTACCCTTGAGTTCCTCTTTGGCGCCATTGAAAAGTAATCGGATGGAAATCACCGCACTTGCGTTGCCTCCGTGGATCCGGAGTCGGCTTGCGATTCGGAGCTCCGAAGCTCCTCCAATGGCGGATCTAGCTCCTCTTCCACTCTTGGCTCTCCTCTTTCTCTAAAGACTTAGAGAGATGAAAAGTGAAGGAAAGTAATGGATTTTCTAAGTCAAAACCCGGGTATATCGCTTCATGAACAACCCCCGGCCATTGGATCTTTAGTCAAAGAAATGAATGGCTTCGATTCGGGACTGAAATGCCCAATCTGGGCCGAACACGGCCTGGCACACGCCCGTGTCCAGGGCCGTGTGCCGCATTCGCCATCAAAATCGAATCTCCTGGAACCTTACACGGGTATCGAACACGCCCGTGTTCGAGCTGACACGCCCGTGTTCCACCTCACACGGCCGTGTGGCCGGCCGTGTACCCCATGATTTTTCCCCATTTTCAACCCGAGCACTGCACGGGTTATAGGACACGCCCGTGTCCTTGCCCGTGTCACTTTGACACGCCTGGGCCCCAGGCTGTGTACATGGGACACTTCGTCGAGTGAAGATCGACGACTTGATGATACGGCCTTGGACACGCCCGTGTCCTAGGCCGTGTGCCTTGCCTCGACGATCGTCGAGTGAATCTCGACGACTCCCCGGGACGATCGTCGACATGGGTCGACACGCCCTGCGACACGCCCGTGTCGCAGGCCGTGTGCCCATTCTCGACGAATCGTCGAGTAAAACTCGACGACTTCACGGCTAAGTGTCGACACGGGTCGACACGCCCTGCGACACGCCCGTATCGCAGGCCGTGTGCCCACTCTCGTCGAATTGTCGAGTCAATCTCCATGTCTTCACGGCTAAGTGTCGACACACGCTTGACACGCCCTGGGACACGCCCGTGTCCCAGGCCGTGTGCCTGCTGCCAGAACCCAAACTGGCCCAAAATGTCCCCCTTCGCTCCTTTGAGTTTCGTGGCGTTACACGTCGCCTCTACATCCCAGACCCCGCCACCGGAGGAGAGGATCACCTTCTCCAGGAGCGATATGCCGGACCACGAGGACCCATTCTGCGATGCGCTGCTCATTAAGGCAGCCATCGAGAACTTCACCGTCTCTCGGATCCTCGTGGACAACGGGAGCTCCGTCAACGTCGTCTTCAAAAAGGCGTTTGATGTAATGAAAGTGGAGTCTAAGAGGGTGCTTGCCTCAGACGGGCCCTTGTTCGGGTTTTCAGGAGAAAGGAAGGAAGTAGAGGGAGGAGTTGGTCTCCATGTCACCTTGGGGAGGCAGTCCCGAAACTGCAAGTTCGTCATTGTGGACGCCCCCAGCAGCTAAAACACCATCTTCGGGAGGCCCCTTATCAGCGCCTTCCACTGCGTCCCCTCATCTTTCCATCAGTGCTTGAAGTTCAACGCTGAGGGGGTCCAGGTCAGGGTTAGGGGGACCCGAAGGTGGCGCGGGAGTGTTATGTCACTGCGGTGAACACCATCTCCTGGTAGGAGGGAGCCAAGGAGATGAGGCGAAGGATGGAGGAGGTCGAGCAGGAAGCAAGAGGGGAGGAGCTGAGAGTGAAGGGCTGCGCAGAGGAGGCGGCATGAGGAGATCTGGAGGAGGTGGCCGAAGTAAGGGCCGTGGGAGGAGAGATGGAGGTAGAGGTCCCCGTTCCGGAGGAAGGGGATGCCAAGGGATGGGGGGAGCAATCCAGGCTTTAGGCAGTAGAGGAAGTGGTGGAGCTGGAGGTGCTCACCCGAGGAGGAAGGATGGAGAAGATCCGCGTCAGCAGGGGGCTGACCCCGGAGGACCAAGGCAGGATGCTGGAGTGCATCCAAAAGAACATTGACATCTTCGCCTGGAACACTACGGAGATGCCGGGGGTTGACGCTGATGTGGCTTGCCACCGCCTCAACCTGGACCTGGGAACACGCCCCGTTCAGCAGAAGAAGAGGTCCACGCGGACAAACTGGCGGAGCCCATCAGGGAGGAGGTGGCGAAACTCCTCAAGGCCGGCTTTGTGTCTGAGATTCAGTACCCCGGCTGGGTCTCCAACGTGGTTATGGTAAAAAAAGGGGACGGCCAATGGAGGATGTGTATCGACTTTTCCTTACTTAATAAAACTTGTCCTAAGGACTGTTATCCTTTGCCTCGGATCGACGCGCTGGTTGTCTCAGCCGTCGGTTTTTCTGTAATGAGTTTTTTAGATGCTTTTTCAGGTTATCATCAGATCAGGATGCACCCCCCCAGACATCAAGGATGTCTCGTTCATCACAGGGGATGGATGCTACTGCTACAGGATGATGCCCTTCTGGCTGAAGAATGTCGGGGCAACCTACCAGAAAATGATGGATAGGGTCTTTAAGGAGCAAAGGGGAAGGAATTTGGAGGTATATGTAGATGACCTCATGATCAAAAGCCAGGATGTGGACTCCCACCTCCGGGACCTGGAGGAGACCTTCGCCACCCTGCGCAAATACAAGATGCGATTGAATCCCCTAAAATGTGTCTTTGGGGCCAGCATGGGAAAGTTCTTGGGGAACCTCCTCACCCCCACGGGGGTCGAGCCGAATCCAGATAAGGTCATGGCTATCTTGGAGCTGGGGTCCCCGCGGAATGCGAAGGAGGTCCAACGGCTGACAGGGAAGCTAGCAGGGCTGAGTCGCTTCCTTTCACGGGCAGGGGAGAAGTGCTCCCCCTTCTTCAAAATGCTAAGGGGTGGTCAGAGGTTTGAATGGACCAAGGAGTGTGAGGAGGCATTCTAGGCCCTCAAAGTGCAGTTGACACAGGCCCCACTGCTCCAAGGGCCGAAGGAGGGGGAGGACCTGTTCTTATATCTCGGGTTCGGGGCGGAGGCCTTGAGCTCCGTCTTGGTTCGTGAAGAAGGGAAGAGGCAACTCCCTATTTATTACGTGAGCCGGGTCCTGAGGAAGGCCGAGCTTAGGTATCCGATTTTGGATAAGCTAGCTTTTGCCCTAATCATCTCGGCGCGGAGGCTGCGACCTTACTTCCAGGCACACTCAATTCGAGTAGTGACCGACCATCCCCTCCGCAACATCTTTGAGGGGGTGGAGCATTCGGGCAGGCTGGCTAAGTGGTCGGTGGAGCTGAGCGAGTTCGACGTCTCCTTTGTTCCGCGGCTCTCGATCAAAGCACAGGCGATGGCCGACTTCTTGGCCGACTACGTGGTTGAAGTAGCGGAGGAAGAGCTCACCCGCCCGACTCCTTGGAAAGTGAGGGTGGACGGAGCCTGAGGGAGGCATTCCCTTGGAGTGGGGGTGATCCTAGAAAGCCCTCAAAGTACCTGAATCGAGCAGACTATGGTGGTACACTTTCCCATTACTGACAACCAGGCCGAGTACGAGGTCATGATAGCAGGGCTTCGCCTGGCCAGGGAACTTGGGGTGTCGGATGTGGAGGTCCTCACTGACTCCATGGTAGTAGCTTCCCAAATCAACGGGGAGTTCGAGGCAAGGGAGCCCACCCTGCGATCATACTTGGCCAAGGTGAAAGGGGTCATTGGCACTTTTCAAACTTTCACCATCCGACACGTGCCCAGGGAAGAGAATGAACAAGCCGATCAGCTGGCGAAGCATGGTCCCCAGGTGGGGGGCACCATCACCGACCTGTTCCGCCCCTCCATCGAAGAAGGAGAGCTCATGGAAATCGATCAGCAAGCTTCGTGGATGGATCCTGTCGTGGTTTTCCTCTCCACGGGAGAGTATCCGGAGGGGGTAGATAAGAAGAAACTGAGGCACAAGTCAGCATATTAACTCCTCCAGGACGGGCAGCTATACAGGAAGACCCTCTCAGGGATGCTAGCCCACTGCGTGACCGAGGGATAAGCGCAAAGGATCTTGGAGGAAGTCCACTCCGGGGAATGTGGGAGTCACTCCGGGAGTCGGACCCTAGAAGGGAGGATAGTCAGGCAAGGGTATTTCTGGCCCACCCTGGGCCGAGACATCGCCGAGTTCACAAGAAGATGTCATAAGTGCCAGTTGTTTGACCCTCTCCAGCTACAGCCGGCCCAGCGACTCAGAAGTATCACGGCCCCATGGCCCTTCGCAATTTGGGGAATGGATTTGGTTGGGCCATTCCCCTAAGCCAGCAGTCAGAGAAGGTTCCTCCTAGTAATGATTGACTACTTCTCAAAGTGGATGGAGGTGAAGGAGTTGGCCAAGGTGACCTCCCAGGTGATCAGGAACTTTGTTTGGGGGGAGATCATCTGTCGCCATGGGCTGCCCCAGGACATCGTCACCGACAACGGGCCCCAGTTTGCCACCGCCGAGTTCACCAGCTTCTGCGAGCTGCTTGGAATCGACCTCAGGTTCGCCTCGGTCCATCACCCCAGGAGAAACGGGAAGGTGGAGGCCGCAAACAAGATCATCGTCAACCTCCTCAAGAAGATGGTGGAGAATTTGAAGGGGAGCTAGGTGGAGCAGCTTCCTGCAGTTCTTTGGGCCCTAAGGACCACCCCCAACACGGCTACGGGAGAGACCCCCTTCAAACTCTCCCATGGATGTGAGGCAGTGCTCCCCATAGAATTCGAATTCCAAACACCGCGAGTCGTGGCGGCGAAAGAAGGCCGTGAGGAATGGCAAGCGGAGAATGAGGAGGAACTGAGGCTCTCCCTTGACATGGTGGAAGAGGTGAGGGACCTTTCCGCTATCCGGCAGGAAGAGGTGATGAGAAGAATGGCCAAGTACTTTGACAAGCACGTCAGGGTCAAGCAGTTCGTGGAAGGGGACTTGGTGCTGAAGAAGGTGGATGCAGCAGGGAGGTCAGCATCCGTAGGGAAGCTCAATCCCAATTGGGAAGGACCATTCATTGTAAAGGTAGCCTTGGGGTCAGGGGGCTATCGACTCCAAAATGTAGAGGGCGAGACCCTGAGTCTCACCTGGAGTGGTCACGACCTAAAACAATTTTTCCCCTGAAGCATGTAAGCAGCACTTTGATTATAATAAATTCCTTCAACTCTCTGATATTATCATAGCTAGCCTGCATAGAGGAATGTAATGTATTTTGGACCCCGAGCAGATCCCACTGACAGCCTCTCACCTAGCTGGCAGGGCTGGAAGTCACTCGGTGTCATCCTTGGCCTCGAGCAGATCCCGCTGTCAGGCTCTCACCGAGCTGGCAGGGCTGGAAGTCACTCGATGGTGTTAGTAGTGGACCCGAGCAGATCCCGCTGCCAGGCTCTCACCTAGCTGGCAGGGCTGGAAGTCACTCGGTGTCATCCTTGGCCTCGAGCAGATCCTGCTGTCAGGCTCTCACCTAGCTGGCAGGGCTGGAAGTCACTCGATGGTGTTAGTAGTGGACCCCGAGCAGATCCCGCTGCCAGGCTCTCACCTAGCTAGCAGGGCTAGAAGTCACTCGGTGTCATCCTTGGCCCCGAGCAGATCCCGCTATCAGGCTCTCACCTAGCTGGCAGGGCTAGAAGTCACTCGATGGTGTTAGTAGTGGACCCCGAGCAGATCCCGCTGCCAGGCTCTCACCTAGCTGGCAGGGCTGGAAGTCACTCGGTGTTATCCTTGGCCTCGAGCAGATCCCGCTGTCAGGCTCTCACCTAGCTGGCAGGGCTGGAAGTCACTCGATGGTGTTAGTAGTGGACCCCGAGCAGATCCCGCTGTCAGGCTCTCACCTAGCTGGCAGGGCTGGAAGTCACTCGGTGTCATCCTTGGCCTCGATCAGATCCCGCTGTCAGGCTCTCACCTAGCTGGCAGGGCTGGAAGTCACTCGATGGTGTTAGTAGTGGACCCCGAGCAGATCACGCTGCCAGGCTCTCACCTAGCTGGCAGGGCTGGAAGTCACTCGATGTCATCCTTAGCCTCGAGCAGATCCCGCTGTCAGGCTCTCACCTAGCTGGCAGGGCTGGAAGTCACTCGATGGTGTTAGTAGTGGACCCCGAGCAGATCCCGCTTCCAGGCTGTCACCTAGCTGGCAGGGCTGGAAGTCACTCGGTGTCATCCTTGGCCTCGAGCAGATCCCGCTGTCAGGCTCTCACCTAGTTGGCAGGGCTGGAAGTCACTCGATGGTGTTAGTAGTGGACACCGAGCAGATCCCGCTGTCAGGCTCTCACCTAGCTGGCAGGGCTGGAAGTCACTCGGTGTCATCCTTGGCCTCGAGCAGATCCCACTGTCAGGCTCTCACCTAGCTGGCAGGGCTGGAAGTCACTCGATGGTGTTAGTAGTGGACCCCGAGCAGATCCCGCTGCCAGGCTCTCACCTATCTGGCAAGGCTGGAAGTCACTCGATGGTGTTAGTAGTGGACCCCGAACAGATCCCGCTTCCAGGCTCTCACCTAGCAGGCAGGGCTGGAAGTCACTCGATGGTGTTAGTAGTGGACCCCGAGCAGATCCCGCTGCCAGGCTCTCACCTAGCTAGCAGGGCTGGAAGTCACTCGGTGTCATCCTTAGCCTTGAGTAGAACCCGCGGTCAGGCTCACCTAGCTGACAGGGTCGGAGGTCACTCAATGGTGTCGGCCTTGAAATCGTCGGATACAGGTCAAAGTCTCAGTGCCAGGGAGCAAAGGGGAAAAGGTTCTATCAGGGCAAGCTCGGGCTCGGCAAACCCAGCTCAACATGATCAAGGAGGTAAGCCAGGCCGGGGGACTCGGCATGAGCGAGTATGGACTCATCATTCCCGGCTCGACATTGGCAAGTGGAACGCGAGTCCGGGCCTCGCCAAAGGAAAGCAAGCCAGACCGGGGCACCTCGCCCCCTTTGCCCATAAGACTTGAAAAAATTTCTCCTTTTTTCGGGCTAAACCTGGATGGCTCGCGTGCGAGTTATGGTGGCGTGATAAGGGCGGAGAGCAACTTGCCCCCGAATCGTTTGGGGCTCGGCGAACACTCAAAACGCGTCCACTCGCGGGCAAGCTCTCATAACCGCTCTACTCGCGGAACCTGTCTCGGCGAGGTCGCGGGGAGAAGCACTCGCATAAATTCAGAGCACAACAAGCATAGTAAAGAAAGAAAAGAAAGGAAATGACACCGGTATGATCAAAAACTTTCATTAGCTATTTTACAAAAAGTATTTACAGGGGGGGCTCGCCTCGGTGAGTGAAAGAAAAAAGAAAAACAAATGTACAGGCTATCCTCAGGCCTCTCCCCCTCCGCCGGACTGGTCCTCGCCGTCGCCTTAAGGATCCTGAAAGCTTTTCCCGAACATCGCATCCAGGCTGTCCTCCTTCTCGCTGGGCGGCGTTGCCGGGAATAGGCTCGGCATCAGGTCTCGAGCCAAGATCCCCTCGCACCCCTCCACTAGCACCCCAGAATCCTTCATCATCTGGAGGGTGCACTCGGCATCCTGGATGGAGTTGATCCGCAATCTCTCGACGAGGTCGGCCTCGCCGAAGATCCGCGGGCTTTTCTAGGGGAGGGTAGGGTCGATGTCGTGAGGCGGGAAGAAGATCTCCGCCTGGAGACACACCTCTCCAAGGAGGTGCTGGTTCTCCCCCTTCAGCTTTGTGTTCGCGCCCTCCAGCTCGGCATGGAGTGCGCGCAGCCGGCCGATCTCCTCCCCCTGCTCAGCGTTGCGAGCCTGGAGCTCCCCTACAGCCTCGGCATCCGCGGCCAGAAGTGCGTGCAGTTGGCTGACCACCTCCCCCAGCTCAGTGTTGCGAGCCTGAAGCTCGCCTGCCGCCTTGGCATCCTGGAAAAGAGTCCATTTAGCAGCATCACAAAATTTTCTAAGTAAAAGAGAGGAGCAACGCTTGGTACTTACCAACCCGTCGGTGGCTTGGGCGAGTAGACCCTCCGCTATGCCGAGCCGCCTCGCCTGGTCGGTGACCTTGTCCTTGGCGAGGTCACGAGCCTGCACGGCCTTTTTGAGTTGGTGGCTGAGGGCAAAGCTGTGGCGCGCCAGCATGTGGTGCAGCTCCAGGGTCCGCAGGTGGGACTGCAGGCCCTCATGGCCGAGCTGCCGAAGGGTCATCCTCTTGTAGGCCTCGGCATCCTCCCAGCCATATAGGCCGAAGCCGAGGGCGTAGGCGTGACCGGTGGCAGGCTCGCGGTCGTGCCAGGAGGGGTGCAGAGTGGAGACAGAGACTCGTTGAGCGAGCTCGTCCCACTGCAGCATGGGCTCGCCCGCCGAATCCTTCCAGCGCGCGCCGAAGTTGAAGAGGGGGTGTTACTTCGACAGCGCATGCTCGCGGGCAGCCCTCTTCGCCGTTGGAGGAGGGGAGGTCGCCGTCGTGGAAGAGGGGCCCTCGCCACCTTTCCGGCCCTTACTGGTTGTCTCCTTCAGCGGGCTCTCCGGCGACGCGTCGGGAGGGGTCTCCGACGAGCTGATATATTTGGGGCTGGGCTGTTGTTGTTGTTGTTGTTGCCCCCGCAGAGCCAGCAGGGCCCTCCGCATCTTCTTTATCTGTCGGTGGCCGAATGACGGGTTCAAGCCCGCGTCCTCAGGTCGTCTCTTGCTGGAAGAAGGTTGCGAGAGGGCCGCCTCATCTCGGCAAGCCGTCGCCGCCGCCCTCTCACGAGCGAGAGGGTCGATATGGAGCCCCGGATCTGCGAACGGCGGGTTCATGGGGATTATTCGCTCCCCTGCAGGAAAACACTTAAAAAAAGTTAGGAATTCAAAGATGATATCGCGAGATCGGCGGGCAGGCGAGCTTGGCAAGATGAGGAGGGAAGCATACCTTCGCCGGGCAGAACGGGGGGGAGCGCGTCGAGGACCCTCCGCAGGAAGGTGACCTCAAAGTCTTTATGGAGGAAGTATTTGTGGAGTTCGGCGTCGTTGCCGGACACGGCCGGCGGGCAGTACACCTCCTCGCCTTTTTGTTGCGGCGAGTAGGGGATGTTGCCGAGATCGCCCTTGATGAAGGCGATCTTGGTCATCCAGATATGGTGCTTGTTCGCGATCTCGCGAACTTTGATCAGCGAGCCGCCAAAGTAGGCGACCTCGTCCGGCGTTGCCTTGTAGGAGAAGAGTTTCCTGAACATCGTCAGGTTGAACTCGATCTTCTCCCGCCGGAGGTAACTCGCGAATGCCACCATCATTGCGATGGCGTTGGAGTTCAGCTGCGCGGGGACGGCCCCGTAGTACTTCAAGATCTGCCGGATCTCCGGCCACAAGGGAAGGCGCAACCCCACCTCGAAGTGCGAGATGGGGAAGGCGAGCTCATCTTCATAAATGGTGTTGATGGCCTCGCCCGGCCTCGGCCTGCGCGCCTCAAAACCCGGCGGCACGCGCTCCGCCACGAACTCAGCGAGCTCCTCCTCGCTAGTGTGCCCCTCGAAGAAGCAGTATTCCGTGAAGTGCAGCACGCACTTGGAGCGGCCATCGGCATCTGGGTTGGTCTTGCCCATATTCGCAGGAAAAAAGCACTACGCGAGCAGGGAAAGAAGAGAACACAGAGAGAGGGAAGCAAAGCAATAAAGGCACAGTACGGGGGGTAGGTGAGAGGTGGGGGGGGGCTATTTATAGGAAAAGAAATCTGGGGCGGGCCGTCAAATCAACTCAGCTCGTCGCCCCAGCTCGCCACCCCAACTCGCCACCCCAGCTCGCCGACTTCCGACGCATCCCATCCAAGGCTAAGTCAAACATTGCAGCATTTTATTTAACATGATCAAGAATATTCTAAGATTTATTTATTACAGAAATAAAGTTCAGGATTTAAAGAAGCAGGGCGCGCAAGCATGGAGGGCATCGGGATGCGAGTGCCGGTCGGCTCGGCAAAAGAGCCGCTGACTTATCTACCCAGGCCTCGCGACCCCCGCCCCCAGGCTGCCGTGCGCGGAGTAGCTCGCGGATCCTTCCGGAATTCCTCTGCGCAACCGAGAGACCGTCGTCTATCTCGTCCAAGAGCCGGGAGGGCGACATCAGCTCGCCAGCGTGGCCACGACAAACCTCGTCAGCAAGACGCGCGTAGTCGCGCTGCAGCGTCTCGTTGACCCCCTGCACCTCGCGCAGTCCGCACACCAGCTTTTTGAGGAGCTTGACCTCCCTCCTTGTCAACTCGCCTTGATCCACATCAGCACCCAGGTAAGATTCCAGTGAGCTCGGGGAAGGGAGGGGAGAGTAGTGGGCTGCCCGCGAGGACTCCTCGGCAGCCGATTGACTGGGAAGAGCTGTAAAGACAGGTGTTAGCAAAAAGAGCAAAAACTTATGAAGCAAATGGTCAAGCAAGACTGACCTGAAGAGCTCGGCGGTTCAAAGGAGATGCGGGGAGGAATGAACCTCATATCCTTCACGCGACCTGGGTCGCGAGCCCTCGGCGAGATGAGCTCGAATCCCGTGGTGGGAATGGTCCCCAGACCCTCCTCCGCGACCACGTCAGCTTGACGAGGAGGGGAGGTGCACACTGGCGAATTCGGCCTCTGTGAGCTCACAGGCAGGATCCCAAAGAGCAGAGGCGGGTCACGGGGATGGCTGTCCGGTGCCGAGAATTGCGAGGTGGCGAGCGTGGCCTCGCCTCGCGGCGTGGGGTCTCGCGGCACGACGCCCTCACCATCTGGTTGACCGTCCAGATCGTCTCCAACCAGGACAACCTCTCTATCCTTCTCTAGAATGGTTCGGGTGGAAGAGCCGGTCTCGCAAGCCAGGGTGGCCCTCAGGTCGTTGAAAATGGGCTCGGCCGCTTCAGGTAACGGCTTTGACTTCTTGGAACTGGGCTCGGCAGAGTCGGTTTGGGGAGCTTTCACAGGGACCGCCGTCAGAGCGGCAACGTGAGCCGCAGAGGCCTGGCGGGCTCGGTCTATGCACTCTTGGATCTCCTTAGGAAGAGGCATCTTGGTAAGGCAGCAGAGGGAATAACAAGAGCCAGGCAGTTGGGCAGGTGCACATATATATAGCCGCAGGTGGCCCCCACCAGAATATTCCCTCCAACTCGCCAACCAGTGCTCGCCGCACACTTGGGGTTGGATGTTTCTTTCCGAGCTCTGACAAGCTCGAAAAGAGCGGGGATTGTGTACAACCCCGTGTCCGGCGAGCAAGGTCACCAGGGTATAGGCAAATCGAGCTGAGCACAATAGGCGAGCTCGACAGTAAAGGGGGCGAGTTCGGTAGTAAAGGGGCCGAGCCCGAGCTCGGCATCCATCGTCCAGAGATCGACGATCGGCGACCCCGAGTTCGGCATATGCCGAGCGAGACACAACTCGCGTCCTCGCAGTGGAGCTCGGCAGCAGCAGGCGAGCAGAACATGCCGAGATGGCCATAGCACCCCAGCTCGCCTGGATGTTTGAGGTACTTTTTACTATTTTGCCCCCGCTGGTCTGCCCATAGCCCTTCAAAACAACGGAGTTTGGATGTTGGCAGACCCAACCAAGGGTCTTCTGGTAATTTCAGGTTAGTTCTTTTGGTTATTGGCAGTCCGGATTTCAAAAGCTATAAATAGGACCCAAGGGGTACCCCAGAAAGCAGGTTCTTTCCTGTGCTCTCCTGCCCCAATCTTCAAGTGCTTTCTAAGGGTACCTTAGCTCGGCTTCTGGCTAAGGAGGGGAAGCCCTCTGAGATCTTCCGGGTTTGTGGTGGGACCTCCCTGCCGAGCCCTTTGGTCTGTTTCTCCTTGCCTTCTTCGTTGTTTTTTCTTGCAGGAGCAAAGTAGGCGCGAGACCACCCCTTCCCCAAGGGTCAAACTCCACAGGAGACCGGATTCCGGTTTCAACAGTCTGCACTTTTGGGATGATCCATGTTTTGTTACTCACATTTTTTAGCTGAACAAAAGTGTCTGAATTCACTTATGAGAGCATACAAAATAATTTAATAGTATGGTGTACTGTACTAAATTCGGATAAAGCAGAAGCAGAAAACATGCATCACTAGTGGTTATGGTAAAACATTCATAATTCATATTTTGTAAGATGGATGCATACGAAGATTTTCACAACTGTGAGTGAAATAACATTATCATAACTAAAAGATTTCTCATACGTAGAGGCATGCGAAAACAATTTCATGAGTTTAAGAACACTAGTACTGAAATATGTAGAACGGATATAAGTGTGGTGAACAAGAGAACCAAGTTAGTATAAAACTCAAACAAAACAATACATCTGGCCTAAATCCGAGTCAGCAAGAAAATTTTAAGAAACAACAAAAATTCACTATCGCCGAGCGATACCGGGTATCGCCGATCGGCGATAGTGGTAAAAGTATAAAAACGGGCTCATTCGGTCAAAGGCATTAAACCAACCCTTTTTCCTGAAGATAGATCGCGGAAGGCAGAGTAGAAGTCGGCGAAACCCTAACACCTAGGTATGAAACTTGGATTTTGGCTTTAATTCTTTGGATTTTTATGGATCTAATTAGTAGGATAGTGTAGCATGTAATCCTAGATGAGAAATTTCCTGGTTTTAAAGTGTTTAGATTGTGTGTGTGGATCATAAGAAACTAGGTTTGTTTAAGTGAAAAATGTATATAGTTTCTTGAATTTAAGAAGTTGTAAGAGAATTTGGAGTAAAAGAACTTTCAGATCCGGTATTTGGGAGGAAGGGGGAAACCAGATCTGTAGTCGGAAAGTTAGTAAAACCATTTTCCACTATCGCCTGGCGACAGTGGGTGTCGCCGAAGGGCGATACCCAAAGGAAAAAAAATTTGTTGCTGAAAAACAAATTTGATATGCAGGAATGGCTTCCAGTTCCAAAGCACGAAGAAGCACAGGGAGTGACTCATATTCGTCATATCAAACATTTACTGTAACAGAGAATGCTAATATAGGAATCGGACGGGTGATCGAATTTGACCCGGCCTGACATGCTCATATCCATGATTTGTTAGCAATGGCAGAAATGATGTCGATTATTATTCCAGATACATTCTCCTCCGTACTAATTAGAGAATTTTACAATTATCTCAAAGATCCGCATTTCACGGAATTGAATGGCGGAGTCCGATCGAAAATTCAAGGACATGCGTTAGAAATAACACACTATGACCTGAGAGATGAGTTTGGATTAATCGAGCATGAAAATACTTTAGATGTAGTTTAGAACTATCAGAAAGATAGGGATTGGACATTATTGAATATGATTTTGCATGAAAATTCCATAAAAAACACTAATTCAATCAACGACCACCCTTACGGAGGATGCACAACTAGTGCAAGATATACTAAGGCATACTGTCCTACTGAAATCCGTAGATACACGGAAAATGACGGCTCAACTCAGTTATGTGATGTACATGATTTTGGAGCGAGAGCCATTTGACATGGTGGATTTTGTCCTTTCGATAGTACGTTATTCATTTAGATTGAAAAGCCCTTCTTAGAAGAAATTGAACACACTACCACTTGGAGCCATCATCCAATGGATTTTATATAAGAAATATACGTGGATCGACCCCGATTTGTACTTCAATGATTGTATCCCATCTATATAGTCGACGAGTGGAACGCCTTCCATCGGCCGATCAACACGAGGAGGGTCATCAAGGAGGAGTGAACCGGTGTCCACTATCTGAAACCCGCCAATTCCTAGAGGTGGATCGTTGCGAGAAGCGTTAGACGACTTGCGAGAGTCGTTCGAAGAACACAAGAGGGATGTAAAGAAAAACTTCTTGGGAATTCAGAACTTTTTTAAATTTCTGACAAAACGTTTGAAGTTGAAGCCCACTCTAGCAGAGGCAGCAGAATGGGAAGATCCGATCATGGAGCCATCTCGTACATCGACTCGCCGAGCATGTCGGATGCGGAGCAGCGAGCACAGTTCGGCAGGTGACTAAGGAGAGACCAGTGTGGGTCACAGCAGAAATTTCTGAAGATTTCAGGATGGCTGGACATTTTGCCGCTATCACCTGGCGACAGTCACTGTCGCCGGTGACAGTGAATTTTCTTCAATTTCCTGTAATATTTTATGTTGTAATATTATGTGGGACTTAAATGTGGTATTGTGTTTCTGTAATAACATAAGACTCAGAATGTGATGTTCTCATTTATGATTTATGTAAGTGTATTTTGGTTTAATGTTCATGTTTTTAGCAATTTAATTATTAATTTTATATTGTTGTTTTTTTGCTTGCGATGGTAATCTATTAAGTTGAAAGATCTAGAATTCCTAGTTCTAACCGTAACAATGAAAAACGGGAATCTGGAAGTGGTTTCGTGAAAATATCTGCAAGCTGTGAATCAGTGCTTATAAAATTGACTTTGATCGTATTTTGTTTTTTGTGGTCTATTATGAAATGGTGACGTACATCAATGTGTTTGGACCTAGAATGATGAACTGGATTATATGTTAAGTCAATTGCACTTTTATTATCACATTTTGATTCAATTGTTTCATGAACTATTCAAAAATCTTCTAAAGTTTGCTTCATCCATAAAGCTTGTGCACAACAACTGCCTAGTGCCATGTACTCAGCCTCAGTGGTGGATAAGGAAATAGAATTATGTTTCCTACTCGACCACGAGATCAGTGAAGGGCCAAGAAAGTGACAGGTGCCACTGGTGCTTTTATGATCTAATGAACACCCAGCATAATCATAATCAGAAAAGTCATGTAATATAAATGTATCGTTATGAGGACACCACAAACCTAATTTAGATGTGCCAATAAGATATCTAAAAATGCGTTTAACTGCTTTTAAATGAGACTCTTTGGGATTAGCTTGAAATCTAGCACATAAATATACAGCGAACATAATGTCAGGCCTAAAGGCAGTCAAATACAATAGAGATCCTATCATTCCTCTATAAAGTGTTTGATCTAATGATATTCCACTTTCATCTTTTCCTAACTTTAATGAGACACTCATGGGGGTATTTGCTTGTTTTAGATTTTCAAACCCAAATCTTTTTAAAATATCATGAATATATTTTGATTGACAAATAAAAATTCCATCATGCTTTTGAGTTATTTGAAAACCAAGAAAATAAGTGAGTTCGCCTACCATGCTCATTTCAAATTCATTCTTCATAATTTCAACAACACTATCACATAATTTTTCATTTGTGGATCCAAAAAAAATATCATCAACATATATTTGTAAAATGATAAGATCATCATTAATATGTTTAACAAATAAAGTACAATCAGCACTGTCCATTTTGTAATCATTTTTAGTAAATAAATAGTCAATTTATCATACCATACTCGGGGTGCTTGTTTCAAACCATAAATGGTTTTTTCTAATTTAAAAACATGATCAGGAAATCTAACATCAACAAAGCCTGGAGGTTATTCTATATAAACCTCATCCTTAATATACCCGTTAAGAAAAGCAGTTTTAACATCCATTTGAAATAATTTGAACTTCTAAAAACTAGCAAATGCAAGAAATAGTCTAACTGCTTCTAAACGTGCTACGGGTGCAAAAGTTTCATTAAAATCTATTCCTTCTATTTGTAAATAACCTTTTGCTATGAGTATAGCTTTGTTCCTAGTGACCCTAGATTCACTATCTAGTTTATTTTTAAAAATCCACTTAACCCCTACAACAGGATGATTTGACGGTCTTTCTACTAACTTCCAAATCTTATTACATTCAAATTGATTAAACTCGTCATTCATAGCTAAAAACCAAGAATTATCATTTAAAGTAGCTTCAACGCTTTTAGGTTTTATATCAGAAATAAAGCACATATTTGAAAATAACTCACGTATGGATGAACGAGTACTTACCCCTCTTGATGGTTCTCTAATAACCAAATCTTAGGGATGATCTTTTGAAAATCTTAGTTCACTTGGAGGCACGTATACTTGCTCTTCTTCTTCTTCTTGTTCGACTCCTTTTTCTTCATCTTTATCTCCAAGGTTTTCATCGTCATCCACCCTT
Source organism: Platanthera guangdongensis (assembly GCA_039583875.1). Lineage (NCBI taxonomy): Eukaryota > Viridiplantae > Streptophyta > Magnoliopsida > Asparagales > Orchidaceae > Platanthera > Platanthera guangdongensis. Next base: position 9,450,230 of record CM077159.1, on the reverse strand, counting down.
TGTAGAGGGGAGAGCTCTTCATTTTTAACTGTATTATTAGCTTCTACACAAGAAAAAAAACTCATCAAATTTAACATGTATAGATGTTTCAACCATTTTAGTCCTCTAATTATAAACTCTATAAGCTTTACTTGTTGAAGAATAACCAATAAAAATGCCTTCATCACACTTTTCATCAAATTTACCTAAATTATCCTTAGTGTTCAAAACAAAACATTTACAACCAAAAACTTTAAAATAAGACACATTCGGTTTCTTTTTAAAATATAACTCATAAGGTGTTAATTTTAAGAGGGGTCGAAGTATAACACGATTAATAACATAACAAGAAGTACTAACAGCTTCGGCCCAAAAAGATCGAGGTAATTTGTTTTCAGATAACATAGTGCGAGCTAGTTCTTGCAAAGTTCTATTTTTCCTTTCCGCCACACTATTTTGTTGAGGTGTACGAGGAGGAGAAAATTCATGTTTAATTCCTAACTCATTGCAAAAAGAAACAAATTTCTCATTATCAAATTCACATCCATGATCTGAATGAATGCATTTTCTTTTTAATTCTATTTCGTTTTGAACACGTAAACATAATTTGGAAAATTCTAAAAACGCATCAGATTTAGACGATAAGAAAATTGTCCAACTAAAGCGAGAAAAATCATCAATCAAAACAAAGGTGTACTTTCTACCACCTAGACTTAGTGTATTAACAGGACCAAACAAATCCATATGTTTCAATTCTAAAGGCCCTGTGGTGGAAACAACATTTTTTGTTTTTAAAAGAAGACTTTGTAAATTTTCCTTTTTGACATGGTGAACATAAAGATGATAAATTTCCATGCAAAAAAGGTAAATATTTAACAAGTTTATTTTGAGACAATTTTATTATTAGTTTGGAACTAGAATGTCCAAGACGTCTATGCCACAATTCTAACTCCTCATTTTTAGAAATAAAACACTTTAATGAAGAATGTGACAAATCATTAAATCTAATCATGTAAACATTTTGAAATCTACGAGCAGTAATAACAATATAATTTTGCATTGGTTTGAAAATGAGTCAAACAAGACGTTTAAGCCAATATCACATAACTGACTTATTGAAATTAAATTATGCTTCAAACCTTTAACATATAAAACATTTGAGATGGAAAATGATTTGTTGTCTACTACTCCAATGCCGATGATTTTTCCCTTTCCGTTGTCTCCAAAAGTAACTACTCCTCCTTTCTTCATCTTCAGGCTAAGGAACTTTGATTTATTGCTCGTCATATGCTTGAAACACCCTGAGTCCAAGTACCACACGTCTTCTTTATCCTTAGCGTACCAACACACCTAGAAAGAGGATGAGAGTAAAGATCTGGCTACCCGAGTGGTTCCTCCCATAGAATAGGTGGAAGCCTTAGGCACCTAGATTTGTTTGACTAAGCAGTATCCCGTCTTCTTACAAGTATGTGTTGTGTGACCAAACTTATAATATTTGGCACACTTGATGAAAGAAGTTGACGGGTTTTTTAAAGTAAATTTTGACCCTTTGCTGGAAGCTACAGGGACAGGGGGTTTGTTGTTTTTAATCTGAAAATCAGATTTTGACCCTTTCCTGGAATTTTTCCTATCGCCGGCGACAGTGGATGTCGCCCGGCGATAGTGCTCAGGAGAGTATCCGAGTCCGAATTTTCCAGAACCATAGTACTGGTTTCCCAAAATCATATTTAGAGATTTTTGTCCCACTCCAAATTTGTTAGTGGCCATTTCTATATTATGGACTTGTCCCCTTAATACATTATTTTTGGCAACTATGGTGCCGCAATGATTAGCGAAGGACTTCCTGCTGCTTTACACTTGAGATTGAGAAAACTTTAGAGATCTCTCTAAGGACTCTTTCTCTTTTATAAGGGTCTCAACCCGAGTCTGAGTCTTAGAGAGCTCTTTCTCAAGCTACACTATCTTTGTCAAGGAGGGACAATCCTCTTGACACGACGCTTTCTCCTTTCCAAGAACTTTTATTTCATTTTTTAGTTTTTTATTTTCTTTAACTAAAACTTTATTTTCAGATTTAATCAATTTAATTTCATGCAGTTCTTTGTCTAAAAACTCGCAATTTCTCGAAAATTCTGAATATAAATCATTATAAGTTTCAGGAGTTACTGTAACGCCCCCGGTTTTTTTCTGCGTTTTGTTTGATTTTGGATTGGCGTTATGATGACGCATTTCCGGCCCTTCGCCATTGTAGAGCGCGGTCCTAGCTCTGTAGGTTCCTTGTGTAGCCTGGTTGTAGCCAGTTGGCAAGTTTCCCCAGCTAGCCGGAGTCTGTTTTGGTGACTCGGTTGGGCCTCTTAGGGAAATGCTTGCGTTATGGCTTCGGGAGGTGTTAGCCCGAGTGTTCGATCGTCGGATGTTGTTTTCGACCTCGTCGTTGTTTTTGTGGCTTGGTTGTTTAGCTACGGTGCGAGTTTTGGTCGAAATCCGAGATCGTTTGCCTTCGCGTCGTTTCGGCGTTGTTTTGTTAGCTGCATGTTTGTAATGTTTGCTGTGCTGTGCGTGGCCTGTTGTGGCTGAGCTTGTAGGCTGGTGCCTTGTCTCTTGTTTGCTAGGTGCTGGCAGGTTTCTTTTCTGTGTAAGTTTGGGTGACACGGCCTGGGTCACGCCCGTGACCCAGGGCGTATCGTTCTCGGGTAGAGCTCCCGTTTCTCCGGTCGATGAATTTTTGGTCGACAGGGTTTTTGTAGGAACATGGCCGTGACACGGGCGTGTCACGGGCGTGTCCCCCTTCGGTTCATCGAGCTGCGCTCGATGGTCGTCAGGCGGTGTTTAGTGAGAACACAGCCCTGTCACGGGCGTGTCGTGTCGAACACGGGCGTGACATTGGGGCGTGTCTCTCTGTTCGACGATCGGTGCTCCACGATCGTCGGGCGGTGTTCGAGTTGGTACACGGCCTGTGACACGGGCGTGTCACAGGGCGTGTCCCTTGCTTCGTCGAGCGGAGATCGACTTTCATCGAGTGGGTAGGTGCGTGAGTACACGCCCCGTGACACGGGCGTGTCGGGCCGTGTCACGGGCGTGTCTAGGGGGCGTGTCCCGTATTTTCGTCGAGTAAAGATCGACGTTCGCCGAGTGTGTGAGTACACGCCCCGTGACACGGGCGTGTCGGGCCGTGTCACGGGCGTGTCTTGGGCGTGTTCCGTACCTTTTTCCTGAAATCATCTTTTGTTGCCGTGAACTATTTTTCCTCCTCATTTTTTCATCATTCCCGAGTCTGGAGAGCTTCCAGTGGAAGGGTTTTGAGAGGAGGCGGTGGTTGTTTTGGCCAGCAATTTCGGGAAGGTTAGAGCCTGTTTTTCTCGTGTGATAGCTGATTCGGTATGCTCTCGGCTAGATCTTCCCTTCCATGTAAGTTTTTCTTGATTTAGGGTTCGATTCCAGGAATTTCTAATTATCTGATTTCTTTCTTCCCTAAAGTTTCAGCTTTGGTCTTCCTGGTGGCCGATCTTGCCGCCGGAGCCAATCCGTGGTGCGGCTGTTGTTTGTTTTTCTGAAGAGATAGAGGCAAGTGGCCCCTTGCCCTTGCCAAATTTATTTCTAACCCATGATCTGTTTTTATTTCTTGTGCATAAGCTCTGTTCTCCTTGTTTTTCCTCCCTAGGGCAACAGGTTGAATTATTTCATCAAGCTTTTAATCAAGTGTTGATTATTCATTTCTTTTTCTGGAATTTTAATCAATGTTCTTTTTTTTGTTGGAGGTTTAGTGTCCAGTGGGTAGCTAGAGTTAGGGTGAGGTTGCTGTTTGTTACAGCTTAGGGTTAGTTGCGGTAGCTCCGAGTAGTTAGGACGGAACGGTGGGTTGGGATTAAATCTCCAACTCTCTGTCTTCGCGTATGAGAGGGCTTAGGCTGCGATTTTAGCAAGACTTACGTTTACCCTAAGTGGAAAGCGCTGACAGCGTCGAGTGAGCCGAGCTCACTCAACGCCGTCACCCAGCGTAGGACTTGCGGCTAAGTATTTTTTTAGGCGTCAGGTGAGTGGAGCTTACTCAACGCTGCGTCGAGTGGGCTCGACATTTCTGTCTTGAGTTCATGTGTACCTTAGGATTGTTAGTGTGACTTTTCCCTTCCTTTAGAGGGTGGTATTGGGTGTTCGGCTAATTTTTGCTTGCCAACTCTTGGGTTGTGGCAGGTGGTGGAGTTTTAGTGGCCTCTCGAGGGGTGGATTTTGATGTGGAGAGCTGTGGCCACCGCCTTTTTGCCCCGGTTTGGGTTGGTGTGTGGGACCCTAAAGCTGCCACTGGTGACCCCTTAGCCCTTTTTGTTGGGTCTGATTTTGGTTATGTATTCAGATCCATGTTTTTGACCACTGCCACTTACCCATGTATTAGGAATGTTAGACTCTTTCGTTGAGCATGTTGCTTTTATTGCTTGCACTTGGTGTGCTTTGCTGTGCTTTAGACAGTGCTCTTTTCTTACTGTCATGCCCTTTCTTTTGCTTATAGCAGCTTGTTGTCGGGTTAGTAAACCCTTCTTTTGCTCTTAACTCTAATGCTTTATTTACACTTTTGATTATTTCCTTACTGAGGTGTTCTTTTCTTGAATGCCTCAGGTCCAGGTTGTAGCCGGTTCAGCGGCTAGTTCTTTTGGAGGGGCTGGTTTGTGGCCTCTTGGGTAGCTGAGACAGCTGATCCTGATTTTGTGAGGTAGTTCTTTACTTTTCTGTATAGACATACATACTCACCAGTGGGTTCGTGTCAGGTTGTTGGCGCCCACTGGTGGCTTCTTGCGATGCTGGGTATGAACTTAAACTGTTGTTTTTGCCTTTTAGTGGTTGTTTACTTGCTTCTGGGAAGGATTTTTGCTAGGTTGCATGTTAGATATTTTAAACCCTAAAAGCAGTATTATATGTATATCATGCATAGCATAATTATAAAACAAAGTCACTATATTTCCTTAGCGTAAAAATACTACCTTTTTATATCTATTATATTCACTTTAGAGTTGTGCATACCATGAGTTGTCCCTCGGGGACACTTATGCTCACTAGGGTGTCAACTTAATTGAACCAAACTATTTTCTGCTGCGTATACTTATACTTTTAACTGTGGACTAGCTGATCCACCGTGCCGAGGGATACGGCCAATCAACATAACTGCTTTTCTTTCATAATTAATCAACGTTTTTCCTTAAAATCTAAGGTCTGGAGTTTTGCCTGAGCGCGTGCAGTTATCCCCTGCACGACGTGGCATCACGGCACGTGTTTTCTCTTGCTCTGATACGATTTTATCGTTGAGAAAATGCGGGTTGTGACAGTTGGTATCAGAGGTAGGTTGCTTGACAAATGGTCGGGCAACCTTTCCCCTTGTTTGCATTAGTAGTTAGCGTCATATCACACACACACCGATATGTCATCAGCCCGTCTTGGCTAAAGCACGAACACTACACTCATGAGCATAAAGAAGTATACGGGGCATATTATGTAGTATGGGATGCATAATATGTGTTTGTATATGGATCCACCATAGGAGGCAACATGTGAGGGTTATGTAGTATGGGATGCATAACCTCACCACATGAATGCGGCTAGCACGATTTCTTTTTTCGTTGCATGGGAATGTTATGTAGTATGAGATGCATAACATTTTCATGTGTACACCGCCCATGGCATGCATTAAGGCTTTTTTTTTGAATGCATAGCACATCATGCATAGCATAACATTCATAAGCACAACGTGTTAAGCTAAAGATTTGCAAGATGACATATGTACACACATGGTTTTGAGTCAAAAAGAATACAAATACATGCATTCATGGTTTAGGCACATGAGTTAGTATGATGGCGGTGAACCATCTTAGGTTAAGCATAACATCATCATGATAAAACAACTCCCAGAGCAAGTTTTGCAGTTGAAGTTCATATTTAAGTGTGTTTGTCTGTACCGGGTAGTTTTGTTCTAGCTGTTGGGCTAAGTTTTGTCTAAAGCTTGTGCGATTATAGGATGGCGAGACGTCCTGCAACGAGGTCGACCCCCCAATCCGAGGGTGAGACGTCAGGAGCGCAGAGCGAGGCGTTGGTAGAAAATCTGCGGCAGAGTAATGAGACCTTATTAAGGCAGGTGGTGGCGATGCAGGCTCAGATTCAGTCCCTTGTGGCAGTGGTGGCGGGACAGGCCCCGAGAGTTCCGGACCCCGCTGTGGGGGTAGCTGTTCCTGCCCCTCCTGCTCCTCCCGTGCCTTTGGTTGTGGTGCCTCCGGAGATGGCGTTTATATCCCAGTTTCAGCGACTGAGACCCCCTACTTATGATGGGCAAGCAGATTTCATGATTTTGGATGACTGGCTGATTACTATTGAGGAGATGTTCTCTTATTCGGGGATTACGGATGATCAGAGAGTGATGCTCGCTGCCTACCAGCTCAAGGGCTTGGCAAAGAATTGGTGGTTGAGGGAGAAGGAGAGCTTGGTGGCAGGATGCTCTTGGGAGTCATTTAAAGGGATGCTGTTGAGTAAGTTTTTGCCTTCAGTCGAGAGGGACCGGCTGATGAATGACTTTCTCCATTTGAAGCAGAGGAAACTCACGGTCAGTGAGTATGAGATTGAGTTTAGTAAGTTGAGTCGGTTTGCTCCTGGTCTGGTGAGCGTTGAAGCAGACCGAGTTAAGCGATTTCTGGGTGGACTGAGAAGTGACATTCAGCAGTTAGCGAATGCCTACGGTGCAGTCAGTTATGCCAGCGTGGTCGAAGCTGCCTTGAGGGTTGAGGCCATTGAGAATGCCAGGAATAGAGGTCAGCAGTTGTGGAAGGATAAGCGAAAGTCCGGTGGAGGGAAGAGCCCTCAGGAACCCGATGCGGTCTCGAGAAAGAAGAGCAAAGAGGTTTGTAGTTTCTGTGGCCGACCAGGCCACCCCTTTGAGAAGTGTTTCAAAAGGTTTGGAGCGCAGAAGAAGGAACAGGTGCACGCAATTCAGGGTGCTCCCAGAGGAGACTTGGTGTGTGCCTTGTGTGGAAGGAAGGGGCATGAGGCTGCCCGTTGCTGGTCGAGAGATAAAGTGTGTTTTCAGTGTGGGCAGAAGGGTCATCTCAAGACAAGGTGCCCACAGTCCCAGCCTATTCTGCAGCCAGTACCCCTCTAGGCTTTGCCACCGCCTCAGCAATTGGATAGAGGAAAGGGGAAGCTGAATGTGCTTTCGGCAGACGAAGCGCAGACTTCGACCCAGGTTATCTCAGGTTTGACTTCTCCTCAGTCATTTCGTTAAGATCCCTTTGTGGTTGTAGTTTTCGTTTTAGCATTTGTTTCCTTAGATGCGTGCGCTATTTGTAGGACGATTTAAGGTAAAGAACCGTTGGGCGCGCGTTCTCTTCGATTCAGGCGCTACCCACTCGTTTGTGGCTAGAACCTTTGTGGAGCGGTTCAGTTTGGGCCTAGATCGTGTTGGTGGTGCCTTTTGCGTTAAGTTCCCCTCCGGTGACTCTGTGGTTACGGACCTGGGTGTCCTTGATTGTCCGATTTTGTTGGGGGATTTTCTAGCCAAGGCAGATCTGAAGGTGATTGACCTGGAGGACTTCGATGTTATCTTGGGCATGGACTGGTTGTCAAGGTACGATGCTGTGATCCAGTGCAAGGGTAAGCGCTTGGACTTCGTCAAGGACAACGGTCAGCCAGGGAGCGTTTATGGGTATTCTCTCCAGGAGTCTCCAGTCATTTCTGCGGTGCGTGCTCGGAAGTTGCTTGATTCTGGTTGTTCTGCCTGTGTGGTCTCTCTGGTAGGGGCTGTTGTTAGAGTGTCGTGTTTGCAAGAGATCCCTGTGGTGTGTGACTTCTCCGATGTGTTTCCTGATGATCTTCCCGGTCTTCCACCCGATCGAGATGTCGTGTTTGCTATAGATTTGGAGCCAGGCACGCGTCCTATTGCCAAGGCGCCGTACCGGATGGCCCCGCGAGAGCTGGAAGAGTTGCGAACTCAGCTGGATGAGATGTTGGCAAAAGGGTTCATTAGGCCGAGTTCTTCACCATGGGGTGCTCCAGTGCTGTTCGTTAAAAAGAAGGATGGGTCGATGAGGCTATGCATCGACTATAGAGAACTGAACAAGGTTACTATTAAGAACAGGTACCCTTTGCCTCGGATTGACGATCTGTTTGACCAACTGCGTGGTAGTGCCGTGTTCTCCAAGATAGATCTTCGATCGGGCTATCACCAGTTGAGGATTCGGGAGTCAGATGTTCCACGGACGGCGTTCCGCTCTCGTCATGGGCATTTTGAGTTTTTAGTTATGTCATTTGGTTTGACTAATGCGCCCTCAGCTTTTATGGATCTGATGAACAGAGTTTTCAAGGACTTCCTTGATAAGTTTGTGATTGTCTTTATCGACGATGTTTTGGTGTATTCTAAAGATGCGGAGGAGCATGATCGGCATTTGCGACTGGTCTTGGCGACTCTGAGAGACCATAAGCTTTACGCCAAGCTGAACAAGTGCGAATTTTGGTTGCCACAAGTTTCTTTTCTCGGCCACGTGGTGAATAAGGAGGGAATATCGGTGGACCCAGAAAAGATCGCTGCTGTTATGGAGTGGGCGAGGCCTGTTACTCCCAAAGAGATCAGAAGCTTCTTGGGCTTGGCAGGATATTATAGGAGATTCGTAGAGGGATTCTCTACTTTGTCTGCGCCGTTGACCAGGTTGACGCAGAAGAATGCAGCCTTCATATGGGATAGCAAGTTTGAGGAGGCTTTTGAGGAATTAAAAAGAAGGTTATGTTCAGCTCCAGTTTTGTCTTTGCCTACTGAAGATAGTGAGTATGTTATATATGTGGACGCGTCGCACGTCGGACTGGGCTGCGTTTTGATGCAGGGCGGGAAGGTGATTGCGTACGGGTCGAGGCAGCTAAAGACTCATGAGAGGAATTACCCTACGCATGACCTGGAGTTTGCAGCTGTGATCTATGCGTTGAAATTGTGGAGGCATTTGCTGTATGGCGCGCAGTGCAAGATTTTCACGGATCATAAGAGTTTGAAGTATGTCTTCACTCAGAAAGAGTTGAATCTGCACCAGCGGCGGTGGTTGGAGTACGTGGTCGACTATGATGTTGAAATCCAGTATCATCCGGGTAAGGCGAATGTGGTGGCCGATGCCCTAAGTCGGAAGTTAGGAAAGATTTTCAATCTCTCCGCCGAGCATCTTGTGGAAGAGTTTCTTTTGATGGACATTTCTGTGGGAAGCTGCGATTCGCAGAGTAGCTTGGCAGTGGCAGAACCTTCGTGGATTGCGCTTATGCGACTGCATCAGAAAGATGATCCCGATCTTTTGCATTTGTACCTTCGAGCTGAAAAGGGTGAATTACCAGATTTCTCTATAGATGATGCAGGTACCTTGAAGTATCGTGGCAGGTTTTGCATTCCCGCAGTTGGAGATATCCGGAATATGGTGTGCAGAGAAGCCCACGGATCTAGTGTTGCCTACCATCCAGGGTCTACCAAAATGTACCATGATTTAAAGCAGATTGCCTGGTGGTGTGGGATGAAGAAGGACATAGCCAGATTTGTTTCTGAGTGCTTCACTTGTAGGCGTGTGAAGGCCGACCATGGGAGGCCTGGTGGCAAGCTAACTCCCTTAGAGATTCCGATGTGGAAGTGGGAGAGTATCTCGATGAATTTCATTACAGGCTTACCGAGATCTCCTAAAGGACATGATTCAGTTTGGGTGATCGTAGACAGATTGACGAAGAGTGCTCACTCCGTACCATTTAAGATCGATTATCCGATGAGGAAGATAGCCGAGCTGTATTTGGATGAGGTTATTAGATTGCATGGTGTACCCGTGAGTATCATATCAGATCGAGACTCCAGGTTTACGTCTCGTTTTTGGAAGAGCCTTCAAGAAGGGTTGGGTACAGATTTGAGATATTCCATAGCTTATCATCCTCAGACCAATGGTCAGACGGAGCGAGTAAATCAGATTGTGGAAGATATGATCTGATGCTATATTCTGGACCACGGAGGAGCGTGGGATGAGCGCTTGCGGCTTATGGAATTTGCGTATAATAACAGTTATCAAGAAAGCTTGCAAATGGCTCCTTTTGAAGCTTTGTATGGGAGGCGCTGCAGGACTCCCTTGTTTTGGGCTGAGGTTGGCGAGAGACCTTTGTTGGGTCCAGAAGCACTCGAGGAGATGGAAACTGCTGTGAAACTTATTCGGGAAAAGCTTCGGATAGCCCAGGAGAGATATGAGAAAAATGCCAATCGGCGTAGATCGGATTTGGAATTTTTGGTGGGGGACTCAGTGTTCTTAAAGGTCTCCCCGTTGGTCGGAGTCAAGCGTTTTGGCAAGAGCAGGAAGTTGGACCCGAGGTTCGTGGGGCCGTTTCCGATTGTTGAGCGAATTGGGATATCAGCTTATAGGCTAGCTTTGCCCGCAAATTTCCCTGTCGTGCATAATGTCTTCCACGTCAGTCAGCTGCGGAAATGTGTATCGAATGGCAGGTAGGTTTTGGATTCTGTGCCGCAGTTGGAGCCGAATCTTTCTTATGTGGAGGTGCCTGTCCGCATTCTGGATTCTCAGGTTCGTGCGCTGCGGAAGAAGTCTATTCCGATGGTTAAAGTTTTATGGAGGAATCAGGATGTAGAAAGCGCGACTTGGGAGTTGGAGTCGGCTATGAGGGAGGCTCACCCTCATCTATTTCCCTGAGCTTGTGCCTGGTATGTTTTGTTTTATTTATGATTATATAGTCCTTTCCTGGCTCTTTCTCTCTCCTTCTTCATAGGAGTGTTGTGAGTAAAGTTTCGAGGCGAAACGTTCTTTTAGGGGGAGTGGCTGTAACGCCCCCAGTTTTTTTTTGCGTTTTGTTTGATTTTGGATTGGCGTTACGATGACGCATTTCCGGCCCTTCGCCGTTGTAGAGCGCGGTCCTAGCTCTGTAGGTTCCTTGTGTAGCCTGGTTGTAGCCAGTTGGCAAGTTTCCCCAGCTAGCCGGAGTCTGTTTTGGTGACTCGGTTGGGCCTCTTAGGGAAATGCTTGCGTTTTGGCTTCGGGAGGTGTTAGCCCGAGTGTTCGATCATCGGATGTTGTTTTCGACCTCGTCGTTGTTTTCGTGGCTTGGTTGTTTAGCTACGGTGCGAGTTTTGGTCGAAATCCGAGATCGTTTGCCTTCGCGTCGTTTCGGCGTTGTTTTGTTAGCTTCATGTTTGTAATGTTTGTTGTGCTATGCGTGGCCTGTTGTGGCTGAGCTTGTAGGCTGGTGCCTTGTCTCTTGTTTGCTAGGTGCTGGCAGGTTTCTTTTCTGTGTAAGTTTGGGTGACACGGCCTGGGTCAGGCCCGTGACCCAGGGCGTGTCGTGCTCGGGTAGAGCTCCCGTTTCTCCGGTCGACGAATTTTTGGTCGACAGGGTTTTTGTAGGAACACAGGCGTGACACGGGCGTCACGGGCGTGTCCCCCTTCGGTTCGTCGAGCTGCGCTCGATGGTCGTCAGGCGGTGTTTAGTGAGAACACGGCCCTGTCACGGGCATGTCGTGTCGAACACGGGCGTGACATTGGGGCGTGTCTCTCTGTTCGACGATCGGTGCTCCACGATCGTCGGGCGGTGTTCGAGTTGGTACACGGCCTGTAACACGGGCGTGTCACAGGGCGTGTCCCTTGCTTCGTCGAGCGGAGATCGACTTTCGTCGAGTGGGTAGGTGCGTGAGTACACGCCCCGTGACACGGGCGTGTCGGGCCGTGTCACGGGCGTGTCTAGGGGGCGTGTCCCGTGTTTTCGTCGAGTAAAGATCGACGTTCGTCGAGTGTGTGAGTACACGCCCCGTGACACGGGCGTGTCGGGCCGTGTCAGGGGCGTGTCTTGGGCGTGTTGCGTACCTTTTTCCTGAAATCATCTTTTGTTGCCGTGAACTATTTTTCCTCCTCATTTTTTCATCATTCCCGAGTCTGGAGAGCTTCCAGCGGAAGGGTTTTGAGAGGAGGCGGTGGTTGTTTTGGCCGGCGATTTCGGGAAGGTTAGAGCCCGTTTTTCTCGTGTGATAGCTGATTCGGTTTGCTCTCGGCTAGATCTTCCCTTCCATGTAAGTTTTTCTTGATTTAGGGTTCGATTCCAGGAATTTCTAATTATCTGATTTCTTTCTTCCCTCAAGTTTCAGCTTTGGTCTTCCTGGTGGCCGATCTTGCCGCCGGAGCCAAGCCGTGGTGCGGCTGTTGTTTGTTTTTCCGAAGAGATAGAGGCAAGTGGCCCCTTGCCCTTGCCAAATTTATTTCTAACCCATGATCTGTTTTTATTTCTTGTGCATAAGCTCTGTTCTCCTTGTTTTTCCTCCCTAGGGCAGCAGGTTGAATTATTTCATCAAGCTTTTAATCAAGTGTTGATTATTCATTTCTTTTTCTGGAATTTTAATCAATGTTCTCTTTTTTGTCGGAGGTTTAGTGTCCAGTGGGTAGCTAGAGTTAGGGTGAGGTTGCTGTTAGTTACAGCTTAGGGTTAGTTGCGGTAGCTCCGAGTAGTTAGGACGGAACGGTTGGTTGGGATTAAATCTCCAACTCTCTGTCTTCGCGTATGAGAGGGCTTAGGCTGCGATTTTAGCAAGACTTACGTTTACCCTAAGTGGAAAGCGCTGACAGCGTCGAGTGAGCCGAGCTCACTCAACGCCGTCACCCAGCGTAGGACTTGCGGCTAAGTATTTTTTTTAGGCGTCAGGTGAGTGGAGCTTACTCAACGCTGCGTCGAGTGAGCTCGACATTTCTGTCTTGAGTTCATGTGTACCTTAGGATTGTTAGTGTGACTTTTCCCTTCCTTTAGGGGGTGGTATTGGGTGTTCGGCTAATTTTTGCTTGCCGACTCTTGGGTTGTGGCAGGTGGTGGAGTTTTAGTGGCCTCTCGAGGGGTGGATTTTGATGTGGAGAGCTGTGGCCACCGCCTTTTTGCCCCGGTTTGGGTTGGTGTGTGGGACCCTAAAGCTGCCACTGGTGACCCCTTAGCCCTTTTTGTTGGATCTGATTTTGGTTATGTATTCAGATCCATGTTTTTTACCACTGCCACTTACCCACGTATTAGGAATGTTAGACTCTTTCGTTGAGCATGTTGCTTTTATTGCTTGCACTTGGTGTGCTTTGCTGTGCTTTAGACAGTGCTCTTTTCTTATTGTCATGCCCTTTCTTTTGCTTATAGCAGCTTGTTGTCGGGTTAGTAAACCCTTCTTTTGCTCTTAACTCTAATGCTTTATTTACACTTTTGATTATTTCCTTGCTGAGGTGTTCTTTTCTTGAATGCCTCAGGTCCAGGTTGTAGCCGGTTCAGCGGCTAGTTCTTTTGGAGGGGCTGGTTTGTGGCCTCTTGGGTAGCTGAGACAGCTGATCCTGATTTTGTGAGGTAGTTCTTTACTTTTCTGTATAGACATACATACTCACCAGTGGGTTCGTGTCAGGTTGTTGGCGCCCACTGGTGGCTTCTTGCGATGCTGGGTATGAACTTAAACTGCTGTTTTTGCCTTTTAGTGGTTGTTTACTTGCTTCTGGGAAGGATTTTTGCTAGGTTGCATGTTAGATATTTTAAACCCTAAAAGCAGTATTATATGTATATCATGCATAGCATAATTATAAAACAAAGTCACTATATTTCCTTAGCGTAAAAAGACTACCTTTTTATATCTATTATATTCACTTTAGAGTTGTGCATACCATGAGTTGTCCCTCGGGGACACTTATGCTCACTAGGGTGTCAACTTAATTGAACCAAACTATTTTCTGCTGCGTATACTTATACTTTTAACTGTGGACTAGCTGATCCACCGTGCCGAGGGATACGGCCAATCAACATAACTGCTTTTCTTTCATAATTAATCAACGTTTTTCCTTAAAATCTAAGGTCTGGAGTTTTGCCTGAGCGCGTGCAGTTATCCCCTGCACGGCGTGGCATCACGGCACGTGTTTTCTCTTGCTCTGATACGATTTTATCGTTGAGAAAATGCGGGTTGTGACAGTTACCTCAGTGTCGCTCTGGACACTGCTTCTGTAACACCTCCCCTGTAATGACCGTATAATATGGGTCTGGTCGGGGCCCCACAACATACGGACGCCACAGCTTTAGTATTATAAGTTAATATAGCTACCCACACTCAAAACTCTTTGTACAACACAGCGGAAACATAAATAAGACTAGAAGTCATCCACCACTAAAAGAGTAATAACATTGGCCTTATGGCCTTACAACACAAATGAGTCCAAACTTAACAATACACCAATCATGAAAGTGCATAGCACTCCTAGTCTACCTCGGCATGCAAGCCGGACAACATGAACCTCAAACATACAACATCATTTAAGTAGAGCTACAAAAGAGAAAAGCACTTCATAAGGTTTAGGCCTTTCTGGCCGGCGAGCTAGCTCCTGCATGCGATCCTTGCCCTGTAAAATTTATTAGTAACGTGGGTCAGCAAAGGCTGACCTCAAACTGTGTAACAACACATCTCCTCCCGGCCGCCCCTAACGGACCCCGGGGTACCCCTCCAACTACATGTTAGCACTTCGTATGCAATAATCGTAAGCAAGAAAAGCAACTACAGAAACAGGCTTGGATGTCACACACATCATACATGTTCTCTACGGGTTGAGCATATAATAAAAAGGGCCTACTTATGCAACATGTATGCAACAACCCGGGTTTCACCCAAGGCACCCTATCTCGTATGCATCTAGCACATCATCACATCATATGGGTACTCATTGATTCCCCATTGGCATAAAGCCGCAAACAAAGGGGTAACACCATTCCCCCCAACGGCACACAGGCCGCCACATGGAACTCTTGCAAAGGCCCCACCCGCTCAAGGTCTTAGACCCGGGCTTGCCTGCAAGCTCTGACGTCTCTTGTCAGGATTCCAACAACCACAAACTGACCGATACTAAGAAGCCTTGTCGGACCCCACCCGCTCATGGCCTCATTGTCCGGGCTTGCCCCCATGCTTGGCATTCTTGTCAGTCTCACAGAAGGGGACTAGTCTCGCCGGGACACACTCCACACATGACGTGAACATCACGGGATAGCCAGCCGACCACGGAGACATAGCCACGCCTTGACACATCACAAACCAAGATAATTCCACCCTAGTCCCTCATTTGTACTACAGCGTTCCCGCGCACCAAGGAAAACATCTCCAACTCATGCAGAGCTAACCTTGTCCACCAAGGAAACCATCTACCACCACGAGGAGCTAACCTTGTCCGGTTCCGACTACACGTACTCATTCGAGAAAAGGGGAAAACACCACCACAACACAAACGACATCTTGCCGCAACGGAATCTCTACGAATCCCTAAAGTTCGTATGCAACATCACCGAGTCGGACTAACGGTCGCGACTACGGCTTCACCCACCATGCCTAATCCACTAACGGAGCAGATCTCTAATGCAAAACATGTCGGGGATGGACTCAATCAACTCGGAGCTTCCTCTTGAACCTTGGCAACCCAAAACCCATCTCATTTGAGAGTTTGTTGCCCATAAGTTAGAAAGAAAAGATGCTAAAGACATGCATCCTAAGACCGAGAGAAGAAGTGTTGTTATCTTCCGACTCCTCTTCCTTGCCATGGCAAAATAACCGGATGAAAACCTTCGCAACGACCTAGCCTCCACGGATCTGGACTCGACTCGCGATTTGGAGCACCGAAGCTTCTCCTACAGCCCAAACCCTCCTTCACCTTCTTCCTTGCTCTCCCTTCTCTCTAGAAATTAGTAAGAGAAAAGCTTGAAGAAGAATGAGGGTTTCCAGCCCTATTCTCGGACTTAACTCCCAAAGAGCAGTTCTGGACCATCAGATCCCAAAATAAGGGAAGGAATGGCCATGATCCGTCTGAAAAATAAAATACCTGGGCCGAACACGGCCTGGCACACGCCCGTGTCCAGGACCGTGTCCCCCATTTGCCATCTCAAATCGATGCACCTGGAACAACACACGGGCATCCGACACGCCCGTGTTCGACCCGACTCGCCCGTGTCCCAACTGACACGGCCATGTGGTCGGCCGTGTGCCTCCATCGACACAGCCCCGAAAACAACCCGAGAGGTGACACGGCCTGGGACACGCCCGTATCCCAAGCCGTGTGACAAGTCTCGACACTCGTCGACAGCCTTTGTGTCGACACCGCGGAAAAACGTCGAGTGAAGATCGTCGACCAAGCGGGACACGCCCTGTGACATGCCCGTGTCACAGGCCGTGTGCCCCAGTCTCGACACTCGACACTCGACACTCGACACTCGTCGAGTGAACAACATCGACTGACCCACACGGCCTTGGACACGCCCGTGTCCTAGGCCGTGTGCAATGTCTCGACACATAGTCGAGCGAAAATGTCGACACCCCGGGCCGAGTGTCGACACGGGTCGACACGCCCTGCGACACGCCCGTGTCGCAAGCCGTGTGCCCTCACTCGACAATTCGTTGAGCGCAAAGTATCGACTACGCGGCCAAGTCGTCGACTCCAGCCTGACACGGCCTGGGACACACCCGTGTCCCGGGCCGTGTGCCCCCTGCCAGAAACAAAAAATTGTCCAGAAACGCAAATCGACCCTCTCTCAAAAACTGGGGTGTTACAACTCTCCGCCCTTAACAGAATTTCGTCCCGAAATTACAAAACAAAAGGGAACACACTTAAATGGTACCTGAAGTGAAGAGTTATGGATACTCTTCTAGCATGGCTTGCTCTCATTCCCAAGATTGCTCCTCACGACCGCAGTTGTCCCATCGGACTCTCACGAGTTTAACCTCTTTATTCCATAACTGTCGAGTCTCCGAATCCTCTATAGCGATTGGACGGACTCGCGTCCTCAAGTCTTCCTCTATTGGCACCGATGTCGGCTCGATCACCACACTAGCCTCCACCAAGGCTTTCCTCAAGACGGAGACATGGAAGACGTCATGCAATCCACTCAGCTCCGCGGACAACGCCAACCGATAGGCTGCTTCTCCCACCCGTTCAACAACTTCAAAAGGCCCCAAAAACCTTGGACTCAATTTCTTGAGTCGTCATATCCATGATACGCCCTTGAACGGTTTGATCTTCAAATAGACCCAATCACCTACCGCAAACTCCAACTTCCGGTGATGAGCATTAAAGTACTTTGCTTGCCGGTCTTGCGCCACCTTCATATGCTCTTGAATTGTCCGCACCAACTCACAAGCGTCAACTACCGCCTCCTTTCCCAAAATTTTGGTGTCTCCCGCTCCTGCCCAAGACATCGGTATTCGACACCGTCTCCCATACAAATCTTCATATGGCATCATTTTTATACCTGCTTGATAATTGTTATTGTATGCGAATTCTACCATGAAGAGGTGATCCTCCCACTTCTTGCCGAAGTCAAGAACGCACATTCTCAACATATCCTCCATAGTACGGTTCGTTCTTTCAGTTTTCCCATCGGTTTGAGGATGGAATGCCGTACTGAACTTTAGCTTCGTTCCCAAACTCTTTTGAACCAATCTCCAGTCCTTGGACATAAACCGTCCATCTCGATTGCTGACTATACTCTTTGGAATCCCGCGCAGTCGCACAATGTTGCGAACATACAACTCCACCAGCTTCTCCACGCTGTCCTCTTTCTGATTTGGGATGAAGTGGGCCACCTTGGTTAAGCGGTCCACGATCACCCAAATAGCATCATTACCCTGCTGCAATCTAGGCAGACCATGCACAAAATCCTTGGAGATGTCATGAAATTTCTACTCAGGGATTGGAAGGGGCTTCAGGAACCCGCCCGGCTTCTGACATTCGGCCTTCACCAAGGCCCAAGTCTGGCAATGATTCACATACAAAGCTACGTCCCGCTTCAGCCCCGGCCACCAAAAGGATTTCTTCATATCCAAGTACATCTTTATACTGCCCGGGTGAATGGAGTACTTTGTGAAGTGAGCCTCAAACATCAACTCCTCACGGAGTCTGCCGAACTGCGGTATACAAACCCTTCCGTCCTTCAGAATCTCATCAATCATCTCCCAGGTGCTGCTCTCGCCCGTTTGAGCCTCCAACACAAATGGTTGAAACTCCACATCCAACCGAGTCGCTTCTCGAATGCGATCGGTCAAGTCGTTCTGCACTTCAATCCAGTTCAACCGAGCCACGCTGGACTCGCCTCTCGCAACACATTCCAAACCAAGGGACTCCCATTCCCGTACCAACCGCTCATCATGAGCTTCGATCCAATTCCCTTGCCCTGAGTACTTTCTACTCAAAGCATCCGCCACCACATTGGTTTTACCTAGCGTATACTGAATCGCCACCTCGTAGTCTAAAAGAAACTCAACCCACCTGTGTTGCAGAATTTTCAAGTCCTTTTGATCCAAGAGATACTTTAGGCTTTTATGATCCGTGAAGATCTCCACCTTTTCACCATATACATAATGCCGCCATATTTTCAACGCAAAAATTACCGCCGCCAACTCCAGGTCATGGAAGGGGTAATTCCTCTCATGAGGCTTCAGCTGTCTAGACCCAAAAGCTATCACCTTGCCATGTTGCACCAAAACGCAACCCAAACCGCATCCCGATGCGTCACTGAAGATCTGAAATCCCTCGGTCCCTTGCGGTAGACTTAGGATTGGAGCCATCATCAGTCTCTCCTTCAGTGCCTCAAATGCTTGACTGCACTCTTGAGTCCACACAAACTTATGATCTTTACGAGTGAGTGAGGTGAGGGGTAGAGCTATCCGCGAGAAATTTTCCACGAATCTCCTATAGTACCCTGCTAGTCCAAGAAAACTTCGGACTTCCGCCATGGTCCTCAAGACTGGCCAATCTCTGATGGCCTCCACTTTTGTTGGATCCACTGCCACCCCATCCCCACTAATCACGTGGCCCAAAAATGCCACCTTCTCTAAACAGAACTCGCACTTGGAGAACTTTGCATACAACTGATTCTCCCTCGATACTTACAAGACCACTCTCAAGTGGGTCTCATGCTCCACTTCAGATTTGGAATATACCAAGATGTCATCAATGAAGACAACCACAAAAGAATCCAAGTATTGCGGAAATACTCGATTCATAAGATCCATGAACACAGATGGTGTGTTCGTCAGCCCGAACGGCATCACCGTAAACTCAAAGTGTCCATACCGTGTACCAAAGACAGTCTAGGGGATGTCCATATCCCGAATTCACAGCTGATAATAGCCTGACTTCAAGTCCAATTTTGAATACACCACTGACCCCACCAATTGGTCGAACGATCCGAAGTCAATCTCTTGCCGAGGAGGCACTCAAGGAAGTTCATCCGGAAACACATCCTTGAACTCTACCACTACGGGCACTTCCTCAATAGACAGCTGGGAGAGACGAACCTCCAATAATGCTACAAGCGCTACACCACCCTGGTTAACTGCCTGCATCAACTGCATGGCCGAAATCAGGGAACAGGCCACTCCACAAAGGCCCTCAAATTTGACCTCCGCCTGCCCTTTGCTCCTTAGGGTCACTACCTTAGATAGGCAGTCAATACTGGCGCGCTGCTCTGCAAGCCAGTCCATGCCCAAAATGACATCGAACTCAACCAATGGTAAAATCGCTGCTACCAAAACGAAGTCAACTCCGTCCAGCTCCCAACAGATGCGCCCTTTGGCCCCGGTGGTCATGGATGACCCATTGGGCATGCGCACTTTCAACTCCGCGTCCGCCGAGAAAGAATCAACTCCTATTCTCCGGATGAAGCTCTCCGCAAGAAAGGAGTGCGATGCTCTCGTATCGAACAATACCCTAGCGGGGTATCCGGAAACTAATACGAAACCTACAACATCGACATCACACAAAAAGGGTCTAAAAGTATGAAGCACAAAATTTCAACTTAAATTTTCTTCATACCTGTCACCACATCGGTTTGGCGGATCGCTTCTTGCTGTCCAAGGTTGTAAGCCCTTGGTTGCACCGGTTGGAACCGAGAAGCGCTCGACTCCGCCATCTTCCCTTTCTCCGCAGCACTAGGGCCGGAGCGCACAGTCTGCTCCTGCCTTGCCTCTTGCCCCGCTCCTCCTTGGGGACAAATACGAGCTATGTGCCCCACCTTACCACAGTTGTAGCACGTCGGCGGTCCCCTAGAGTGAGAACCTCCAGGAATCCACTTGCTCTTCTCACCGGACCTGGATGTGTGAGGCTTATTCCTCCACCTACTCCCTTCAGACTTTCCATGGGATTGGGAAGTCTTCCCTTCCCCTTGCTTGGGAGTGAAACCCTTACAATGCTGGGTTCGCTCCAGATGACTCTCCAACATCCTGACAGCCTCCACTAATCCGTTGAATCCCGCTCTCTTCATGAAGATGACGGGTTGCCTCAGATTATCCCTCAGCCCCTGGTAGAAGAGGTTATCCCTCTCTACATCATCCGCCATCGTCATTCCCGCGTAACGACCCAAACGGGTGAACTCCTGTACATACTCATCCACTGTCTTGTCTCGCTGCATTAAATGCAGAAACTATCTCTGAAGGGCCAATCATGTAGAAACGGGAATGTACCTCTTTAGAAAAGCATCCCAAACTCCTCCATTGATGGGGTGCTTCCAGGGAACTGGCAGCCGTTATGGCTCACCCACCACAACTTGGCGTCTCCTTCCAACATGAATGCCGCATTCTCGACTTTCTTTTCTTCTGGCGTCTCTGCCGCCCTCAAAAGCTCTTGAATTCGAACCCACCAGTCCTTCGCATCCATTGGTGTACCAACTCCCTTAAATGACGGGGGATGGAAGCTCAGGAAATACTTCATGTGTCGGTCTCCATGTCCGACAACCACCCTTTCCGCCAAAGGCTCCACTCGCCTGGCTTCTCCTCCTGGCACGGCCGTCGCCGTATCCGGTGTAGCAGGGGTTGCTACCTGAGCTGCTGCTGCAGCTTGGGCTGCCACCATCGCTTCTGCAAGCATGCGGCAGATGTCGGTCGGGTTAACACCCATGCCCAAAAGACCTAGAGCAGTGGCACTGCTCGCCGAGAGTTCCTCTCTTGCTCTCGACGTACCCGCCTCGTTGCTTGCACTCTTCAAGAAAACAAGAAATAAAGAATCAGACTCTAATCTCAAGACTTAAACATAAGGACATTGATGGTCCCGCGTTACTCTTATGTGGATAACTTATCTATGCGTTGACCTTGAATCTAACCTGGCTTTGATACCAAATTGTAACACCTCCCCTGTAATGGCCGTATAATATGGGTCCGGCCGGGGCCCCACAATATACGGACGCCACAGCTTTAGTATTATAAGTTGATATAGCTACCCACACTCAAAACTCTTTGTACAACACAACGGAAACATAAACAAGACTAGAAGTCATCCACCACTAAAAGAGTAATAACATTGGCCTTATGGCCTTACAACACAAATGAGTCCAAACTTAACAATACACCAATCATGAAAGTGCATAGCACTCCTAGTCTACCTCAGCATGCAAGCCGGACAACATGAACCTCAAACATACAACATCATTTAAGTAGAGTTACAAAAGAGAAAAGCACTTCATGGGGCTTAGGCCTTTTTGGCCGGCGAGCTAGCTCCTGCATGCGATCCTTGCCCTGTAAAATTTATTAGTAACGTGGGTCAACAAAGGCTGACCTCAAACTGTGTAACAACACATCTCCTCCCGGCCGCCCCTAACGGACCCCGGGGTACCCCTCCAACCTGGAAGTTAGCACTTCGTATGCAATAATCATAAGCAAGAAAAGCAACTACAGAAACAGGCTTGGATGTCACACACATCATACATGTTCTCTACGGGTTGAGCATATAATAAAAAGGGCCTACTTATGCAACATGTATGCAACAACCCGGGTTTCACGAAAGGAACCCTATCTCGTATGCATCTAGCACATCATCACATCATATGGGTACTCATTGATTCCTCATTGGCATAAAGCCGCAAACAAAGGGGTAACACCATTCCCCCCAACAGCACACAGGCCGCCACATGGAATTCTTGCAAAGGCCCCACCCGCTCAAGGTCTTAGACCCGGGATTGCCTGCAAGCTCTGACGTCTCTTGTCAGGATTCCAACAACCATAAACTGACTGATACTAAGAAGCCTTGCCGGATCCCACCCGCTCATGGCCTCATTGCCCGGGCTTGCCCCCATGCTTGACATTCTCGTTAGTCTCACAGAAGGGGACTAGTCTCGCCGGGACACTCTCAACACATGACGTGAACGTCACGGTATAGCCAGCCGACCACGGAGACATAGCCACGCCATGGCACATCACAAACCAAGACAATTCCACCCTAGTCCCTCATTTGTACTGCAGCGTTCCCGCGCACCAAGGAAACCATCTCCAACTCATGCGGATCTAACCTTGTCCACCAAGGAAACCATCTACCACCACGAGGAGCTAACCTTGTCCGGTTCCGACTACACATTCTCATTCGAGAAAAGGGGAAAACACCACCACATCACAAACGGCATCTTGCCGCAACGGAATCTCTACGAATCCCTAAAGTTCGTATGCAACATCACCGAGTCGGACTAACGGTCGTGACTACGGCTTCACCCACCATGCCTAATCCACTAACGGAGCGGATCTCTAATGCAAAACATGTCGGGGACGGACTCAATCAACCCGGAGGTTCCTCTTGAACCTTGGCAACCCAAAACCCCTCTCATTTGAGAGTTTGGTGCCCATAAGTTAGAAAGAAAAGATGCTAAAGACATGCATCCTAAGACCGAGAGGAGAAGTGTCATTACCTTCCGACTCCTCTTCCTTGCCATGGAAAAATAGCCGGATGAAAACCTTCGCAACGACCTAGCCTCCACGGATCTGGACTCGGCTCACGATTTGGAGCACCGAAGCTTCTCCTACAACCCAAAACCTCTTTCACCTTCTTCCTTGCTCTCCCTTCTCTCTAGAAATTAGTAAGAGAAAAGCTTGAAGAAGAATGAGGGTTTCCAACGCTATTCTCGGACTTAACTCCCAAAGAGCAGTTCTGGACCATTAGATCCCAAAATAAGGGAAGGAATGGCCACGATCCGTCTGAAAAATAAAATACCTGGGCCGAACACGGCCTGTCACATGCCCGTGTCCAGGGCCGTGTCCCCCAATCGCCGTCTCAAATCGACGCGCCTGGAATAGCACACGGGCATCCGACACGCCCGTGTTCGACCCGACACGCCCGTGTCCCAACTGACACGGCCGTGTGGTCGGCCGTGTGCCTCCATCGACACAGCCCCGAAAACAACCCGAGAGGTGACACAGCCTGGGACACGCCCGTGTCCCAAGCAGTGTGACAAGTCTCGACACTCGTCGATAGCCTTTGTGTCGACACCGCGGAAAAATGTCGAGCGAAGATCGTGGACCAAGCGGGACATGCCCTGTGACACGCCCGTGTCACAGGCCGTGTGCCCCAGTCTCGACACGCGACACTCGTCGAGTGAACAACATCGATTGACCCACACGGCCTTGGACACGCCCATGTCCTAGGCCGTGTGCCTTGTCTCGACACATAGTCGAGCGAAAATGTCGACACCCCGGGCCGAGTGTCGACACGGGCTCGACACGCCCTGCGACACACCCGTGTCGCAGGCCGTGTGCCCTCACTCGACACTTCGTCGAGCGCAAAGTGTCGACTACGCGGCCAAGTCATCGACTCCAGCCTGACACGGCCTGGGACACGCCCGTGTCCCGAGCCGTGTGCCCCCTGCCAGAAACCAAAAATTGTCCAGAAATGCAAATCGACCCTCTCTCAAAAACTGGGGTGTTATAGCTTCCTTCATCATAAGATTAAGCGCTCTTTCCCATCAAGCACATGTTGGCCTCCTTTTCAGTTTTTGACACTGAACTGCTTGACTCCTCAAAAGTGGCTTCATCTCATGTTTTAGCCTTTAGAACTTTCTTCTTATCTTTTTTTACGTGGTGCTTCTCCTTCAGCTCTTTCAGATACTTTGGGCACTTGCTCTTTATGTGGCCAATCTTCCTGCAATGATATCATTCAGGTGGTGGTCTATCTTCATCATCCTCTTCTTCAGCTTGGAACTTTACTTTCCTATTCCTAGATTCTTGCCTCTTGAAAAATCTCTTGAAAGAATTTCATCTTTCAGGATTTCTCATAAATCTCCTGAATTTCTTCATAAACAGGCTCTCTTCATCTTCAACATCACTTTCATCGGACTCGCTTTCCTTCTCCTTCTTGGACTTCAATGCCAAAGCTCTCTTTCTTGGCTCCAAGCTATATTCTTGTTGTTGAATCCTAAACTCTACTTCATGAGTTTTCAAGTTGCCTATGAGATTCTCAATTTAGAGAGACTTTAGATCATGTGACTCCGAGATGGCAGTTACTTTAGGATTAATCTTTGGGGGAAGCGATCTAAGTATTTTCCTCACCAAATCTCCATTTGAGAAATTTTTCCCTAGAATCCTTGACTCGTTTACTATCTTGCTAAACCTTGTGTATATGGAGTCTACATCTTCATCAACCTCCATTTTGAACTTCTCAAACTCTGATTCTAGCAAGAAAAGCTTTGAGTACTTTACCTGCGATGTTACTTCATGAGTAACTTTAAGAAAATTCCAAATATCATATGCAGTATCACATGCACAAACACGGTTAAATTCAATCCTATCTAACGCACAAAATAAAGCATTCATTGCCTTAGCGTTATTCTTACATCGAAGATTATCTGCTTCATCCCATTTGTCCTTGGGTTTTTCCATAGAGACACTTCCTACAACAATTATAGGTGTAGTGTAGCATGTTTTTACCATGCCCCAAACATCGATATCTAGTGCTATTAGAAAGCATCGCATTCGAGCTTTCCAATAGTTGTAGTCAGTGCCCGTGAATAAGGGAGGTCTACTAATATCTTGCCCCTCAGAAAACGCATGCGTGTTTTGCGCCATTACTCCCAGTGGTGAAACCATTTTTGGAGTAACCTAGTTTTGATACCAAGTGTTGGATCTTGCGGCGCCCTTAGAGGGGGGGGGGGGGGTGAATAAGAGTTCTTTTAATTTTGTCTTAAAAATTAAACAAACTTTACTAGAAGAATAACAGCAATATAATTGAAGAGTGCAAATGTATACTAAAAAAACAATAATGATATATTTCAAAAGAGATAAATTGAATACAAAGTGTCTCTATAGAGCTAGAGACAAAGGTTCATGAAATAAATAATTTGCTAGTGTTTTCGCCGGTTCTTCTACTAAGAACCGGCAAGCTAAAGCGTATCTCTTCCTAGATCTTGCTACTAGCCTCCCACTAGATCTAACCACGATCTAGACGCTGCACACAAGACAACAATTTCTCCCTAAGCCACAAAAAGACTTGGATGCCACTCACAAGGCGGCGATTCTGTCCTAAGCCAAACAAGGACCAAGACACCACGCACAAGGCGGCGATTTTCTCTACCAATTACAATGAGACAGTAAAAAAACAAAAACAAATTGAACACATTAGGCTCGACACTCCCTTCAAACAATGCGCTGAAGATTCCGACGAATCCTTGTTAGAGATGCTTCGAATGCTTCACACGTGCCATCAATCTTTCGCGCTTTTGGCCTTCTTGAGAGTATGGATTATCTCTGAGTTCTGGAGCTCTCTGAAATGTCAATGCAGGAAAATACACTCCTGGTAATGAAATTCGTGATTTCCTCAGAAAATGAAAGGTTTTTATATTCTGGCGATATCACCGGGCGATACTGGGTATCGCCATCTGGCGATATCGGCAACCGCTGCCACGTGTCCCACGAACTCCTCATTGTCGCCTCGCATAAACGTTGAGCGCCGAATCGTGCACTATCGCCAAGTGATACCGGTTATCACCATCTGGCGATAGCGAAATAATGGAAGCCACGATTTCGTCGAGCGTCGAGCGAATATGTGTCGAGTGGCGCTATCGCCTGTTGGCGATACCCAATAGCGCCTGGCGATATCTCCCGTGTTCAATTCTGACCCGATTCAGCACCAAAACGATATTAGCTATAGACCCATGTTATCTGCACACCAAAAACATCCAAATATCAAATACAAACAAGATTTTTTATTAGCAAACTAGGAAGAGTGGAATGCATGCTCCAACAATAGTGTATCGTCTATTCCTAATCAGATAGAAACTCCACCCATCGTCTCTAGCGGATATTCAACCCCTTCTGCATATCAACATATTTCAGATTCTTGTGATTCGAAAATATGTCGCAGTGCACACCATAAAGATAATGCCGCCAAATCTTCAGAGCTAACACCACTGCTCCCATCTCCAAGTCATGCATAGGGTAGTTCTGCTCGTGCTTCTTTAGCTGGCGGGAGACATATACTATCGCATGTCAATGCTGCATCAGTATAGCGCCCATCCCCTGAAACGACGCATCAGTGTACACCTGGAAGCTCTCCTTCCTAGACGGGAGAGCGAGGATAGGGGCCGACATAAGCCAACCCTTCAACTCCTGGAAGGCCGCCTCATACTGCGGCGTCCAAATGAACAGAGTGTCCTTCTTCGTCAAGGAAGTGAGTCGAGGGGCTATCTGAGGGAATCCATGTACAAACTTCCGGTGGTACCCGCCCAATCCCAGAAAACTTCGGACATCCGTGGCCGTCTTCAACTGAGGCCAGTCCCGCACTTCCTGAACCTTCGTGGGATCCACTGTCAGTCCTGCTCCAATGACAATGTGGCCTAAAAAGGCTACCTACATCAGCTAAAACTGGCACTTGCTGAACTTGGCATACAACTGATGCTCCCTGAGCTTCTCCAAGTTCAAGGCCAGATACTGTGCATGGTCCACCTTCATCCTCGAATAAATGAGGATGTCATCTATGAATACAATGAGAAACCTATCGAGGTATGGCTCGAATACTCGGTTCATCAAGCTCATGAAAGCCGATGGTGCATTCGTGAGCCCAAAGGGCTTCACAATAAACTCATACAAGCCATATCTGCTGCTAAACGCCGTCTTCGGGATGTATTCTTCCTGAATCCATAACTGATAGTATCCCGACCTCAGATTCAGCTTCGAGAACCAATGTGCTCCCTCTAGTTGATCAAATAACTCATAGATCCTTGGAAGTGGATATGTGTTCCGGAATGTCAACCGGTTTAGTGCACAATAATCGATGAAAAACCTGAGGGTCTCATCCTTCTTCTTCACAAAAAAATCGGAGCTCCCCAAGGTGAGGAGCTTGGCCTAACGAATCCAGCCTCCACCAGCTCCTGCAGCTTACTCCTGAACTCCAATAGCTCCTTCAGAGGCATTCGATAGGGAGCCCTTGACACCGGCTTAGCTCCCTGCACCAACTGGATCTGAAAATCCTTCTCCCGGTGAGGCGGCAATCCTGGTGGCTTCTCTGGAAACACATCCGCAAATTCCCGCACCAGAGATATATCGGCAACCATTATCTTGATCTAGACCATCTCGAAGAACACCTGATATACCTTATCTCTAAGAAATTCGACTCAAACCTAGTTAAAAGTGGATAATTACACGTTATCCCCCATATTTGCACACCACACCTTCCGCTGCTTAGTTTGTCCTCAAACTAAAGTCGAGCAGGGGTGACCGAGGGTTAGTGGACTTCTACTCTTCCGATCGAGGTTTCGCTCTGATACCAGTCTGTAAGACCCTCTTTTTTTTGCAAAACCAATCGGGTCTTATGCCCAGAACCGTCGCTTTGCGTTGACACCAACATGCCTGCGAAGGTTGTCACTATAAATTACCGATCCTACCGGCCTTACGGATCATAGAAGAGAAGATTAAAAGTATAAGTACATGAGTAAAATGAAACTCAATACTGGTCCACCAAAAATCACATGAATATAAATAAATCTCCACTAAGGGAGAGTCCACAGTAACAGTGAAAGTGATTGTTAGACCTTATTTACTCTAGAGGGGGGGGGGGGAAATAGAGTAGTAAAAAATCTTTTTACTGTTTAAGAAATAATATCAAAGTAATGGCTTAAGAGATACCAGATTAACAGTAAGCTAAAAGTTATCCTAAGTTAGGCTATTCTAACACAGCACATATAACCTAATCTATCACTGGCATAGCAAGAATAAAAAGAAAAGGGCAACCAGACAACACAAGAATTTTTATAGTGGTTCCCCGACCTGGGTACATCCACTCTTCTACCACCCTGGTAGGAATCCACTATAGGTTTTGATCAGGTGACTGCCACCAATGAGCTTTTGATCAGGTGCTCAAAAACCAACTCAAGTCTTTTGATCAGGAGACTTGCAAACAAGGAATAACTTTTGCAGGGAGTTAAAGAACCATTTGTACAGAGAGCGGGTGAGAGATTTATGGTGTGTTCTCTTTCTCAAAACAACTGAGAAGACTAGTGGATCTTGATGTTGTCAAAGCTCCCCCTGAGATGAAGATTTGTTCAGGAAGAATGGAAGCTTTGTAGGGTGAGTAGGTCTTCTTGAAAGGATCTCCAGAAAGTTGTAGACAGATAGAAGTTGATTGTCTCTTTTTATCTTGCTGGAGGAAGAACACTTGATGAAGACAGTCAGAGCCTTTTCTTCAATAATTTTGGGTACCTGTCTTTTTTCTTTGTGTTTTGCTATCCTTGTTATCTGTTGTCGACTAAAAGAGAGGAATATATTTTATATATATCTGTCTAATTTCTCCTTTGAATTTGAATTGTCTGTATTGAATGCTGACTGCCTAGAGAATGAAAATCCGGCTGGAGAGAATATTGCATTAATGGATTTCCCAACTGTCCTATTAAAAACGGCAAGTAATAATCCTGATGAATACCATAATCAATGCTGCCACTAATGGCTATTTCCAGAGAATATAAGAATTGATTATTCAGGAATTACTGCAATAGAATAAGGACAAGAAGAAGGGAAAATTCCAAGTCTGGAACTGCACAGCAATCGTCAAGCAGAGAATAGATTTCATCGACATGAGTCCAGAGTTCGTCGAGCTGAGAAATCTTGCTCGTCGACCTGGGAATCCTTATTGGTCGACCTGAGAACTAAGTTGATCGACCTGAGATCAGCTAACTGCTTTCTGTGAAGAACTTCACATTTCTGTGCTCTAAGTATTGGGTACACTATTAATATGTACCAGATTTGGAGAAGCCTCATCTTAATCAATGATATACATCAATTTGTATTTGATGTATGTTTGAGTTTCATTGTGCAGGTTTAAGAATTAGAATAAAATTTTTTAAGTACAAGTGTCGACACTTGTGAAGACTTGTGTCGACACTTGTGAACAATTGTGTCGACACCTAAAGAAGAAGTTGAGATGACATCCAGGCATTGTGTTGACACCAACAGAAGAAGCTGTGTAGACACCCAGACTTGTGTCGACACTTGTGAAGAATTGTGTCGACACCTAAAGAAGAAGCTGAGTCGGCACTCAGACTTGAGTTGACACCTGAGCCAGGAGTTATGTCGACACTGAAAGTAGAAGCTGTGTCAACACCCAGGAGTTATGTCGACACTGGAAGCAAAATTGTGTCGACATACAGGACTTGTGTCGACACATTTAACAGATGCTGTGTCGAGTACCCGAAGAATGACTATATCGACACATGGAGTGTTGTGTCGACATCATCAAGACTTGTGTCGACACTTAGTCCATTTATGTCGACACATGTGAAGCAGTTTGCTGAGTGGTTCATGCTGAGTTAGAAAGTCTTTGAAGAAATAGTTGTCATAACCAACCGGTCTGACACCTTTGTCAAAACTGTCAGAAGACTGTTACAAACCGGATCAGCCGGTAATCATGAGGAAACTCTATATAAAGGACTGGTTCGATACAACAGGGAAAAAGGAAAAGAGAACACACAACACTAAGAAGTGAATCCTTCAGAGAGAGTTTTCTACAACAAGAAAAGGGGAAACCCTTACGAAGGCAGATCCAGTTCAGTCTGCAAGGAAGATTCAGATCTCATTCTGAATTCAAGGAGGTAGCTATCTGAAGATCAACTTCAACATCAAGTGAAGATCAACCTTATTTTGTTCTATCAAGAAGCTTTGAAACGGCTAAGTCGGGTTGGATCTGAAGATCAGTTTATTCAAGAACTGATCATGAAGATCACACTAGTGAAGAGATTTATCCGGTTAAATTTCTGTATCTCTTAATCAAACAATTTCTGGTAGGATCTGTTATAATATCTGAGTTGTAAGCCTGTAATTATAAAGGCTGAGGTAGGGCTTTTGCATGAGTTGTAGGAGGGGTTTCACTCTGAGTTGTAAGCCTAGTGATATATGTTGAGGTAGGGCTGAGGCTTGAGGTAGGGTTCTTGGGAGGAATCTGAGGTAGGACTTGTATAAGTCTGAGATGTAGGAACCAATCTGGTTCTGAGTTGTAAGATCTGTGGATCTATGTAAGTGGAAGGAAGTTGGGCCGAATTCAGTTCACTACTGGATAGGCGAAGGGCGAAAGTGGATGTACCCATACCTTGGAGAACCACTATAAATCTAGTGTATGTTGTGTTGTGTTCATTGTTCTGTGGTTTACATTATTTCTGCGCTAAGATAGATTTTGTTATTTTCCTAAAATTTTGAAGGAAAAATTAGAACCTATTCACCCCCCCTCTAGGTGTCTAGGCTCTTCAAATCAAGTCTTTCAAGTACTAACAGAGGGATGTTGCTCAAAGATTGACCTAACAGTCTCAGTGGATCTCCAAGGCAAATAACAGATTTCAAGAATGGGTTCAATAGAGAATCAGAAGGAATTTGGATCTATGAAACTGCCTATCTGCAGGAAATATTGCTTTGGCATATGGAAAGAAAGGGTCAGGTTGTTTATGAAAGCATCTGATCCAAGAATCTACATCACAGTACAAGTGGGTCCCTTCATTCCAATGAAGGTATCAGTTCTGGATGCAAATGTTAAAACCCCTAAGAGCTATTCTGAAATGACTAAGGATGATTTCATCCTGGCAACACTAGACAAAAGAGCACAAAACATTATAGTAAGTGTTATAGATGATGTCATATTTCAAAATCTGGTGCACTATAAAACCTCTAAGGAAATATGGGACACCCTGATTGTCTACATGAAAGGAACAGAAGAAGTCAGAGAGGACAGGAAATCTATGCTGAATCAAGAAGATGAGAGCTTTAGACGAGCCAAGACTGACAGCATAGCTAAATGTTACAAGAAGTTCTTCAGGATTGTCAATGAGCTGATAACCTATGGAAGAGTCTTCAGCACATATGAACTGAATGATAAGTTCCTTAGGTAACTAACAAAGGACTGGGACACAAAGATATGTGCCATCAGAGAAGTGGTCAAGCTTGCTGATACACCTCCACCCACACTATTTGGAAAGCTGCTATCATATGAAATGCAGATCACTGCCAGAAAAGAGGAGGAGAAAAGCAGTAGGCCTGAGTACAAAGAAAGGTCTGTAGCCTTCAAGGCTGAAGGCACAAGAAAGGGTTGGAGAAAGTCTCCTTATCCACGCAGAAGGAGTTCTGAGGCTGAAGAAGAAAATCTTGACAGCAGCACATCAGATAGCCACACCACTGATGAGGACTTTGCTGTCTTTACAAGACAATTTCAAAGGTTTATGAAAAAGAAGAAATGGAGAATCAGGCCATAAACATCCTATTCCAAGGATGAGTATTACAAGAAAAAGAAGACTCCCAAGGAGGACAGGTATGCCTCAAAACCTAGTAAATAAACTAATTTTAAGATTATTTGTTATTATTGCAATAGGCCTGTACATGTCATAGCTGACTGTCCAGACAAGAGGACTGAATCTAAAGATAAGAGGAAGCATCATGTGAAAGGAAAGAAGGAGAAATCCCTTGTTGCTCAGAAGTAGAATAGTTGGACAGACTCTTCATCTTCAGGATCAGGAGAAGAAGATAATGCCGAAGCATATGTTGGGCTGATCTCAACAGAAGAGGATTCTAGGGAACTAGAATTCCTACAAATGCTGGACTCCATAAATGGAGCAGAAGACTATTACTGTAGAGGGCGGATGGCTCTATCAAAAAATGATCAGTGTCAGGATCAGCCTGGTCCTAGTAAGGTATACAGTTCTCCCTCAGCTTCAGGTTACTGCAATGCATCAGAATCAAAAACTTCTACATTAAGAGATGTGGATGGTTCTGAATCTGAAGGGGATGTACATCAACTCATTAATGAGTATGGTGGGTTGTTGCAAGCTCTGAAGAGGAGCAAGTTTCTTATCAAGGAGCAGGCCAAGGAGATTGAGTCTCTGAAGCAGGCTGCATCAGATTCAGCCGTGTTGAAAGATTCAAAATCAAAGGAGATTGCCAAACTGAAAAATATTACTGTTATTCAGATGGTCACAATCTCTTTCAAGGAAAATCACATCAAGAAACTTGAGGCAAAACTTCAACAAGAAAGAGAGTTAGTGGCTAAATTCTCTAAGCCAAAATCAGTTTTGCCCTTAATAGAAAATTTCATTTCTCATAAAGGAAAGACTGGTCTAGGTTTCAAGGGCAGAACTAGGGCCACTAATTTTCATAGAAAAGGTAAGGCCCCAGCACAGCCACTAGCTACAAAGCCCCCTATTTTCTTTAGGATAGTGTTGCAACCAACAAACAGGTATGATCATGATAGTACTCATGGTCACTGTGAGTATGAAGATCACATGGGCAAGGGTGCAAATGCCAATAGATCACACTATAGGCAAGCCCATCAGGTTCAAGAGGAAGTCTTGGGGTTTACTGCTCCAGCACCTACACTCAACAGAACTGCTGTCAACAAAGCAGTAAAGTCTGTACCTAAGAGAAGGTATAATAGGTTTGAGTGTTGGTGTTGTGGCAAGGTGGGCCATTTTGCTATGGATTGTTGGTTCAACACAAGTGTTAAAATCAAGAGTAGTCTACCTGTTAGAACAGCTGCAGGATTTCAACCTAACAATGACCTAGGACCCAATAACAATTTGGGTACTAAGGGTAAGTGATTCTATATTTGATGCAGGTGAATCCAAGTGACCATACCCCTATATGGTACTTGGATAG
The DNA here is from genome assembly GCA_039583875.1 of Platanthera guangdongensis. Taxonomy (NCBI): domain Eukaryota; kingdom Viridiplantae; phylum Streptophyta; class Magnoliopsida; order Asparagales; family Orchidaceae; genus Platanthera; species Platanthera guangdongensis. The sequence goes on along the minus strand of CM077159.1, from coordinate 9,417,373 downwards.
TGGATGTTCCAGACATAAGACTGGAATAAGAAGAATGTTGAGGGACTATGTACCCATAGAGAATGGACCCAAAGTAATCTTTGGTGGATCAGAAAAAGGAATCAATAAAGGATTTGGTAACATTTTTAGTGATTCAATTACTATCACTAAATTGGCTTATGTGAAGGGTCAAAAACATAACCTGATCAGCATAAGTCAACTTAGTGATCTAGGTTATGACATCTCCTTCCTCAAAGGGGAGTGCCAAATTAGAAGGTCAAGTGATCAAGAGATCATTTTGACTGGCACTAGGAAAGGGAATGTATATTGTCTTATGATGAGTCCACATTTTACACTGATTATTGGACTCATCTGGGCTAGTTTTATCGTCTTAGCACTACACTTGAGAGCCTTTATTGCTTATTTGTGCTTATGTACCTATTTCACAATTAAGTGCACTGTAGGCCTGCTTCTGTGTGCTTTCTGTGTTTCCATTTTGTTGTTATCCTTTAGCCCTATCTCGGGGATGTGGTGTGCACGTTCTGGTGGCCTTTCTACCTCTTCTGCTGGTACAGTGGTCGTGTGCGTGCTCCGAAACTGCTCGGGAGACTCCGACGATGCAGGAATACTGCGCACGACCACTGGACTTACTGCGCACGACCACTGGTCGTGCGCCACTGTTCGTGCGCATTACACCCCCTTTTTCATAACCCTGTCTCGGTAATCGCACGAGCACTGGCCATAGTGCGCACGACCACTGGTCGTGCTCCACTGCTCGTGCGCTTATATGTTGATGCTTCTTGTCCAGGTTGCAGTTTTATTTGGAAAAGCCGCACGATCATCGACCTACAGTGCGCACGACCACTGGTCGTGCGCCACTGATCGTGCACACTGCTTCTGCTACCTCCGTATATAAGGCCCTGCTCCGCATTTTTGGTCAACGCCTGTCATTTGCTGCGATCGGAGAGTGCGCGGGAATCGCCTTTTCACTTCTCCAGCTGCTCCATCACCTCCACCTTCGTCGGGAAGCCATTTCCAACTACTCCGAAGCTTTTCAACACTCCGGCGAAGCCCTCGGCCATTGATGACTTCAACTCCAAGCTTTCCTGCAGAGTTGGTGAAGTAGATAACCTAGAGAACGGACTTAAAGGCCTTCGAGGTGACAGATCGTTGGTACCGGAAGCCTCCTTAGACTGAGCCCGGAAGCGGATTGACAACTCGCTACTCCGGCCATGACCCGCGGTGGATCTTCATTCTCTTTTGGTTTACTCCTCTTCCCCTTCCTCTGTGTTATGAATGTTTTGAGCAGTGTAACGAACATTTCCATCCCTGAATATCAAGTTTATTTTCTAGTTAATGGAATGTTAGTCTCTTCTTATGCTTGTGAGTTCTGTCTGTGAATGCGCCTCGCTCACCCCACATCCACTTCATTCCTGTGCCTTGTCCTATTGCAATCCGCACAAGAACGGTGCAATCCATTAGCTTCCCTTCCACTCGCCCAACTGAAGTTCGGCATCGCGGCCGACAAACCCACTTCACCTTGCGAAGCGGTGCCGTCGACCCGCATAGCTTTTACTAGTTCAGTAGATCAAACATCCACAATCTCCCTAGTCCGCTATTTCCTTTTTGTTCTATTTTTAACTCTCATAACGATATTCTCGGTACTGTTGTCGTTCTACGCTAATTGCATTCCTCAAGAGACCGACACTTGGGGATTTATTCCCAAAAACTTTATTACTTGTGCGACCGGTACGCTTGCCGAATTACACGCATCAAGTTTTTGGCGTCGTTGCCGGGGAATGCAACAATAGAGCGACTCCAGATGACTGCGAATTTCGTTATACGAGTTGTTTTGTTGTTTTTGATCCATTTGCTCTTGTGTTGTTATTCCATCAGATGGAATTGTTAGTTTTATTCACAGAATCTATGCCAAGTAGTTGTATCCCTGATATTTGAAATCGCTGCAATGTGGGCCAATTTCAATATCAATTGCCGTCATTGTGCAGACATCTCTCATGTTAGCGACAGATGCCCTTAGAAGTATAGTAGCCAGGAAATTCATGCATCGACATATCGTCGACATAAGCCGGTTAGCTACCGACCTGCGGAGCCATTGCCGCACTACTTTTATTCAGCTTCTGCACCAGTTGCACCGCTGAAGCCGGCTAAGCAGTGCCTTTTTTGTCGAAGCTGGGATCATGCATTGAAGGATTGCACCGCGTACCTAGCTGAGCTAGCGGTGGATGACGAGCCGTATTTTCGGATTGTCTCCACTTCAACCTTGGGCAACATCCCTTCTGTATCGAGGTATGTGTCATTGCCATCTCTATGTTATGGAGAAGACATCCCAGGTATGTGCACCAATACACGTGCTTATCCCCATTCCGACACTGTTATTTATACTCCTGAAGTGCATACTTCAACTAGCATAGAATCTTTTAGTTGTGAAGAGCCAGCGCTCAACGTCCTACCAAGCTTCGTGTCTTCACCTTCCTCTTTGCATAGCATTCTTTCTTCTTCTGACAGTGCTGTTGAGATTGAATCGCAGGTGGAAATTAGCATTTCCCGCGTTCTATTAGATCCAGTCGAGGAGGACGACTCCGTGGCAGTGTTTGTGACCTCCATCCCATGTGAGGATGCCCGAGGCATGGATGAGGCAGATGCAGCTTCAGAACATTCCTGCACTAGCTTAGACAGCTGTTTGGAAGCATCCACAATTCCGCCGACGGGGGATGACTCCGGGATCATCCCCAAGATCGAGGTCCGTTTATGTTATTCTTCTAGTTTATTTCTTGACCCTGCTCTCGTGTCTACTCCCATGCAGGACCACATTGTGGAATCAGTCCAATCAGTACAAGGGCATGTAATGCGGCCTCGGACTTATTGTAACCAGATGCAGATGGAGTTGGAGCCGATGAGCTTCCCAAGTGACTTTCTGCCCATGCCTGAAACTTCTGATAGGTATACGTATACAGGTATTGGGGCTTCTGTTCTATCTCCGTTCCGGTACCCGCTACCGCAACGTGACCATGAACCTCTGCCTGAGCATTTCCAGTTTCATTCGCCCATCAGTTAGGAGATGCTCAGATTTTGAATAATTCCTGTTGGGAGACAATAAACCCAACAGTTATTTAGGATAGTCTTTCTTTTGTTACATTTTTGTTTGTATTTCATTATTTGGGTGTGGTAGCCCAGCTGTGTGTTGAGCTCTCTGTTGCACCACGTGGCCAGCAGTGTGAAATAGACTGGAAACTCAGGCGTGTGAAAAATTTCACTGCGCACGACCACTGGTCGTGCGCACTACTTATAATCGCACGACCACTAGTCGTGCGCATGCCCGGTATCTTTTTATTTTCCAGCCGCTGTCCACTGTGCGTGCGCCCTAATCTCCCGCTTGGTCCGCTGCGCGTGCATTGTCGGCGCTCATCCTCTTCTGATTCCTCTCCGGTGGTTCGTCTCTCTCTCCTCCGGTAGGATCCCTCAACTTCATATCTCCCTTCCTTACTTTGCTGTAATGGAACCTAGACGCCGCCCTATAGTCAAGTCCTATCAACGATCCGGTCGTGCTTCAGCAAGCCCTGCACAGATTTTGGGAAGAATGAGAACTTTTGCTAAGGCAGAGCATACTCAATGCTATAATTCCTTGAAGGACAAGCCATTCCTCTCTCAACGGCTTATTGACTGGAACGAGCTGCGTTCCATTGGGGATGACGGTGCGTTAGCAGAGGTCGTGCTCATTCTCTACTCTTTCGATTTTTGGAGCAAGTTATTCGAGTGCGACGAGCTTGGCTTCCGGGAATTGACATTGGAATTCCTTTCTACATTCACTTGGGAGACAACGGCGGACAACCACTATCTCCCCACTTGTTCCTTTTGGATGATGGGAAATGTCTTCACGGTCACACTGCCCGAGCTTGCCATTCATGTAGGTGTCCATTCCGAGGCAGAGGCATCCCAGATTAATTTCCCCGCATTGTGCATTTATTTTCCAGAGGGTGTGACTCCGCGGTCCGCTTGGCATTCTCTGACCGGAGGGCACGAGGAGTACGTAGCCCGCCGTGCCAAGTCAACAAAGATTGTCTCCCCCGCTCTCAGGTTTATGCAGCATTTGCTTAGTCATTCACTCACCGCTCGGGCCCTGAGCAAGAATGTGGTGGGGTGGCAGGATTTGATCTCCTTATCTAGCATGCAGCAGCAGTACCCCCTCCATTTGGGGTATATGCTGGCCTATTTCTTCCACCACGAGGCCACTTATGGTCTCGCGGGCGCGATCAGGGGTGCTTACTACATTACCTGCATTGCCAAAAGTTTGGGAGTTTTGAGCCAGCTACCTCCGATGGTGCAGGTCACTGCCCCATCCATGATCTCCAGGGCCAACATGGTGAGTTGCCATTTTCTACGTATGGTAGGGAGAAAAGGTGGCCGGCAGTTTATTGTCTGCATGCCTGGTGATGCGCCTGCTGGTAGAGATGAAGGGGAAGATGAAGGAGAGCTGGGTGAATCTTCCGCTATGGGTAGGTGGAGTGTAGGAGTGCCACCGCAGCAGAGTCAACAATAACTGAGGCCGCCCATAAAGCATGAGGGGCAATCTAGCCGCCAGTCCAGCTCAGTTCAAGAGAGGGGTGTCCCATATTTATCTGAGCGCCTTGCTGATCTGGAAGCTTCCCAGTTTTGGATGCAGGATTTTATTTATCAGCAAGCAGTGCGAGGCGGGATGAACATTCAACCACCGCCCACTCATGTCGCCCCATCAGCACCTGGTCCACGTCCGTCGCCCATCGAGATTCACGACAGTGATAGTGAGGGGGAGTGAGTGGAACTCACCACAGAGCTAGTCTACCACGCCTTCTGTTTCTTTTCTATTGTTTATATTTTATGAGCAAGACAGCTACTATATTTTTGCGAGCGCCCATCTGGGAGCCGACTGTTGTCTTTTCTTTTTTTTATGTATCGAACTCTCTATTTGAACTGCTAATACAGGTATTTGGTCCACCTTAAGGACGGTAAACAAAAGGGCTTTCGGGAGACAACCCAAGTTGGACCGTTCGGTCCTATGCTGTGTTTTGAGTTCGGTTTATTTCTTCATATATATATATATATATATATATATATGTGTCCAGATTTTGTTTGGCTTGTATCCTTTAATCGCAGGTGCAGGAATATTTGAGGCGCGGCAACTTGGCCGCACTTGGACATCTCATTGCACGACTGGTATGCTCAATTTTGAGCATAGGTACTTCCTACCCTAGCTATTTATCCTATTTGGAATGCTTATTTTTACTCGTTGTCAACTTTAAGTCTGGGGGGGGAGTATGCCTGTGTTCACTACACCGCACTTTCTGTTACATTCCAGTTTCTTGTTTACTTATTTCTTGCTTTTTGTTGCACACACTGAATCACCCACACGAGTGCGCTCTTACCCACGCGCACAACCCGAGTTAAATTTATTGCTTTTGTGTAAACTTTAAAATAGTGGTACTGGCTTAGGATTTCAGGATTGAGTAGTTCGAAACTCATGTAGTGCTCCTAATGGAATACTCATGGTTTGTGTAGAGTTATGATAGAACTAATTTTTCTTTATGCTCGTAGATTTATTCTTTTCTGCTCATGTAAATATTGTTTGTACTGCTCAAAAATCTGAATCTGGGATAATCGAACGATAGTGTAGGAATGTGTGTAGCCGCCACTAGACTCGTATTGCTCGAGTCGGGGGGGAGGATAATCTTTCTCGGTGGCTAAGAACTTGCCCTAAGTTAGTCTCGAAGCATTGGTGCACGGTTAGTTAAGCGTGAGCATGACGTAGGCCTTCTTTTTGGCTAGTTTGAGCCTTGTTTAGCCATTCCTACCTGTTAACCATTGCATGCCAAATTTGTGCCTACCCTTCCTTTTATCCAGCCCCACTCACTTTCACCAAGGCCTGAAGCTAAACCCACCTTTGCAATAAAATGCTTGAGCTGATTTGTATTTACTGTTTTGCCGAGGTTGTGATTAGTGGACATTATTTTTGGGGGTGCTGATTTTATTCCCGTTTGGATTGCTTCGTTTGGGGATTGCTAGCGCAGAAAAGAAAACAACAGTTTACGAAAATAAAAAGCTGATTCGCGCAATAGAAAAAAAATATATATATATATGGAAGAATTGCTTTGAGATTTCGATCCCCATCCTCTTTATTGAATTTGGTCGGGTTCAGCCGTGTTCACACCCGGATTTCAAGCTAAGTTTGGGGGCGTGTGCCCCATTCTTTTCTAAGTGGCTGTTTTGGTTTAGGTTGTTTTCGCTCGCTTTGGTTGCATAAAGCCTTCATGTTTATCTTTGACCACCAAGCCATTGCCTAAGCCCCATTTCCTCCTACAAGTCCTACTGATTCACGCTTGAGTTTAACCCGCGCCATGGAGAGAGTGTGAACGTGCAAGCGTATGGTCCCCGACATTGGTGGATTCTTTTGGAGGTGATCCTGAGTCCCGAACTTTGGCAATGCTCACCTTAGTGGCCTGCCTACTTTCTTCCTGCACATGATCGCACGATTCTCCAGAATTCCAATTTTGAGCAATTACAATATTTATTTACGTCTGTCGAATAGTTTAAACTACGTTGTATAATTAAAAAGTTTTTCTATTATATTTTCTATACCCATGATATATTTGATTTCTCGTCTTACTTCTTTTTGAAGTTTCTGAGCCAGTTAGCTATCTTCGAGTCCATGGAGTAATGATTTGCTCGGGACGTGCAAATGGTTAAGTCTGGGGGTGTGATGAGTCCACATTTTACACTGATTTTTAGACTCATCTGGGCTAGTTTTATCGTCTTAGCACTACACTTGAGAGCCTTTATTGCTTATTTGTGCTAATGTACCTGTTTCACGATTAAGTGCACTGTAGGCTCGCTTCTGTGTGCTTTCTGTGTTTCCATTTTGTTGTTATTCTTTAGCCCTATCTCGGGGATGTGGTGTGCACGTTCTGGTGGCCTTTCTGCCCCTTCTGCTGGTACAGTGGTCGTGTGCGTGCTCCGGAATTGCTCGGGAGACTCCGACTGTAACGTCCCGAATCGCTCTGGGCCCCTAGTGTGTGTGTTTTGAGACAGGAGGGTTGACTCGAGTCCTGAGAAGTGCCGGGAATTGGACTGCACTTGAGGTGACATGGAGAAATCAGTGTAAAAAGACATGGGTAGCGACACGTGTAGCGACACGGGCGTGTCCCTACCCGTGTGCGTGTGACACGGGTAGTGACACGGCCGTGTCCCTACCCGTGTGCGTCGAGTTGAGATTGACGAGCCGTGTCGAGATCGGTGACACGGGTAGTGACACGGCCGTGTCACTACCCGTGTGCGTCGAGATGATCTCGACGAAGCGTGTCGAGATCGTCGAGATGCGTCGAGATAGTCGAGCGGGGGACACGGGTAGTGACACGGGCGTGTCCCTACCCTTGTGCGTCGAGTTGAGCTTGACGAGAAGTGTCGAGATGCAACCCGAGAGTACACGGCTAATGACACGGCCAGGCACACGGCCGTGTCATGTGAACACGGGTCGGGACACGGGCGTGTCCCTACCCGTGTCAAACATTGAACCGACATGGAAACCGCCACGGCCGTTTCATGGAAGCAGGACACGGGTACGGACACGGCCGTGTCCCTACCCGTGTCATATTTTGTTTATAAGGGACAGAGGAAACCCTAGCCGTTTTCACTCTCATTTCACCCCCTATCTCCTGTGAGAACTCCTGGTGAGAGGAAAACCACTGGAGCAAGTTCTACCGGAGGAGTTTTGCCATCGCCGTGAAAGGGAAGATGCCGCCGAGGAGAACTACGCGATCCATGGCAAGAAATGGTGGTACCGCTGGAGCCAATGTGAGTTTCCTACCCTCTCCCTTGGTGCTAGATCTTAGATATTTAGGAGAGACATCGGTTCAAGAGAGCTTGATGGAGAGGAGAAGATTTCTAGGTTTGGCCATGCTAGGATTTGAATCCTAGATTTTAGATCTCTTCAACCCTTCCCCTTTTCTTCAATACGACGATGGGTGAATGGTTTCGTGAGGAGTTTTGGCACTTGAGGTTGAATAAGGGAGGAGGACATTTCTGGAAAATTTAGGAAGGATCGCTTGAGGAGGAAGACGGACCGATGTCGTTCATTTTCTTTAAGATGCGCACAGAATCTGTATTCTCCGCGCAGCGATCTTCTAGGCCATTTTCTTATAGGATATGTGCAGATCTGGGCTTTTGGCTAAACACGAAAGTTGTTGCCCTCGGAAATACCTTTCCAACGAGTAGTTGCACGACTTCAGGTGATGTCTGTAGCCCCGGGAAAACCTAATCGAGTTTGCTGTCCGGCAATTCCTGTACACAGAAATTGTGTTCTGTGCGCAGTGAACTTTGAAGCCGATTTCGAGTAAGTTATTGTCAGATCTGGGTTGTGACCTGAATATGAAAGTTGTAGATCATGAAAAGATCTTTCCAACGAGGGGTTACACGCCTCCACCGTATTCCTGTAACTCGGGAATCTCCGGTTGAAGTTGCTGTCCAGACTATTCCTGCACTTAAAAATCTGGGTTTTATAACATTTGGATTTGGATTCGGAGAAACTAATATCACAGGTAACCCTGAGGCTTGGATAAACTTTTATGAATAATTAATTCAGTTGCATAAATGATGAAGATTATTAATCGGACTCCATGTGATCGAATTGTAAGATAGTATACTTGAATGATTTGACTTGTTAAAAGCTAGTAGATTTGTATACATATGCATCTTGATATATTGTGTTGAAATCACCTGATATGACATATAGAAGGAAAACTCATGGCCATGTGAATGTTGAATAGTGGATCGAATTTGGTAGTCCAATACTTAGAGTGTCGTCTTCCTATGGGTAGTATTGTGTAAGTTTGTAAGTGCGGTGTTGACCGCCACTTGTTATGGTTGTGTTGAGATAAGGTGTGGATGGATGGTTGGGCTGTGTCCTCGTGCTCACTCCGAGGCCCCTTCCGGGTCACGCAAGGCCAGTTCGGGATGTGTTCTTGGTGCACATCTACCCAAGACCCCGCTGGGCCATAGTACGCATGGGCTCCGCTGTTGTGTTCTTAGCGTTGAGGCGTACGGAGGCCTAGGTGAAGTAGTGTGATACCCGCCTAGTAGTAGAAGTGCCCGTTCTACTGTCACCGCCTGGCCACGGCGGCTGATGCCTGAGAGGTTAGCTACCTGCTCGAAAAGTGGGAACTATAGTCTGTGTCGACATAGCAACTGCATGGGTGTGCATGGGTGAGTCATTGCATAGCATTCATAGCATTTCATATCATTGCACAACAAGATCCTCATCGTATAAGTTTGTATGGGCACTCTTATACGATGAGTTACTTTTATGTAACCCGATCCTTAACTTATAAGTTTGTATGGGCATTCTTATAAGTTAAGTTACTTCCTGCTGTTACTTATACTTGCTAGTTTAGTGTAGCTCTTACATAAATGCTGATTATGATACTGTTACTCTTACACTACTGTCACCTGCTTGTACTTCCTTTACTTGCATACTTGTTATATACTATACTCTTGTTCCTTTTCTCTGCCCGGTGCCGAGGAGTCGCCGGGGGAGCGGATGTGAAACCACTTAGTCGTTTCGACTAACAGTTGCTACGTCTCTCTTTTTAGGAGGTCACGCCGCAGGTGGAGCAGCCGCAGACTACGCAGCAGGACAGCCAGGCCAGGATGACAGAGCCTGAGGTGACGGTGCCGTCGATACCGTCAGTTACTGATGTTAGTATTTGATACTCTGATGTAGCCCATTTGGGCAATGTTTAGCTGTACTCTGATATATGGTAGAAGCATGTTTTAGCTTCTCATTATTGATGTATTTGGACATTATAACTTAGTGTGGATTTTGACTTCTCTTGCTTATTTATTTGGTTGGGTTGGCATGATTTATTGATATTGTTGTAGCCGGCGGAATAGGCGTATTGTGGTACAGGTTAGCCCGTGTGCTAATGCTACCGCAAGGCGGCTGTTCCGAGCGTAAGAATCCCCCTTCGTGCCGTGTTTTGGGATCCGGGTAGGGGGGTCTTACAAATGGTATCAATTTGCCACGATCCTCAACTACGAAATCATTCAACAATGGTGCCACCCCCGTTTGGTTAGTCAGTTTGGGGACAAACTGACTTAGCGGAAGCAGTGGTGTGCCCAAATGTAATTCACATTAAGTTTGTCCAACTTAGACCTTAAGTTTAGCCAACCTAACCACAAATTTGTCGTGTACGTGTAGATTCCACTGCATGTTGAGCCGATGGGGGGCACTCCTACCCCTCCCATACCCACTCAGTTCGAACAGTCTGAGTTGGGGCAGACGCTCAACGCCATTCTTGATGCTTTTAAGGCACAGCAGGCTCCGGTGTAACAACAGGCCACGAGCTCCAACTGGCTGAGCACCTTCCGGGCTCTCTCCCCTCCCGTCTACCATGGGACGGAGTCAGCCGTACGTACAGAGGAATGGCTAGACACGATACAGGAGTTGTTGGCCGGTATCCGTTGCCCAACCAACATGGCAGTGACATTGGCAGTGTCCGTCTTGGACTTACATGCGAAGAGGTGGTGGAAGTCCCTCATGGGCTCTACCTTCCAAGGCCGGATTTACATAGAGATAAGTTGGAGTGAATTCTCGGGTGTTTTCTTGGAGCACTTTATCCCTACATCGGCCCGAGATGAGCTTGAGCAGAGGTTCCTTCTACTAAAGCAGGGATCAAAGTCGGTCACAGAATACCAGCGGGAATTCCAGCATCTCGCAAGGTTTGCGGATTCTTATGAGTTGGATGACAGAGGTTATGCCAAGCGCTTCTATAAAGGACTGCGAGATCCCCTAAGGCAGTCCCTTTTGTTTATAGCGGATGGTAGCTTGGCGGAGATCATTGATATGGCGAAAAGATTGGAGGCGGACCACCTGGGATGCAGTAAGAGGCCTGCGGAGGACGTGATGGAAGCCGGCCCAAGTAATAGAAGGAGACGGGACTTCAGAGGAGGAAGAGGTTATCAAAGAGGTGGAGGGCGTGTCCACCGAAACTATAGGGTGGAGCATCCAGTTCCGCAGCCGCCTGCGTTGCCTCCACCCCCACAGACTCAGCGATTTCAACAACCTGAAGGGCGTCGTGGTCTGGTGTGCTTCGAATGCAACCAGCCGGGCCACATCCGGCGTTTTTGCCCGTAGTTATATGGGAACGTCCCTCCTGCTCTCCCTCCTACTCTCCCTCCAGCAGCCCCACGAGGGCGGGGATATATGCGTGGTCGAGGACGAGGACCGCCAAGAGGAAACCCCGGACCGGTCCGAGATCAGGTGTACGCACTTGACATGGCGCAGGAACGGAACCCACAAGATGTGATTGCAGGTATCATTTAATTAATTTACATATTTGCATGGTCTAACTTGAATTAATTAGAACATACTAGACACTAGCAATAAGTTTTGGTGGTTGGTACTTAGGCACCGTGATTATTGGCGGGAAGACGGCCTATGCGATGTTCGATACCGGTGCCTCACACTCTTTTGTGTCTGAGGATTTCATAAAAGACGTGGGGGATGTACAGTACTTCACGGGAATAGCCCGACGTGTACGCCTTCCGGATGGCTCGGAGATGATCGCAACCGCCAAGTGCGAGTTGGAGATATTTATTGATGGGAAGGCCTTTGATACGCCGGCCACGGTTCTGAGAATGCCGGAGTTTGACATCGTTTTGGGCATGGCATGGCTGGATTGGCACTTCACGAGGATCGATTGCGCGGAGAAGCGGATCTATTTGAGACATGGAGACTCTGACGTCATCTTCCAAGGTATTGGCTTCGCTCCTCGCATGTTGTTATCTTCCGTCCAGGTTGTAAAAGCTCATATGAAGGGGGACGAGGTCTTCATGACCTGCTTCGAGTTGAAGGAGGAAGTGTTGGAATTAAAGGATGTACAGGTTGTGCGGGATTTTCCCGAGGTATTTACTGAGAAGCTACCAGGATTACCTCCGCATAGAGAGGTTGACTTTCAGATCAATCTAGTACCAGGTGCCAAGCCTATATCCAAGGCTCCGTACAGAATGGCTCCGAAAGAACTCGCGGAGTTTAGAGTTCAATTGCAAGAACTGGTGGATTCAGGGTTCGTTCGCCCCAGTTCATCACCATGGGGAGCCCCTGTGCTATTCGTGAAGAAGAAGATGGAACACTGCGATTGTGCATAGATTATCGGGAACTCAATCGGTTGACGGTGCGGAACACTTATCCGCTACCGCGGATCGATGAGTTGTTCGATCAACTAGTGGGAGCACATTGGTTTTCTAAATTGGATTTGCGCTCCGGGTACTATCAGTTAAGGATACAAGAAGGGGACATCCAGAAAACGGCCTTCAGTTCGAGATATGGTTTGTATGAGTTCACAGTAATGCCATTTGGGCTCACAAATGCCCCTTCGGCCTTCATGAGTTTGATGAACAAGGTGTTTGAACCGTATTTGGACATCTTCGTCATTGTTTTCATCGACGACATCTTGGTCTACTCAAAGACGGAGGAGGAGCATGTCTAGCACCTGACCTTGGTTTTGAAGAAATTGAAGGAGCATGCCTTGTATGCCAAGTTTAGCAAGTGTGAATTCTGGCTTAAGGAGGTAGCCTTCTTGGGGCATGTGATCAGTGGGGCAGGATTAGCGGTGGATCCAGCAAAGGTGCGAGCCGTGAAGGAGTGGTCGCCCTTGAAGTCGGCGGCCGATGTACGAAGCTTTCTTGGACTTGCTGGGTACTACCGCAAGTTCGTGAAAGGATTTTCCAAGATTGCCCTTCCCCTTACCTCCTTGACGAAGAAGGGTGTGCCATTTGAGTGGACACCTCAATGTGAAGCGGCATTTCAAGAGCTGAAGGGTAGGCTTACCTCCGCCCCCATCCTAGCACTTCCGTCGGGGAAGGAAGGATTTCAGGTTTACACGGACGCATCGTATCAAGGGATGGGTGCGGTGCTGATGCAGCACGGGCATGTGATCGCTTATGCTTCAAGGCAGTTAAAGAAACATGAAATCAATTACCCAGTCCATGATTTGGAGTTGGGAGCAGTGGTGTTCGCTTTGAAGGTCTGGAGGCATTATTTATATGGCGTACACTGCGAGATCGTTTCCGATCACAAGAACTTGAAGTATGTCCACACTCAGAAGGAGTTGAATCTGAGACAACGGCGGTGGTTGGAATTTCTATGCAACTATGAGTTCATCATGAACTACCACCCCGGGAAAGCGAACTCCGTAGCCGATGCCTTGAGTAGGAAAGCGCCAAGCTCTAGCCCAGAGTCTCGGTTGATGAGTATGGAGTTGGCTCGGATGGTCGAAGAGATGGAAATTTCTCTAGTATTCAATGCTCCATCGGCAGAGCATGCGGAGTATTTAGCCAACATGTGCATAGTTTGTGATATCCGAGACCGGATTAGGGTGGAGCAAGTAATGGATGTGGCCTTGGCCCCGACAATCAAGGCAATTGAAGATGGGACCACCGATGAATATACACTAAAAGACGGTCTCGTTTATTTTCGTGGCCGACTCTATATTCCCAAGGGCGGCAAAATTCGGGAGGATATCTTGAGAGAGGCACATTCCTCTCAATATTCAGTGCATCCGGGTATTGCTAAGATGTACGCCGGACTGCGGAAGACCATGTGTTGGCCGGGAATGAAAAGGGATGTTCGCTACTATGTTACACATTGCGAAGCTTGCCAAAGGGTGAAGGCTGAATGCAGGAGTCCCGGTGGTTTGTTGCAGTCGCTGCCCATCCCCGAATGGAAGTTCGAGGATATCTCCATGGACTTTGTTCATGGGTTACCTCGTTCCCGCTCCGGGAATGATTCAGTGTGGGTTATTGTGGATCGACTAACAAAGGTGGCCCGGTTCATCCCAATGAAGAAGGAAGCACACGTGGATGTTTTGGTACGCCTTTTTGTGGAGCAATTTGTACGGTATCATGGTGTTCCCAAGACAATTGTTTCGGATCGGGATGGGCGGTTTACATCCAATGAGTGGAAGGCGGTACAGGCGTATTTGGGCTCACGCCTAACCTTTAGTACCGCATTTCATCCACAGACTGACGGGCAGTCAGAGCGGACCATCAGAACGCTGGAGGATTTATTGAGGTTATGTGTGTTGGACAGAGGAGAGCCGTGGGAAAGACTCTTGCCCCTGGTGGAATTCTCCTACAACAATAGTCATCAAGCGAGCATCGACATGGCGCCCCATAAAGCCCTTTACGGAAGAAGGTGCAGGACTCCCTTGTCTTGGGTGCAGGATGAAGATCCGAAAGCCTTGGGAAATGAATATATAGATGATACTGATGTGACGGTCAGATTGATACGGGACCGCATGTTGGAGGCTCAAAGTCGACAGGCAAAATATTACAATAAAAAGCACCGGATGGTGGAATTCCAAGTGGGCGAAAAAGTGTTCCTTAAGATTCGGCCGATGCATGGAGTGTCACGGGTGCGGGGAGTGAAAAAGCTCAGCCCAAGGTATGTTGGGCCTTATACTATATTGGAAAGAATTGACCCGTTGGCCTATCGGTTGGAGTTACCACCGGAACTAGAAAATCTTCACGACGTGTTCCATGTATCGTCGCTTCGAAAAGCACTATTGCGGCCCGACCAATTTATTCCCACTACTGATGGTGCGGTGGCGTCAGATAGGTCTGTGCGACTAGAGCCGGTACGGATTGTTGACAGCGAGACAAGAACATTACGCCGCAAAAGTGTCCCCTTAGTGAAGGTGCTATGGTTGAATCATGGGAAGGAGGAGTACACCTGGGAGCCAATGGATTTGATGCAGCAATGCTACCCGGAGTTGTTTGCCCAAGGTAGTCTTATTTAAAAACATATGATAAATTTCCTGTTAAGCTTTTTCCACACAGCCTAAGCCTGATTTCGGGGACGAAATCTTTTATTTTGTTTATAGGATTTGTAACGTCCCGAATCGCTCTGGGCCCCTAGTGTGTGTGTTTTGAGTCAGGATGGTTGACTCGAGTCCTGAGAAGTGCCGGGAATTGGACTGCACTTGAGGTGACATGGAGAAATCAGTGTAAAAAGACATGGGTAGCGACACGTGTAGCGACACGGGCGTGTCCCTACCCGTGTGCGTGTGACACGGGTAGTGACACGGCCGTGTCCCTACCCGTGTGCGTCGAGTTGAGCTCGACGAGCCGTGTCGAGATCGGTGACACGGGTAGTGACACGGCCGTGTCACTACCCGTGTGCGTCGAGATGATCTCGACGAAGCGTGTCGAGATCGTCGAGATAGTCGAGCGGGGGACACGGGTAGTGACAAGGGTGTGTCCCTACCCGTGTGCGTCGAGTTGAGCTCGACGAGAAGTGTCGAGATGCAACCCGAGAGTACACGGCCAATGACACGGCCAGGCACACGGCCGTGTCATGTGAACACGGGTCGGGACACGGGCGTGTCCCTACCCGTGTCAAACATTGAACCGACATGGAAACCGCCACGGCCGTTTCACGGAAGCAGGACACGGGTACGGACACGGCCGTGTCCCTACCCGTGTCATATTTTGTTTATAAGGGACAGAGGAAACCCTAGCCGTTTTCACTCTCATTTCACCCCCTATCTCCTGTGAGAACTCCTGGTGAGAGGAAAACCGCTGGAGCAAGTTCTACCGGAGGAGTTTCGCCATCGCCGTGAAAGGGAAGATGCCGCCGAGGAGAACTACGCGATCCATGGCAAGAAATGGTGGTACCGCTGGAGCCAATGTGAGTTTCCTACCCTCTCCCTTGGTGCTAGATCTTAGATATTTAGGAGAGACATCGGTTCAAGAGAGCTTGATGGAGAGGAGAAGATTTCTAGGTTTGGCCATGCTAGGATTTGAATCCTAGATTTTAGATCTCTTCAACCCTTCCCCTTTTCTTCAATATGACGATGGGTGAATGGTTTCGTGAGGAGTTTTGGCCCTTGAGGTTGAATAAGGGAGGATGATATTTCTGGAAAATTTAGGAAGGATCGCTTGAGGAGGAAGACGGACCGATGCCGTTCATTTTCTTTAAGATGCGCTCAGAATCTGTATTCTGCGCGCAGCGATCTTGTAGGCCATTTTCTTATAGGATATGTGCAGATCTGGGCTTTTGGCTAAACACGAAAGTTGTTGCCCTCGGAAATACCTTTCCAACGAGTGGTTGCACGACTTCAGGTGATGTCTGTAGCCCCGGGAAAACCTAATCGAGTTTGCTGTCCGGCAATTCCTGTACACAGAAATTGTGTTCTGTGCGCAGTGAACTTTGAAGCCGATTTCGAGTAAGTTATTGTCAGATCTGGGTTGTGACCTGAATATGAAAGTTGTAGATCATGAAAAGATCTTTCCAACGAGGGGTTACACGCCTCCACTGGATTCCTGTAACTCGGGAATCTCAGGTTGAAGTTGCTGTCCAGACTATTCCTGCACTTAAAAATCTGGGTTTTATAACATTTGGATTTGGATTCGGAGAAACTAATATCACAGGTAACCCTGAGGCTTGGATAAACTTTTATGAATAATTAATTCAGTTGCATAAATGATGAAGATTATTAATCGGACTCCATGTGATCGAATTGTAAGATAGTATACTTGAATGATTTGACTTGTTAAAAGTTAGTAGATTTGTATACATATGCATCTTGATATATTGTGTTGAAATCACCTGATATGACATATAGAAGGATAACTCATGGCCATGTGAATGTTGAATAGTGTATCGAATTTGGTAGTCCAATACTTAGAGTGTCGTCTTCCTATGGGTAGTATTGTGTAAGTTTGTAAGTGCGGTGTTGACCGCCACTTGTTATGGTTGTGTTGAGATAAGGTGTGGATGGATGGTTGGGCTGTGTCCTCGTGCTCACTCCGAGGCCCCTTCCGGGTCACGCAAGGCCAGTTCGGGCTGTGTTCTTGGTGCACATCTACCCAAGACCCCGCTGGGCCATAGTACGCATGGGCTCCGCTGTTGTGTTCTTAGCATTGAGGCGTACGGAGGCCTAGGTGAAGTAGTGTGATACCCGCCTAGTAGTAGAAGTGCCCGTTCTACTGTCACCGCCTGGCCACGGCGGCTGATGCCTGAGAGGTTAGCTACCTGCTCGAAAAGTGGGAACTATAGTCTGTGTCGACATAGCAACTGCATGAGTGTGCATGAGTGAGTCATTGCATAGCATTCATAGCATTTCATATCATTGCACAACAAGATCCTCATCGTATAAGTTTGTATGGGCACTCTTATATGATGAGTTACTTTTATGTAACCCGATCCTTAACTTATAAGTTTGTATGAGCATTCTTATAAGTTAAGTTACTTCCTGCTGTTACTTATACTTGCTAGTTTAGTGTAGCTCTTACATAAATGCTGATTATGATACTGTTACTCTTACACTACTGTCACCTGCTTGTACTTCCTTTACTTGCATACTTGTTATATACTATACTCTTGTTCCTTTTCTCTGCCCGGTGCCGAGGAGTCGCCGGGGGAGCGAATGTGAAACCACTTAGTCGTTTCGACTAACGGTTGCTACGTCTCTCTTTTTAGGAGGTCACGCTGCAGGTGGAGCAGCCGCAGACTACGCAGCAGGACAGCCAGGCCAGGATGACAGGGCCTGAGGTGACGGTGCCGTCGATACCGTCAGTTACTGATGTTAGTATTTGATACTCTGATGTACCCCGTTTGGGCAATGTTTAGCTGTACTCTGATATATGGTAGAAGCATGTTTTAGCTTCTCATTATTGATGTATTTGGACATTATAACTTAGTGTGGATTTTGACTTCTCTTGCTTATTTATTTGGTTGGGTTGGCATGATTTATTGATATTGTTGTAGCCGGCGGAATAGGCGTCTTGTGGTACAGGTTAGCCCGTGTGCTAATGCTACCGCAAGGCGGCTGTTCCGGGCGTAAGACTCCCCCTTCGTGCCGTGTTTTGGGATCCGGGTAGGGGGGTCTTACACCAACGATGCAGGAATACTGCGCATGACCACTAGACTTACTGCGCACGACCACTGGTCGTGCGCCACTGTTCGTGCGCATTACACCCCATTTATCATAACCCTGTCTCGGTAATCGCACGCGCACTGTCCATAGTGCGCACGACCACTGGTCGTGCGCCACTGCTCGTGCGCTTATATGTTGATGCTTCTTGTCCAGGTTGCAGGTTTATTTGGAAAAGCCGCACGATCATCAACCTACAGTGCGCACGACCACTGGTCGTGCGCCACTGATCGTGTGCACTGCTTCTACTGCCTCCGTATATAAGACCCTGCTCCGCGTTTTAGGTCAACGCCTGTCATTTGCTGCGATCGGAGAGTGCGCGGGAATCGCCTTTTCACTTCTCCAGCTGCTCCATCACCTCCACCTTCGTCGGGAAGCCATTTCCAACTACTCCGAAGCTTTTCAACACTCCGGCGAAGCCCTCGGCCATTGATGACTTCAACTCCAAGCTTTCCTGCAGAGTTGGTGAAGTAGATAACCTAGAGAACGGACTTAAAGGCCTTCGAGGTGACAGATCGTTGGTACTGGAAGCCTCCTTGGACTGAGCCCGGAAGCGGATTGACAACTCGCTACTACGGCCACGACCCGCGGTGGATCTTCATTCTCTTTTGGTTTACTCCTCTTCCCCTTCCTCTGTGTTATGAAAGCTTTGAGCAGTGTAACGAACATTTCCATCCCTGAACATCAAGTTTATTTTCTAGTTAATGGAATGTTAGTCTCTTCTTATGCTTGTGAGTTCTGTCTGTGAATGCGCCTCGCTCACCCCACATCCACTTCATTCCTGTGCCTTGTCCTATTGCAATCCACACAAGAACGTTGCAATCCATTAGCTTTCCTTCCACTCGCCCAACTGAAGTTCGGCATCGCGGCTGACAAACCCACTTCACCTTGCGAAGCGGTGCCGTCGACCCGCATAGCTTTCACTAGTTCAGTAGATCAAACATCCACAATCTCCCTAGTCCGCTATTTCCTTTTTGTTCTATTTTTAACTCTCATAACAATATTCTCGGTACTGTTGTCGTTCTATGCTAATTGCATTCCTCAAGAGACCGACACTTGGGGATTTATTCCCAAAAACTTTATTACTTGTGCGACCGGTGCGCTTGCCGAATTACACGCATCATCTTAACCTAGATTGTGAGTTTGACAACTCACCCATTTATCTAGTTGCAGGAGAAAAAGCTTCATTATATGTCAAATGGCACAAGAGGCTTGCCCATATGAACTATAAGTTAATAGGACAGCTGTTTAGCATGGGGTTAGTGAGGAATGGTCCTCAAGTCAAGTGCATTAAAGAGGGTGTGTGTTCAGCTTGCCAAAAGGGCAAACAGACTAAGTCCTCTTTCCATGCACTTGA
Source organism: Platanthera guangdongensis (assembly GCA_039583875.1). Lineage (NCBI taxonomy): Eukaryota > Viridiplantae > Streptophyta > Magnoliopsida > Asparagales > Orchidaceae > Platanthera > Platanthera guangdongensis. Next base: position 9,398,056 of record CM077159.1, on the reverse strand, counting down.
TATCAAAGATTCAATGAGATGTTTATATCTCTTACATATGGATTTGTTTGGTCCTATGTCAGTTCATAGTCTTGGTAGGAAAGTATACACACTAGTTATTGTGGATGACTATTCTAGATACACATGGGTTTTCTTCTTAAGGCAGAAATCTGAAACCCCAACTGTTTTCCAGACTTTTTTAGACAAATTCAGAATGAACATAACAGTTCAGTGGTCAAAATAAGAAGTGACCATGGAACTGAATTTCAGTCTGAATGTATGACAAAGTTCTATGATGAACTTGGGATTCATCAGGAATTCTTCTCACCTAGAACTCCTCAGCAAAATGGAGTTGTTAAAAGAAAGAATAGGACTCTTATTGAGGCAAGTAGAACACTACTTAGTGACACTACTCTCCCTGAGTACTTCTGGGCTGAGGCAGTAAATATTGCATGTCATGTTCTCAATAGAGCCTCCATCAATAAGAAATATAAGATGACCCCCTATCAGATTTTGAAAGGCAGAAAACCAAACATTTCCTACTTTAGAATCTTTGGTAGCAAGTGTTATGTATTAGTTAATGGTAAGCACTACCAAATAAAGTTTTCTGCCAAATCCCTAGCAGGTATATTTGTGGGGTACAACAATAATAGTAAGGCATACAAAATCTACAACTTAACTACCCAAGTTGTAGAGGAATCTGTCCATGTTGTATTTGATGAATCTAAGTTGATTAACAGTGAATTGTCTAGTTCCTCAGTTAGTTCTACAGGTCTAACAGACAAGCTGGACAAGCTAACCATCAATGAAGAGGTACCTGCTAGGCTGGATGAGGAAAAAGATGCTTGTTATCCAGGGGGAGAACAAGACTCACTGGATGTAGAAGATAATGAGGAGCATTAGGTTGAGGAAAATGAAGAAGGCCATGAGATTGACAGATTTCCTCCAGCAAGAAGACACTTGAAGGATCACCCAGCACACCAAATTATTGGTGATGCAAGTCAAGGTGTTCTAAAAGGAAGCAAAAGTATGAACACAGTACTATGTTCCAGCTTCTTGTCACAAATAGAACCCAGAAAGTTTGAAGAAGTCATGGTAGACACAAACTAGATTGATGATATGCAAGAAGAGCTGACTCAATCCAAAAGATGTAATGTATTGGAACTGGCTCCTAAACTAAAGAATCACAACATCATAGGAACCAAGTGGATCTATAGAAACAAACTTGATGAGAATGGCACTATAATCAAGAACAAGGCCAGATTTGTAGCAAAAGGCTACTGGCAAGAGAAAGGGATTGACTTTGATCAAACCTTTTCCCAAGTGGCAAGGTTGGAGGCTATAAGATTATTCTTGGCCTATGCTGCCTATCAAGGGTTTAAGGTATATCAAATGGATGTAAAGTCAGCATTTCTGAATGGTGACTTAAAAGAGGAAGTCTATGTTGAACAACCCTCAGGTTTTGTAGACTCTCATTATCCTGATTATGTATATAGGCTTAGGAAAGCTCTATATGGTTTAAAACAAGCCCCAAGGGCTTGGTATGAAATCTTGTCTGCTTTTCTTATTGAGAATAAGTTCTCTAGAGGAAAGATAGACAAAACTCTGTTCTTTAGGGAATCTAAAGGCAAGATAATCCTAGTCCAGATATATGTTGATGACATTATATTTGGTTCAATTGAAAATAACCTTTGTAGGAAGTTTGCCAAACTTATGTAAGGGAAGTTTGAGATGAGCAGTATGGGTGAGCTGAAGTTCTTTTTGGGACTTCAAGTTAGACAGACTAATGATGGATTGTCCATATCTCAGTCTAAGTTCACCAAGGAGTTGATTAAGAAATATGGATTGGACTCAGCCTCCACCATGAAAACTCCATTGGGAACAAGTATGCCTATAGGCAAAGATGAGGCAGGGAAACCTGTTGATGAGTCTTTGTATAGAGGGATAATTGGCTCCCTACTTTATTTGACTGCTAGTAGACCTGACATCATGTATGCAATATGTGTCTGTGCTAGGTACCAAACTTTCCCAAAGGAATCTCATTATACTGCAGTTAAAAGAATTTTGAGATATCTTAATGGCACACCTAATCTAGGCCTTTAGTACCCAAAGAATAGAGATTTCTTACTAACAGATTTCTCAGATGCAGACTTTGCAGTATGCAAAGAAGACAGGAAGAGTACAACAGGAACCTGTCAATTCCTAGGAGGAAGGCTGGTATCATGGTGCAGCAAGAAGCAAAAAAGTGTAGCTATATCAACAGCTGAGTCTGAGTATGTAGCTGCAGGTAGTTGCTGTGCATAGTTGTTGTGGATAAAGCACCAACTAGAAGATTATGAGATCAAGGTAAGTAGAATTCCACTATTTTGTGATTCTACCAATGATATTTCTATTGCTAAGAATCCTGTATCACACAATAGAACCAAGAATATAGAAATTATGTTTCATTTCATCAGAGAACATGTTGAGAAGGAAGATATTAGTCTAGAGGTTGTGAATACAAATAATCAAATAGCTGATATATTTACAAAACCTCTGGATGAAATTAAATTCAATTATTTTAAAATTGAATTAGGTATGTTGAACCTAGAATAGGTTAGCACAAGCTTCCCTAAGAAGAATATGTAAGTACAAAATTTCTCAGGAAAATTGTCTAAGTACAAAGTTTGTGTCGACACAAGCACAATTGTGTCGACACACTCAGTATGTTGTGTCGACAAAGAAAAAGGATGTGTCGACACAGCAATAGTATCTGTGTCGACAAAAGAATAGTTGTCAACACAACTTTGTCGAGACCTTATATCTAGAGGATTTTTCGTGTCGACACACAAAAGTTGGTGTTGATACAACTATGTCAAGACATGACCAGCCCGTGTCGACTCTGACATAAGTATGTTGACATCTAGACATGTCGAGTAAACCTAAGTTTTGTCGAGTAAACCATAAATTTTGTCGACTATGGCTCCTCTTTTGACCTGCCCTTTACGCTAACACTATAAATAGGCAAAGCCAAAATCTGGTCGACTACGCTTTCAGAAATCTAGGATCTACACCTTGTGTCAACAAAGACCTTCTCTTCTTTTCTCTTCCCTCTTTCTCGACAATGGCACCTCACTAAAATGATAAGGTGAATGAAGGATATGAGCTTGTTCGTGGAGGATTCACGACAGCTTCACAAGAAATCCAGGGTGTCATTACAATAATTTCTGATAATGGTTTAGAATTCTTGGTCTCGAAACCAACAAAAATTTGGAAAAAAAAGGAAGTAATGGTATTCTATTCATCTGCAACTGTGGACCCAGAAGGTAAGAAGATCAAAGCCACAGTTCAGGATTCACGAGTTAGACTAACACTAAAGACTATCAGGAAATCACTCCAACTTCCCATGGTCAAGGATGATGAAGAAATTGTTACATCCAGGACTAAAGAAGCACTAAGTTGGTGTGGGCTAAACCCTAATATCAAGTTTGGATCATCTGTTGCCCGGAAAGGGATGAATTCCCAAGGAAAGGTTCTGTCTGAGGTAGTTGGCACGGTAATTCTGTGTAAGACTAGTGGACATGACAGAATTTCAGTTCACATGTTCAATCTGATGACAAGGATTATTTTTACCATAAAAATAGATTGGGCATCAATAGTTTTTGATAAGCTTCAAAAAGGAATAAAGAAATCAAATCTGGGAAGGATTTTGAGTTTATGTCTATCTGCTATAATACCAGATGTTTTGAACCAACATCCAGGAACCAAAATCAACCACATGAGGAGGTTGGATGTGCGAATTCTATCTAGATGGGATATAGTTTTGACTAAGGAAGTATCTACTCCACAGAAAGCTGTTAAGAAAGATAAACAACAGAAAAAGGTTATTCCACAAGCAGAATCCTCCAGTAATTCTGAAGAAGAAGTGGTCTTCAGTTCAGATGAAGATAGATAACAAAAAGAAGCACAGGATCAAGTGGAGAGCAGTATGCTCTCAGAGCAACAGGTAGTCTCCACTCTAGGGGAGAAAATCCTGATCAAGCAGTACAACACACTGTACAAGTTGAGCTGCCTGCCCAAGGGGGAGGTATTACTGAAGCTCCTCTAGAAAGTGAGCATGTTGCTGATACTATTATGGAAATAGTATTAGAAATAAACAATGAAGAACTGCTAAATGTTGAGAAAGATGCCCAAAATAACCAGATACAAGATACTGCTCAAAATAATCGAGTAAGTATCTCCTTTGTCGAGCATGACCTGGATAAAGATCTGGATGTCCAGGGAGAACCTTCTGTTTTCCAAACAAATTGTGTCCCTCCTGTTCAGCTACAACAAGAGGTAACTATGGAAGAGTTATTCCCTGAACAACCAACAGTAGGGACTGAGGGGGAGTAGCAAATCATAGAAAAAGAACTACCAGGAACTGAGGGGGAGATGTCTCAGCATGCCCCAACTGATAAGGAACCAGTGAATATACAAAGTTCCTCAGAATCTTCAGATGATGAAGAAGCCTCAATGGCTAAGAAAACGAAGTTAACTTCCTTAAGAAAATGGAGCTCAAGCTATAAAATGGCCTTACAAACAGTCACACCACCACCTGCTCCAAGCATGGATTTCAGTTCCCTACTGGTCCAATTGCAAGTGAAATTAGATGAGCAAAGGCAGTCTTTGGAAAGGTATGTGGATGAAACACATAAAGATTTGCAATTCAATCTGGCTCAAGATTTCAAATTAATCAGATTTGAAGTAAATCAAAATAAAAAAGAAATGACAGATTGCTTCACAAGGGAGGAAATGCTATGGTATACTTGGCAAAGCAACAACAAGAACTCAACATTAAAGTGGAAGACATTGCAGTTAAGCAAGGATATGTTCTTGAGAATCAAATCCGGATGAATGATAATCTCAAAGAGTCACACTTTGTCATTCTAACACAGATTAATAATCTAACAACTGCTGTCAAAGCTGTAGTGTCCAAGTAGATCAAAGAAGATCTAGCTGCTGTTCAGGACACATTTACAAAATCTCACAAGAATATTTCTGATTTCTTGCAGAAGTTCAGGAATTATTACAAAAAAGGAACAGCTTATCTTGTTAACCAAGTCAGATTTCAGAAGTATGATCTGAGAGATCATATTGAAAGAGAAGTCATAAATTGGGAGAGGGTGTTAGTCAAAGCCAGCTCAGATCATGCTAAATGTATATCAAATAACATCAAAGCAACTCTTGGATATCCCCCCTTGTGTGATGATGACAATGTTGCTGAATCTGGAGTGCAACCTGCCTATATTGAAGGAGATCAACCTGAAGTTGCTCAGGTCATTTACCCTCAAGCTGATTTTGACATGGTTCACCAAGAAGTTTAGTCAATGTACAGCCCTCCTCAGGAGGCTAAAAATATTATTATTGAAAAGGTGGAAATGTTAGAGGCTGCTAAGGAAGCTCAGAAGGAAGCACAACTATCCAATAAAAGGTTTAGAGAACAGGCTGAGTTGAAGCCTGATTTTGAGCAATGGAGCCCTACTTCCAGGAACATTATATTGACTGCCTGGAAAGCTATGAAGGGCAAGATCCATGAGAGAGGTAAATTGTATACTGAGCAAGAATGGAACAAGTATCAAGCCAGATAGGAAGCCATTCTACAATACAGAAGCAAAGAAAAAGCTGGGAAGTTACCTGCTAATGCTCAGGAGCCTAGCAAGTACTTCCCGAAGCCTTTTCATTATTTTGAAAGGCAAAGGATAAGGGCTGAAGAACAAAAAAAGAAGGATTTGAAAGGAAAGAAACCTGCTAATGATGTTGAACCTACTGTGCAGGCTCAGATCAGATCAGGAAAAGGCATTGTGATTAAGTAGCCTAGTCAATTATAACATAGTTAGGCTTATGTATAGAACAATGTAACCTTTTGGCTTTTGTTCTAAAGAAAACTGTGTAAACTTAAAATTTCTCTCTGATTAAATGAAATCAGTTTCAGTATTCATTTCAGTTGTTTATAATGTTTATTTGTTACCCTGCAGTGAAATGTATGTACATCTATTTCTTTTTATGTGTTTTATTATGAGTGATGTATATCTTTGACTAAAGGTTATGACTTCTCCAAATAGGGGGAGATTGTTGGGTACACTGTTAATATGTACCAGATTTGGAGAAGCCACATCTTAATCAATAATATACATCAATTTGTATTTGATGTATGTTTGAGTTTTATTGTGCAGGTTTAAGAATTGGAAGAAAATTTTCTAAGTACAAGTGTCGACACTTGTGAAGACTTGTGTCGACACTTGTGAAGAATTGTATCGACACCTAAAGAAGAAGTTGAGACGACATCCAGGTATTGTGTCGACACCAATAGAAGAAGCTGTGTCGACACCCAGACTTGTGTCGACACTTGTGAAGAATTATGTCGATACCTAAAGAAGAAGCTGAGTCGACACTCAGACTTGAGTTGAAACCTGAGCCAGGAGTTATGTCGACACTGAAAGCAGAAGCTGTGTCGACACTGGAAGCAGAATTGTGTCGACACACAGGACTTGTGTCGACACACAGGACTTGTGTCGACACATTTAACAGATGCTGTGTCGAGTACCAAAAGAACGACTATATCGATAAATGGAGTGTTGTGTCGACATCATCAAGACTTGTGTCGACACTTAGTCCATTTCTGTCGACACATGTGAAGCAGTTTGCTAAGTGGTTTATGCTGAGTTAGAAAGTCTTTGAAGAAACAACTGTCATAACCAACTGGTCTGACACCTTTGTCAGAACTGTCAGAAGACTGTTACAAACCAGATCAGCCGGTAATCAGGAGGAAACTCTATATAAAGAACTGGTTCGATACAATAGGGAAAAAGAAAAAGAGAACATACAACACTAAGAAGTGAATCCTTCAGAGAGAGTGTTCTACAACAAGAAAAGGGAAAACCCTTACGAAGGCAGATCCAGATCAGTCTGCAAGGAAGATTCAGATCTCATTCTGAATTCAAGGAGGTAGCTATCTGAAGATCAACTTCAACATCAAGTGAAGATCAACCTTATTTTTTTTAATCAAGAAGCTATGAAACGGCTAAGTCGGGTTGGATCTGAAGATCAGTTTATTCAAGAACTGATCAAGAAGCTTACACCAGTGAAGAGATTTATCTAGTGAAATTTCTGTATCTCTTAATCAAATAATTTCTGGTAGGATCTATTGTAAGATCTAAGTTGTAAGCCTGTAATTATAAATGCTGAGGTAGGGCTTTTGCCTGAGTTGTAGGAGTGGGGTTTCACTCTGAGTTGTAAGCTTAGTGACTTAGGCTGAGGTAGGGCTGAGGCCTGATGTAGGGTTCTTGGGAAACATCTAAGGTAGGACTTTTATAAGTCTGAGCTGTAGGAACCAATCTGGTTCTGAGTTGTAAGATCTATGGATCTGTGTAAGTGGAAGGAAGTTGGTCCGAATCCAGTTCACGACTGGATAGGCGAGGGGGGAAAGTGGATGTACGCATACCTTAGAGAACCACTATAAATCTGGTGTATGATATGCTATGTTCATTGTTCTGTGGTTTACATTGTTTCTGTGCTAAGATAGATTTTGCTATTTGCCTAAAATTTTGAAGGAAAATTAGAACTAATTCACCCCCCCCCCTCTAGGTGTCTAGGCTCTTGAAATCAAGTCTTTCACTAAGTTCGTCGAGCTGATATTGTAACTTCGTCAACCTGAGCTCAAAGAAAGGATTCTTGACTTATGTGTTGAAGTTGATCACTCAGAATTCGTCGACCTGAGCTCAAATATCGCCAAGCTCTACTCAGAGAATTTGCTCTGAGTTCGCTGAGCGGAGCACGACTTTCGTCGAGTTGAGTTTGACGAATGTCGAACTCACTTTCTTGAACTTGATTTTCTTCTAAGTCTGAGTCTTCTGCAGTCTTTTGTTGGCTGGTCCATATGTGGTTGTTTCTAAGGACTTAGCCTAAACTCTAGGACACAGAAATGACCCTGACTATGCATGTTGGGTCAATTATCCTAGATAGTGAACCTAGCCCAAATCCAACTAGGGATCCAACAATCTCCCCCTATTTGGGTGAGGTCACTAATACAAATGAAAACAAAAACATTCACAATGCAGAAAAATATATCTGGCAGAAAAAATTAAAACAGCAACAGATATTTACAATGTGGCTTTGTGACAGTACAAAAAAAATAAATGGTTTAGAAAGACAAAGACTTAACCAGAAATAACTCATTTCTTTTTCTTCTCTACCTCCTTTTGCTTATTTCCTTTATCAAAACTTCCAGAAGGCTGTATGAATATGATTTCTCTGTTTGGGTTGGCAGCTTCTCTCATTGACATTATCATATCAGTAGCACCAATTATATTGAGAGAAGTGGCTCTAGGTACTACAGCCTCAGGATGTAATTGCTTATAATCATCTACATTAAAGAACTTATTTGCTTTTGCATACCTGTTTAATTCCTTTTTTCTGTATTTGGACATAGTAGAATATTGTGAGGATCCTTTCCTTCAGCTTTATCCTTGTTTATCATTGATAAGACAACCAGTTCCTGGAACCTGACCATTCTAGCAGTGGTTGCTATTTCAGGATCCTCAAATGGAACATGAGGAGATTCAGGCCTCTTTGGACTATCAACTTTTTGATGTTCAGGATCTTGTTGTAGATGTTGCTGAGGTTATTGATGTTGATGTTGTTGATGTTATCTCTTTGAGGAGTACCTCTGCTGGCTGCTTCTAGAATGTGAAGAAGATCTACCATGTTATCTTTCGTATGTTTGAGAATAAGAGGTAGACCACTCAGAAGTAAGTCCTGAAGCACTAGCAGCAGGTGGAGGAGGAGGAGGTGGGTCTTTCCTGTATCTTTGAGAAGATAGAGGAGGAAATTATCTCCTGCTTTTCTTCATGGCCTTCTCCTCATTCTTTGACAGCCACATCCAAGCTAGCATACCCTTGTAAGGAGTGATATTTTGCAGAATATAATATGGGGTATCATGAGTGGGATTAGGTTTTCGGGCAGCAGCTAGAGGGGCTTTCCTTTTCTTAGAGATTTTCTTTTTCTTTGCAGAAGGACTGTCATCTGAATCATCTTCATCATCATCATCTAAAGAATCTTGGGGATTATCATATAAAGCATTAATTTCCTTTAGAGCTTCTACAGATATCAGCAACTTTTCAGCCTGAGGAGGAGCTGGAGGTAGAACAACTGATTCAGTAACTTTTTCAGCAACTAATAGATTCTCTTGTTCTATATCTTCCATCATGATATCATCCAGATCTGGCAAGGGACTGTCATCCATCTTGAATTTTGGAGGAGAGATGGCTTTGGGAGGGGATGATACAATGAAAAAAATTTGCTTTTGGTGGAGATGGAACAACTGGAGCCTCTATACTTGCAAAACTGGCCTTGAGTTGCATGGTAACTTTGGGGCTTCTTGGAGAAATATAAGGAACTATAGCCATAAAAGGCTTTAGGCTGTTTTCTGGAAGAAAGTTCAAATGAATTGTATCAAAAGTATTTAATAGACTCAAAATATTTATTGTGGGATTGATAATATAATCACCAACAGTGTTTATTCCAGCTATAGTTGTCTCATCCATATCTATATCAGACTCAATGAAATTAATTAAATCAGCAGGTATAACTGTGTCTGTTGCTTCTGCTGCAGTTGGTGTTGCTGCTTCTGCTGGAGCTAGAGCTACTTCTTCATGGAGCATCTCCCCCTGCCTGGTTTCAATAGGCACTGGAGTCAGGCCCCTGACTGAAGAAGGACGGATAGAGAAGGCAGAGAGGTGGGCAGTAAGGGATGAGATGGAAGTAGCAAGAGGGGAAATATCCTCTGCTATCAGGTTTCTGATGAGTGGAGTGAGAATTTCCAGAAGAGGTTGAATGGTAGGTGGTTCCAAATGCATGAACTCAGAAGGTGTCTCAGTGGATACAGAAGGATGGATGGGAGATGATAGTGGAGGAGAAGGTAGAGAATCTGTCATTGGCTCATCTTCTGGTGATGGAGAATGAAGGGGGAGGATAGTGATGAGTCCCGTTTATATAGGGTTTTGCGGACTCATCTGGGTAGGTTTTCTTAGCTTTGCACTTCACTTTTTTGGTTGTTTTCATTGATATTTCGTTCCTACTGTGTTTCACGTTTAGTGCACTTTTCAAGCCCGTGGATGTGCAATTGCGCATTCAATTGCTGGGGGTATGCACTTGGTGCTCCCACGGGCTCATTCCAGTAGTTTTATTGCATTTTGTTGATTGTTGGAGGGTCCTCCTTTATGAGTTTTTATTGTGTGCAGGTGGTGCGTTTTCCCCAAGTCTGGAATGCAGTTTTGAGGAAAACGCACGGTCGTGCGTTTTCTTAGCACACGGTCCTTTGTGATTGTGTGTTTTGTTTGTGCAGAAGAAACGTCGAGCTAAGCTCGACGAACTGAGCTCGACGATCTTAACGCACGGTTAACGTAGGGTTTCTTCGAAACCGTGCGCGAAGGCAATGCACGGTTTTCCTGTAGCCTTCTGGTTTTACTCTAGGTTGCCTGTAATTTCATCTTTCTGTCATTACCCGTGCGAATTACTTTGCGCACGGGCTGATCACCCGTGTGTGAAGGAAACGCACGGGTCAACGCTTCTTCTTCCTCGGGCATTTTCTGGATATTAATATTGCACGGTTCACGCACGGTCGTGCACCTGACCGTGCGTGACCATTTTTTTCTGACTTTTATTATTTGAGATGCAGATTTCTTCTAGACCAGGACATCTCTGTTTTCCCTGCCATTTCTGCCCCTTGGAGCGGGAAATCATCCTTCCAACCGTCATTTTCTCTCTCCTCCTTGGAGGGTTGATCCGACCACCCATTCTCCTCCAAAGAGCTCGCTAAAGCTTCATCTCCAACCGCCATCGCCATTGCCGACCACCAAGCTACCATTTGAGTTCTTAGTTGCAGATCTTGCGAAGATTTTCGCTCCGATCCGAATCAAAAACTACAACACGAATAAGCCGGGTGTGAAGAAGGAAGTGACAGCCCTTCGGGATTGCGGATACCTTCCAAAGACCGAGCTAGGATGAGGCTCGACAACCCTCGCTTCCGGCTTTGAATTTTTGAGAGTCTTCGAGTGCTTGGTTGTATTTCATCCCCTCTTTTCTTGGATTTACTTTAAACTGATTTTGTGCTAGTATGCTTGAGGTTTATTAACCATGTTTTGTTCAAGGTCTTGTTACGGTTTTGTATGGTGATTTCTTGTTCATGATGTATGTTGATGACTTTCCTCTTTGTTAGAGAAAGTCGTGTTTGAGTCGTTCTAGCGACTGCTAGAAACGCGCGTTGCGAAGAGGTGTTTGCGACCCTCAATAGTTTGTTCATCTCCGCTATTACTCTTTGGAGTAATTCACCCTGGCGACGGGGTGACGGCGACCCGCACTAGATTAATGTTGCTTAGTGTAGGAAAACCAAAATCAAACCCCTCAATTTTACTTAGCACATTCATTCATTTCTCTGAAAGCGAAATCCATGCTCCCTACTTGCACTCCGTGTGAGATCGATACTTGGGGAAGCTACTCCTCCATTTTATTACTTGGCCATGAATGGTATTCTTACCGCCAGCGCATCAAGTTTTTGGCGTCGTTTCCGGGGAGTGCAACTGTTGCGTGGATTTTGCTTCTTTTGGGAAAAGTTTGTGAGTGTTTTGTTGTTTTTAGTGTTTTCTTTTTATGGGTGTTATATGACAGATCTGAACACCGATGGAAGGGGCGAAGATTTTGGTGTTGATCCTGAGACTGCACGAGCGAGGAGAGCTAGCTTGTGTGCTGCTGTAGCTGAGGGAAGGATGGATGACTTGGGCCATTTTGGGAATGGCCAAGGGGAACGAATCGTTGAGAACTAGGATGTGGCCCAGCCTCGTATTAGGACAATGCAGGACTTCACTACCCCTACAGTGGGGAGTGTTTATCCAGGGTTCGGGCCATCCATAGCCAATAATCATTTTGAGATCAAGCCGGCGATTTTGAATATGATTAGGAACAATACTCAGTACTCGGGTCTGATGAGCGAGGATCCTCAGCTACATTTGGCTGAGTTTTCGGAGATATGCGGTACTTTCCGCTATGCCGGCATTGCGGATGAAGTTGTGGAACTAAATTTGTTCCCTTTTTCACTAAGGGATAGGGCCAAGACGTGGTTGCATACGATCGCGCCTGGCACCGCGGCCACCTGGGATGCTTTATCTTCTATGTTTTTGGCTAAGTTTCATCCTGTTGATAAAATTGTTAATGCTCGTAGGGAAATAGCCACGTTAAGAAAGCTGGATCAAGAAACTCTTTCTGAGGCATGGGAGAGATTTGCAGACCTGCAGCACCGTTGTCCTCAACACGGCTATGAGCCTTGGAATTTGGTGGAGATATTTTATTTCGCCGTTGAGCCAAATTTCAGGGCAATGATCGATGCGGCGGCGGGTGGCACGATCATGAACTTATCTCCTGAGGAAGCATTGAGACACCTTAAAGACACGGACTCCCACAACACGTATTGGACAATAGGCAGGAATGCTCCTAGAGGGGCGAGAAATTTGTTTGATGTAAATGCGATGGGACTGCACGCCGAATCGAGCCATCCTGCTTTGGATGGGAAGATGATGTTGACCCGATCTACCAACACCGCCTACCCCTGTGATGAGCATATCGTGCCAGGGTTATGGTAACTCTAGCCACCACGCATATGAGTGCCTTGCGGGTGAACTGTTTGCTGAACAGGCAGGTATGGCTTGTGAAGAAAATGTTAATTTTATAAATAATCAAAATTGTCCTGTGCCTTACAATAATACTTATAACCCTAACGCGAGAAACCATCTCAATTTCTTGTGGAACCAAAATGCGCCTGGTCAAAGATGGCAAGGGGGCCAGCATCAATTCGATGCTCAGGCTTCTGGTAGCCAGCCGCGACCGTCTCAACCGGGTAATAATCAGAATTTGCAAGGGTCGTGAAAGAGCGCGTTAGAAGAGATGATGGAAAAGTTTGTTGAAATGGCCCAGTCGAATATGGCTACTCAGACTACTTCCATGAGGAATTTGGAAATGTAATTGGGACAATTGGCCCACGTATTTTCTGAGCGCACTCGAGGAACACTTCCTAGCGACACAGAGAAGAATTCCCGTGAGGAGGTTAAGAGTGTTGAGGATGTGGGTGAATGTAATGCCCGTGAAACGACTGTTAAATGTGAGATTAATGCCATAGAAACTCTAGCGCTATGTGATTCTGGTTCATCTTGCAACATTCTTGCTTTGCAAGATGTTGAGAAGCTAAATTTGAATGTCAAATCTGATGGAAGAAAATCCTTAATGCTAGCTGATGGATCTGTGGTTGAGACCAATGGAGAGGTGAAGGGTGTAGAAGTGGTTTTGAATGGGGCGGCTGTCTTCACAGACTTTCAGGTCCTTGGACCTAGGGGTAACACGTCAAAACCCATCCTTGGGGTCCCCTTCCTTAATGCCAGTGAGGCGACGTTGCATTTTGATGCTAGTGGCGTCACTGTTGCACCCAAAGTTATTGCACCTTTACCACCTTCTCCTCCTCAATTAATTTTTATTGACCTCGTAGAACCAGTGAACTTAACTATCGTGTCATCTAATGATCTTTCTAGTGGTGCTAAGGCAGATTTTCAATCGATGGGACAAGAACAGGTTAAGGAAGATGTTGAAATGCCAATGACAACTAAAGGGAACGAAGTGACAAAGGTCCTTGATATGATGCATGATGCTGCTGCGAAAATGGATGTGATGTGCACGCCGGATGTGGGCGTGCAGAATTTCGATTTAAAAACTGCAAAATGTTTAACCAAAGTCTGTAAAACTATGAAATAGGTAACATGGGCTGATCTTCCACCCTCAGCGGATGAAGAAAGGATGCCCCCGGTCTTGGATGTTAATCTAGCTACTAAAAAGCCGGGTGTGACCTTGTCGCCCTGGCGCTCTTCTTATGTAGAATTAAAATGAAAGGAGTTGCTTCTGCGCAAAGCGTAGAGTTTTGCCCGCAGGTGCGGGACGGAGCAGGGTAGGGGCAGGGGAGACTTATCTTCCTTGGTCCCTAAAGCTCTCCCCTCTTCCTCATCTCGTGTGTCTGGTGGGATCTATCACAAATCGACATTTAGCTGAAAAGTGAGGGATCTCTGGGTCTATCTCCTTTTTTCTTGTTGCTGCTAGCGTTTTATTTGCTTAATGTTGTGTGTGACTTTGAATTGTCTTTCTCTGCGTATTAAACTTTTGCTACCCGATCATTGTATAAAACTGTTAATACAGGTATTTGGTCCACCTTAAGGACGGTAAAGAAAAGGGCTTCTGGGAGACAGCCCAATTTAGCTGCATTTAATTTGTATGTTTAGCTTTTTGAGTGTGCATGCCTATTATTTGCTTGGTTGGAGATGTGCTTCTTGCAAGTGATTTTGAGTAGGTTGTGGGCTTATTGATCAAGTTTAAAGCCAATCTTCTGGTATGCTCATCTTCTGAGCATTGGGTAACTTCTCCCCATATCTCTTTTTGATTTTAACTTCAACATATTTTGTTGTGCTTCTCAGCTTAAGTCTGGGGGAGAGCTTGTCGATGTTACCTTTGCACATGCACTTCATTTGCATACCAGTGGCTGTTTTTAATTTATTTGTTTAGTTCATTGCATTGCGCATCGTTGCACCTACATGAGCGTGTGCTTAACGTTTTGCGTACAGCAAGTCAAACATGTTTCTTTCGTTAGATTTAGGAAAATTATTTTGCTAACATAGGATTGTGAGACTGGGTAAAATGTTGACCTTGCTGTGTTCCTAGTTGATTGCTCCCATCTCGTGTAGAAATTAGAGTAGAATTAATTTTTCTGCATGCTTTTAGTTTTATATTTTTCTAATTGCGCAAATTCTTTTTATTCTACTGAAAAATTGCTGAATCCAGTGTGAATCTGACGATAGCATAGGTTTGTGTGTAGACAGCCGTTATATTCATATTGCTCGAGTCGGGAGGATGGATAGTCTTTCTCATTGGCTAAGAACTTTCCCCAAGCTACTCTCAAAGCATTGGTGCAAGGTTAGTTAAGCGTGAGCATGATGTAGGCCATCATTTTGGCCATGTTGAGCATTGTACCCGTTCCTATCATATTATCCTCGCTAGTCCCGTTGTGCCTACCCCTCCTTTGATTCAGCTCCACTTTTATTTCACCTAAGCCTAGTAGTCGACCCTAGTCGCACACCCAAGTCTAGCTTTACTGTTTTCTAATTTCATAATGGGGGTGTTGATGCAGTGTTGTTCTTGGTGAAATGTGTGGTTTTGCTCCCATGAATTTATTTGCTGGAATTGTGCATAAGAAAAAGAAGAAATAAGAAGAAAAGTTATAAAAAGAAAATTTGAAAAAGAAAGAAAAAGAGGAAGGAAGAGCGTAACTGAAAATCTGATTTGAGTTAGTATATTTTGTGGCGTAGGCGGGTGCGCACACCCGTATTTCAAAAATTAAGTCTGGGGGTGTGGTGTACCCGCGTGTTTTGTGGGTAGCGGATAGATTTTTTGTGCTAGCTCAGTTGGGTTTTGTGTTTAGCGTTCATTTTTATCCTTGATTACCTCGCCTTAACCCAAGCCCTATTACTGCCCGAAGTCCTACGGACTCACGCTTAAAGCAAACTAGCGCCGTAGAGAGAGTGCGAACGGGCAAGCATATGGTCATCGACATTGGTGGATTCCTTTGGAGGTTGTCCCGAATCCCGATCTTTGGCAATGCTCACCTTAGCGGTTTGCCTATTTTCTCCCCACGCATGACCGGAGGATTCACCGCGATTCTTGTTGAGTACATTGGTCAAATGTACCTGATTTGAAGAAGCCTCACCCAACTCAATGATATACATCATAATGTATTTGATGTATGTTGAGTTTACTTGTGCAGGTTATGTAATCACTGGACTAAAGCAAAAAGTTTCTAAGTCCATGTGTCGACACCCAGAGGGAAAGTGTCGACACTTAAGAAGACTTGTGTCGACACCCAGACAAGCAGTGTCGACACTTGGAGTCATTGTGTCGACACCTGGGATGCAGAGTCGACACCAGACAGAAAGTGTCGACACTTGGAGCTGTGTCGAAACTCAGTGAAGAAAAGTGCAGACAGAAAGTGTCGACACAAGGAGCTGTGTCGACACCCAGTGAAGCTGAGTCTACACCAGAAAGTGTCGACACTTGGAGCTGTGTCGACACTCAGCAAAAGTCAGCAGAGACTAAGTCAAAGTGTCGACACCCAGAACAATGTGTCGACACAATAAGAAGAGTCAACACTTGAAGTAAGTGTCGACACTAAGAACAAAGTGTCGACACTCATCAGAAGAGTCAACATTTGAAGTAAGTGTCGACACCTAGAACAATGTGTCGACACTCAGCAGAAGACTCTACACTTGAAGAAAGTGTCGACACATGGAGCTTTGTCGACACTTAGCAAAGAACAGAATTATCAACAAAATATTCTAAGTACAAGTGTCGACACTAAGGGAATGTATCGACACTCAGCTGAAGTCTCGACAGAAGAATCAAGTGTCGACACAAGGAGCTGTGTCGACACTCAGCAAGTATCAACATAGAAGACTATGTGTCGACACCAAGAAGTAGTGTCGACACTTGACAGATTCAACACAAGAAGTTGTGTCGACACAAAGGTGATGTGTCGACACTTAGAAGAATTCAGCTACAGATAGAAGATCAAGTACTTGTGTCGACACTCAATTTCAATGTCGACACCTGAAGAAGAATCTGTGTCGAGACATACAAGGAGTTGTGTCGACACCTTGTAGACTTGTGTCGACACTTACACAGCATGTGTCGACACTTGGTCTATAAGTGTCGACACTTAAAGACAGAAAGTCTCGACACTTTCAGACAGTTAGAGATTTTCAAGAAATAACTGGATGACTTGACAACTGCCGTTCCAGCCGGTCTACAGCACCTGTCAGAGATATCAGAAGTCAGTTATGGACCGGACCAGCCGGTTACCATGAAGAAGGCCTATAAATAGGCACATACAGTTTACCGAAACTGTTGATCACATTGTTGAAGAACAAGTTATTAAAGTGGTACACAGAGTATCAACACAAGAAGATCTAGCTGTCCAAGTGAAGATATAAGAAGTTGGAGAGAGAGGGCTCCATCCAAGAAATCAGCCTTTGGAACTAGGCTGAGAAGAAGGATTCAGATTCATTCTGGATCTTAAGTGGCAGAGGTCAAGGATCAACTACAGGAGGATTCATTCTTATTCAGTTCTACTCAAGAAGCTTTGAAGAAAGCTAAGTCAGATTGAATCCAGCTGAGTTCTTCCAAGAACTCATCAAGAAACTCTCAACTCCCCTCTTTTATTTCTGAGTTGTTGAGTTAATATTGGTAATACATTTTTAACTTGCAGAATCCTTTGGATCTGTGTGAATTGTAAGCCTATAATTATAAAGGCTGAGGGTAGGGATTTTGGCCTGAGTGTAGGAGATTATTATCTCTGAGTGTAGGCCTTGATTGGCTGAGTGTAGGCCTGGGTGGCTGAGTGTAGGCCTTTGTGGCTGAGTGTAGGCTTTGGGATAAAGCTGAGTTGTAAGGCTTTGGGCCTGAGGTGTAGGAACCAATTTGGGTTCTGAGACAGTGGAGAAGTTTGGCCGAATCTAGTACACTGCTAGATAGGCGAAGGGGGAAAGTGGATGTACCCATATCTTGGGGAACCACTATAAACCACTGGGTCTGCTGTGATGTGTTGTGATTGTTCTTGTGTATGCTGTGTGTTTGCTGTGATAAAATAGTTAGTAATCTGTGATATAACTGATTGCTGCTATTAAAGTCTAAAAAGGATTAGGTCACCTATTCACCCCCCCCCCCCTCTAGGTGTTTAGGTACCATATCTTTCAAGTGGTATCAGAGGGAGGTTCCTCAAAAAGGACTAACAGTCTGAGGAGATCCTGTTTGGCAGATTCAGTGTAAGGCAAAATACAGATTCAAGAAATTCAAGAAAATCAAGAAACATGGGTTCCTCTGAGAATCACAAGGAATTGGGTTCCATGAAATTACCCATATGCAGGAAAGAGATCTTTGGGATCTGGAAGGAAAGGGTAAGGCTGTTTATGGAGGCCTCAGACCCTAGAATCTACATCACAGTAAAGGAAGGGCCTTATGTGCCCATGAAGATATCTGTTCTAGATGTAAATCAGAGAACTCCAAAGGATTTCTCTGAAATTACTAAGGATGAGATTGTCCTAGCCACCATGGATAAGAGGGCACAAAACATAATAGTGAGTGCCATTGATGATGCAACTTTTCAGAATCTTATACACTGCAAGACAGCCAAAGATATGTGGGACACTCTTATTGTGTATATGGAAGGATCTGAAGAAGTCAGACAAGATAGAAAATCCTTGCTAAATCAGGAGTATGAGAGTTTTAGACAAGGAAAGGGTGATAGCATAACTGAGTGCTATAAGAAGTTCTACAGAATAGTGAATGAACTCATGTCTTATGGAAGAGAGTTCAGTAACTATGAACTAAATGACAAGTTCTTAAGGTCCCTAACCAAAGATTGGGACACCAAGATCTGTGCCATAAGAGAAATGGCTAAGTTGGGGGAAATTCCTCCTCCTACACTGTTTGGCAAGTTATTGTCATATGAGATGCAGTTGACAGTGAAAAAAGAGGAGGAGAAATCAACAAGAATTGAACACAAGGAAAGAACAGTAGCCTTCAAGACAGAAGCCTCCAGAAAGTGCAGGAATAAGTCATCAACTCCACCTACAGAGGTAGTTGAATCAGAATCAGATGAGTCAGTCAGCACAAAGACTGAGGGCAGTGAGAGTGATGAAGACTTTGCTGCCTTCACTAGGCACTTTCAGAAATTCTTAAAGAAGAAACAGTGGAGGTCAAGACCTTCTACTTCAAAGGGAAAGGAAGTCTTTTATCAGGAGAAAAAGCCTTCAAAAAAAGACAGGAAGAAGACAAAGTCAAGCAAGGCAACTGGTTCAAAGATAGTGTGTTATTGCTGCAATAGACAGGGCCATGTTATTGCAGATTGTCCTGAGAAGAGAAAGGAATCTGGTGACAGGAAAAAGGCTCACTTCAAAGGCAAGAAAGAGAAGTCTTTTGTTGTCAAGAAGGAGAAGACTCTATCAGATATCTCTTCTCAGAAACTGAGTCTGAGGCTGAGTCCTACATAGGGCTGTTTGCTGAAGAAGAAGAAAAAGAATTCATGCAGATCATGGAGTCTATTTATGAACAAGAAGACAGTCATTGCCAAGGGCTAATGGCTTTGACAGAGAGTGCCAAAATCCTGGAGCAGCCAGGACCCAGTAAGGTACAAGGTTCAAGTTCAAGTTCAGTTTCTTGTACTAGTTCAGATTCAGATTCTTCTTCATCAAGTGATGAGAATGTATCTGAGTCTGAGGATGATATTCATCAGCTTATAGATGAATATAAAGTGCTGTTGCAGGCTTACAAGAAAAGCAAGTCCCTTGACAAAAGTCAGGCAAAGGAAATTGCTGATCTTAAAGCTGCTGCAACAGATTCTAAGAAGCAATTTGATCAAAAGCTAAATGAGAGAGCCAGGCTGAAACACATAACAGTGACTCAGATGGGGACTATCACTTTTAAGAATGATCAAATCAAGAGACTTGAGATAAATCTTCAGAAAGATAGAGATCTTGTTGCTAGGTTTTCTAAACCTAAGTCAGTGCTACCTTTAATTGATGAATTTGTTCATCATAAAGGCAAGGCTGGACTGGGCTTTATTAGACCTACAGGGACTGAGCAGTCCAAGTCTAAGTCCAAGGGCAAAGCCCCAACATTCAACAAGCCTGCTGTAGACAAGACAGCCAAGGCAGTACCTAAGCAAAGGTACAATAAGTTTGAATGTTGGTGCTGTGGCAAAGTTGGCCATTTTGCAGTGGACTGTTGGCACAATGCTAGTGCCAAAGTGAGTACCAAACTACCTATTGGAAAGCTAGTGGGTAGCTTTGTCAGATTGCAGACTAACAAGTACCAAGGACCCAAGAATTCTTTGGATTCTAAGGTTCATTAATCTGTTTTGCAGGTGAGTCCAAGTTTCCATACCCCAACATGGTACTTGGATAGTGGATGTTCCAGACATATGACTTGAACTAGAGGACTACTAAAGGACTACATTCCAATAAAAGATGGTCCAATAGTTACCTTTGGAGGTTCTGAGAAAGGAATCATCAAAGGGTTTGGTAACATTTCTAGCAACTTAGTTATCATTACTCAAGTGGCTTATGTTAAAGGGTTGAAACACAACCTAATAAGTATAAGTCAACTAAGGGATGTAGGGTATGACATCTCATTTGTTAAAAATGGTTGTTATATCAAGAGGTCAAGTGATCAAGAGATCATTTTGACTGGTTATAGGAAGATGAATGTCTACTGCCTAGACATTATAGTTGAGAACAATAGTTCTCCAGTTTGTCTTGTAGCTGATGAGACAGTCTCTCATTGTGTCAAATGGCACGAGAGGCTTGCCCATCTTAACTACAAGACTATTAGCAAACTCTTTAGCAAAGAGTTAGTGAGGAATGGTCCTCAAGATAAGTGTGTTAAAGATGGTATTTGCTCAGCTTGTCAAAAGGGCAAGCAGACTAAATCCACCTTTAGAAGCATAGAAAACAAAGATGCTGTGAGGTGTTTATACCTCTTGCATATGGATCTTTTTGGTCCAATGTCAGTTCACAGCTTAGGTAGGAAGGTCTATACCTTTGTAGTTGTAGATGACTACTCAAGGTTTTCCTGGGTGTTCTTCTTAAGACAAAATTCTGAAACACCTAGTGTCTTCCATAACTTTGTCAAACAAATTCAGAATGAACTAAACAGTACAGTGGTCAAGATTAGAAGTGACCATGGTACTGAACTTCAGTCTGATAGCATGACAAAACTATGTGAAGACTTTGGGATATTTCAAGAATTCTCTTCACCTAGAACACCTCAGCAAAATGGCATTGCTGAGAGGAAGAATAGGACCTTGATAGAGGCTCGTAGGACCCTATTAAGTGATACATCACTGCTAGAGTATTTCTGGGCTGAGGCAGTTAACACTGTATGACATGTTATAAATAGGGCTACCATCACTAAAGGGCTAAACAAGACCCCCTATGAAGTTGTGAAAGGCAGGAAACCAAACCTATCCTATTTCAGGATCTTTGGTTGCAAATGCTTCATACTTAACAATGGGAAGTATTACTTAACTAAGTTTGTTGCCAAGTCCCAAGAGGGAATTTTTGTTGGGTACAGCAATAATAGTAAGGCTTATAGAGTCTACAACTTGACTACACAAGTTGTAGAAGAATTTGTGCATGTAGTTTTTGATGAGACTAAACTTATTAACAATGAGTTGTCTAGCAGTGTATGCAGCCCCACAGGTTTGACAAAGAAAATGGACAAGCTTACTATAGAAGAGGTGCCTGCTGCAAGACATCAAGTAGAAGACAGTTGCTGTTGTCCACGGGGAGAACTACATGTGCCAATTGCTGAAGAAATACAAGGAGTACAACATGATGCAGATGCTAAAGTGGTTCAACCAGAAGTTAGGATGCCTCCAGCCCACAGGCATCTTAGAGATCATCCAGTAGAGCTGATTATTGGAGATCCAAGACAAGGAGTTCAAACAAGGAGCAGAAATCAGAATGCTGCAATCTATTCCAGTTTTCTGTCTCAAGTTGAACCTAAGAAATTTGAAGAAGCAATACAAGATCCACAATGGACTGAAGCAATGCAAGAAGAGCTTAATCAGTTCAAGAGGTGCAAGGTCTGGGAACTTGTTGCTAAACCTAAAGACCATAATGTAATAGGAACTAAGTGGATCTACAGGAATAAGATGGATGAATAAGGGGTCATCATTAAGAATAAGGCTAGACTGGTTGCTAAAGGATATATGCAAGAAGAAGGTATTGACTTTGATCAAACCTTTGCTCCAGTAGCCAGACTAGAAGCCATAAGGATGTTCTTGGCCTATGCAACCTATCAAGGATTCAAGGTTTACCAGATGGATGTCAAGTCAGCATTCATAAATGGTAATCTTAAGGAAGAAGTCTATGTGGAACAGCCTTCAGGTTTTGTTGATCCAACTCTACCTCATCATATCTATAGACTTAGGAAAGCTTTATATGGGTTAAAGCAAGCCCCTAGGGCTTGGTATGAAACTCTATCTAGTTTCCTCATTGAGAACAAGTTCTCAAGGGGGAAAATAGATAAGACTCTATTCCTTAGGGAATCTAGAGGCAAAGTAATACTAGTCCAAATATATGTAGATGACATTATATTTGGGTCTACTGAAAGCAACCTTTGCAAAAAGTTTGCAAAACTGATGCAAGGTCAGTTTGAGATGAGTAGTATGGGAGAGCTGAAGTTTTTCTTGGGTCTCCAAGTTAAACAGACTGAAAGTGGTTTATCCATATGTCAGTCCAAGTTCACCCTAGAACTTATAAGGAAGTATGGTATGGATTCATCCAGTACCATGAAGACTCCTATGGGGTCAAGTATGTCTCTTAGCAAGGATGATGCAAGGAAACCTGTAGATGAAACCTTGTATAGAGGGATAGTTGGCTCCCTATTATACTTGACTGCTATTAGACCTGACATCATGTATGCAACATGTGTTTGTGCCAGGTATCAAGCCTGCCCTAAAGAGTCTCATTTGACAGCAGTCAAAAGAATATTGAGATATCTAAAGGGCACTCCCTATCTAGGCCTCTGGTACCCTAGGAATGGAGATTTTGATCTAACAGGTTATTCAGATGCAGACTTTGCAGGATGCAAAGAGGATAGAAAGAGCACAACTGGAACCTGTCAATTCCTAGGTGGGAGACTAATTTCATGGAGTAGCAAAAAGCAAACCAGTGTGGCTATCTCCATAGCTGAGTCAGAGTATGTGGTTGCAGGAAGTTGCTGTGCTCAACTTCTGTGGATACAACATCAGCTAGAGGACTATGGATTTCAGGTAAGTAGAACTCCACTTTTCTGTGATTCTACAAGTGCTATTTCAATAGCTAATAACCCTGTATCTCATAGTAGAACTAAACATATTGAAATTAAATATCATTTTCTTAGGGAGCATGTAGAAAGAGAAGATATTTTACTTGAATATGTTAAAACTGATAATCAAATAGCTGATATGTTTACTAAGCCTCTAGAAGAAGCTAAGTTCAATAGATTCAAAATTGAACTAGGAATGATAAACTTAGAGTAAGTTTACAGAATTAAAATTGGCTAAGTAAAAAAGGTGTCGACACATAGACAAGTCTATGTCGACACAGAATAGTGGTGTCGACACTTCAGGAAAAAGGTGTCGACACATCCAGGATGTTGGTGTCGACACTTCAGAATGTTAGTGTCGACATATGACAAGTAGGTGTCGACACATCCAAAGTGGTGTCGACACTTATGTTTTACTCAGAATTTTCTAAGTCTCGACAATATGTCGAGTTATGTTGTGTCGACACATAACCAAGTGTCGACACATAAAATCTGTTGACTACACTTGTGTCGACACATATGTGTCGAGACATTATAAGTCAGTGTCGACACTTATTGCATGTCGACACATTAAGTTAGCTGTCCCGCCTGTTCATCTTCAAAATTAGAAAGGTATAAATAGGGTTCTGTCTTTATTTGTCGACACGCTTTCAAAGTTTTGAGACCAAAACTACTGTGTCGACACCTCTCTTTTCTAAAGACAAATTCTACAAACCCTAATGGCACCTAAGCTTGAGGAGAACGTTAACGAAGGATATGAGCTTGTGCGCGGCGCGTTCGACGATGCAGATCAAGAAATCAAGTCGGTCGTAACCCTAGTCGCCGACTCTGGGTTAGAGTACTTAGTTTCAGAACCTACTAAGATATGGAAGAAGGAGGTTCTTGAATTCCTAATTAGAGCCAAAGTAGATGAGTCTGGATACAGAATCAAATCCAAAGTTCATGGAACGAAGGTCAAGGTATCCCCTAAAAATCTGAGGAAGGTGCTCCAGCTACCAAAAACTCAAGATGAAGAAGAAATTACTGCATCCAAGACCAGGGAAGCTCTAACCTGGTGTGGACTTGATCCAAAGATGAAGCTGGGCTCTGTGTTTAACAGAAAAGGCATGAATAATCAAGGAAAATTCATGTCTGAGATTGTTGGTAAGGTCTTACTCAGCAAGCCTGGAGGGCATGACAGAGTGTCTGCCTATATGTTTGGAATCATGACAAGGATAATCTTCACTCTGAAGACAGACTGGTCTATAGTGGTTTATGAGAAGGTTAAGGAGAGCTTGAAGAAGCCCAATCTGGGAAGAATCATTAGTCTATACCTAGCTGGTGTGATACCAGAGGTAATGAGTACTGCTGCAGGAAGCAAGATAAACCACATGAGGAAAATGGATCTAAGGATCTTTTCAAGATGGGACAGGGTGTTGTCCAAGGAAATGCCAACCCCAGAGAAGACAGTTACTGAGAAAGATACTCCTCCAAAGAATAAAAGGAAGACAGCTCCTGTGGAACAAGTGTCCACAAGTAGTTCTGAAAGTGAAGAACAGATTGTTTTCACTCCTGATGCCCAAGAGGAAGAGCCTGTAGTGAAGACTCCTGCTCCTCAAGAGATTGCTGAGATCCAGGGGGAGCTACCACAAGCTAGCCCTATCCACAGGGATCATAGCAAAGGGGAGCCTCCAGTTGTAGAAGAACCATCTACACTGGAAAGTGAACAAGCCACCACTATCATACAAGAGGTACTCACTGACCTAAATACTTTAGAATATCTTATAGAAGATGCTGATTTGTCTGATGTTCCTCAGCAAACTCAGATGCATAGTCTAGCTCCAGATGTTGTTATAGAAGACACATCTGCTGTTCCAGTAATTCCTGCTCCTGTGGTTGAAGACCCAAGAACTTCTCCAGCTTCTTCACCACCAGAATATACATTGGAAGACTTATTCCTTAATCTTGACCAACAAGATTTTGACATGGACAAGGATGCTGATGCAAGAGATAATGCTGCTGCTGAGGAGGAGAAGGTACAAGATCTGGAAGAGCCTATTAGGCAATAAACTGAAAAGGCACCTGAAGTACAGAAAGAGAAGCCTCAAAGCCCTAAGGAGAGGGTTGACATTGCCAGCTCCTCAGAGTCTGAAGATGAGGAGGCAGCAAGGGCTAAACAAAAGAAACTCTATGTATTCAAGAGGAGAAGCCAAAGTTATAAAAAGGCTTTACAATCTATTACCCCACAGCCTATAGTTCAACAAGCTCCAACTGTTGATTATAGTGCTTTACTGATTGCACTGCAGATTAAAATAGATGAACAGAGAAAAGCCATAGAGGCTTATGTGGATGAAGGGCAGAAATCACTCCAATTTGATCTGGCCCAGGATATAAAATCCATAAGGTTTGAGATGAACCTTAACAAGAAGGAGATGACTGAATGCTTCCACAAAGGTGGAAATACAGTGGTGTTTTTGGCAACACACCAGGAGAAAATCAAAGCCCAAGTGGATGATATAGCATTGAAACAAGAATATGTTCTTGAAAATCAGTTAAGAATGAATGACAATTTGACTGCCTCCCATAATGCTATAGTCACTGAGTTGAAGAATAAGGCTGCTGAACCATCTACATCTTTTGCTACTATCAAAGCTGAATTTGACAAAGCCTTTCAAGAAGAAATTTCTGCTGTTAAGTCTGCTATCCAAGCCTCCCAGAAAGCTATATCTGATCAACTTCAAAAGCTCAAACCATTCTTTAAAGATGGAGTGAGATACTTGGATAGTCAAATCAGATTTCAAAAGGATGATGTCAGAGATCATATGGCTCGAGAAGTCATAAAGGGGGAGAGAGTTTTAGTCAAAGCTAGCTCTGACCATGCCAAATGGATATCTAATTCCATCAGAGCTACACTGGGCTATCCTCCACTCTGTGATGACGACAATGTAGCTGAATCTGGCATTAACCCTGCTTATCTTGGAGGTGAGCCACCAGAAGTAGCTCAAGTTATTTATCCACCTCCAGATTTTGAAATGCTTCAAGCAGATGTCCAGACAATGTATAGCCCACCTGAGGGCAAGGACAATGTTCACATTGAAAAGGTTGTTCAACCTATTACTGCAGCCATGCAAGAGGCATTACAGAAGGAGGAAGAGACAAGGTTGTCTAAGAAGAGGTTTAGGGAACAAGCAGAGCAAAGGCCAGACTTTGAACAGTGGAGCCCTACCTCTAGAAACATAATTTTAACTGCCTGGAAAGCTGCCAAGGACAATACTCATGACAGGAACAAATGGTTCTCTGAAGCTGAATGGAGAAAGCATGAATCAAGACAAGAGGCCATTGTTCAATTCAGAAGGAAGGCAAAGATGGGAAAGCTACCTCCTACAGCCCTGGAGCCTAGCAAGTACTTTCCTAAGCCATATCACTATTTTGAGAGGCAGAAGATCAAAGCTGAAGAGCTCAAAAAGAAAGATCTAAAAGGCAAGAAGCCTGCTGATGCTGAAACTGTTAATGCCCCTGTCAAAGCTCAAGTTCAAGCTGGCAAGGGAATAGTTATCAAGGAACCTGACCAGAAATAGATTAAGAATTTACTTGAAGATTATTTTGTAATCTTTTAAATGTAAAACATTTTTGTAAATTACTGAAAATGTATAAGACAAATATTAGAACAATATATGATCAATATATTTCATGGTTGTTCTGTGAATGTGTCTATTTCTTATTTGTTCTGAGTTGATGTATGTGTATACATGTGTGAATTAATACATGTTTATGTTTACCCTACTGAATATAACCTGCTTTACATCATTTTGTAATTTTTAATTATGAATGGTGTATATCATTGACTAAGGGTTATGACTTCTCCAAATAGGGGGAGATTGTTGAGTACATTGGTCAAATGTACCTGATTTGAAGAAGCCTCACCCAACTCAATGATATACATCATAATGTATTTGATGTATGTTGAGTTTACTTGTGCAGGTTATGTAATCACTGGACTGAAGCAAAAAGTTTCTAAGTCCATGTGTCGACACCCAGAGGGAAAGTGTCGACACTTAAGAAGACTTGTGTCGACACCCAGACAAGCAGTGTCGACAGTTGGAGTCATTATGTCGACACCTGGGATGCAGAGTCGACACCAGACAGAAAGTGTCGACACTTGGAGCTGTGTCAACACTCAGTGAAGAAAAGTGCAGACAGAAAGTGTCGACACAAGGAGCTGTGTCGACACCCAGTGAAGCTGAGTCTACACCAGAAAGTGTCGACACTTGGAGCTGTGTCGACACTCAGCAAAAGTCAGCAGAGACTAAGTCAAAGTGTCGACACCCAAAACAATGTGTCGACACAACAAGAAGAGTCAACACTTGAAGTAAGTGTCGACACCAAGAACAAAGTGTCGACACTCATCAGAAGAGTCAACATTTGAAGTAAGTGTCGACACCTAGAACAATGTGTCGACACTCAGCAGAAGACTCTACACTTGAAGAAAGTGTCGACACATGGAGCTGTGTCGACACTTAGCAAAGAACAGAATTATCAACAAAATATTCTAAGTACAAGTGTCGACACTAAGGGAATGTGTCGACACTCAGCTGAAGTCTCGACAGAAGAATCAAGTGTCGACACAAGGAGCTGTGTCGACACTCAGCAAGTATCAACATAGAAGACTATGTGTCGACACCAAGAAGTAGTGTCTACACTTGACAGATTCAACACAAGAAGTTGTGTAGACACAAAGGTGATGTGTCGACACTTAGAAGAATTCAGCTACAGATAGAAGATCAAGTACTTGTGTCGACACTCAATTTTAGTGTCGACACCTGAAGAAGAATCTGTGTCGAGACATACAAGGAGTTATGTCGACACCTTGTAGACTTGTGTCGACACTTACACAGCATGTGTCGACACTTGGTCTATAAGTGTCGACACTTAAAGACAGAAAGTCTCGACACTTTCAGACAGTTAGAGATTTTCAAGAAATGACTGGATGACTTGACAGCTGCCGTTCCAGCCGGTCTACAGCACCTGTCAGAGATATCAGAAGTCAGTTATGGACCGGACCAGCCGGTTACCATGAAGAAGGCCTATAAATAGGCACATACAGTTTACAGAAACTGTTGATCACATTGTTGAAGAACAAGTTATTAAAGTGGTACACAGAGTATCAACACAAGAAGATCTAGCTGTCCAAGTGAAGATCTAAGAAGTTGGAGAGAGAGGGCTCCATCCAAGAAATCATCCTTTGGAACTAGGCTGAGAAGAAGGATTCAGATTCATTCTGGATCTTAAGTGGCAGAGGTCAAGGATCAACTGCAGGAGGATTCATTCTTATTCAGTTCTACTCAAGAAGCTTTGAAGAAAGCTAAGTCAGATTGAATCCAGCTGAGTTCTTCCAAGAACTGATCAAGAAACTCTCAACTCCCCTCTTTTATTTCTGAGTTGTTGAGTTAATATTGGTAATACATTTTTAACTTGTAGGATCCTTTGGATCTGAGTGAATTGTAAGCATATAATTATAAAGGCTGAGGGTAGGGCTTTTGGCCTGAGTGTAGGAGATTATTATCTCTGAGTGTAGGCCTTGATTGGTTGAGTGTAGGCCTGGGTGGCTGAGTGTAGACCTTTGTGGCTGAGTGTAGGCTTTGGGATAAAGCTGAGTTGTAAGGCTTTGGGATAAAGCTGAGTTGTAAGGCTTTGGGCCTGAGGTGTAGGAACCAATTTGGGTTCTGAGACATTGGAGAAGTTTGGCCGAATCTAGTACACTGCTAGATAGGCGAAGGGGGAAAGTGGATGTACCCATATCTTGGGGAACCACTATAAACCACTGTGTCTGCTGTGCTGTGCTGTGATTGTTGCTGTGTATGCTGTGTGTTTGTTGTGATAAAATAGTTAGTAATCTGTGATATAACTGATTGCTGCCATTAAAGTCTAAAAAAGATTAGGTCACCTATTCACCCCCCCTCTAGGTGTTTAGGTACCATATCTTTCAATTCTATTTTTGAGTAGTCATTTAATTTTTGTTACGCAGGCTGAAAAGTAAAAATTATTTTGTATGCTTAGTAATTTTCTCTACTATACATTTTTACGTCCGCGAGCGTGCAACTTCGCATGGTACTCCGGATCATAATTACTGTTTTAGTTAGTTCTTTTTTCTAGTCTACAAGGATCTTCTTTGCTCGGGACGCACAAATAGGTATGTTTGGGGGTGTGATGATCCCCATTTATATAGGGTTTTACGGACTCATCTGGGCTGGTTTTCTTGGCTTTGCACTTCACTTTTCGGTTGCTTTCATTGATATTTCGTTCCTACCGCGTTTCACGTTTAGTGCACTTTTCAAGCTCGTGGATGCGCAATTGCGCATTAAATTGCTGGGGGTATGCACATGGTGCTCCCCAGGGCTCGTTCCAGTAGTTTTTATTGCATTTTGTTGATTGCTGGAGGGTCCTCATTTATGATTTTTTATTGTGTGCAGGTGGTGCATTTTCCCCAAGTCTGGAATGCAATTTTGAGGAAAACACACGGTCGTGCGTTTTCTTAGCACACGGTCCTTTGTGATCGTGCATTTTGTTTGTATAGAAGAAATGTCGATCTAAGCTTGACGAACTAAACTCAATGATCTTAACGCATGGTTAACACACGGTTTCTTCGAAACCGTGCGTGAAGGCAACATACGGTTTTCCTGTAGCCTTCTGGTTTTACTCTAGCTTGCCTGCAATTTCAGCTTTTTGTCATTACCCGTGCGAATTACTTCGTGCAAGGGCGGATCCCCCGTGCGCGAAGGAAACGCACGGGTCACCGCTTCTTCTTCCTCAGGCATTTTCTGGATATTAATATTGCACGGTTCACGAACGGTCGTGCGTCTGACCGTGCGTGACCATTTTTTCTGACTTTTACTATTTAAGTCGCAGATTTCTTCTGGACCGGGACATCTCCGTTTTCCCCGCCATTTCTGCCCCCTAAAGCGGGAACTCGTCCTTCCAGCCGTCATTTTCTCTCTCCTCCTTGGAGGGTTGATCTGGCCACCCATTCTCCTCCAAAGAGCTTGTTAAAGCTTCGTCTCCAACTGTCATCGCCATTGCCGACCACAAAGCTACCGTTTGAGTTCTTAGTTGCAGATCTTGTGAAGCTTCTCGCTGCGATCTGAATCAACAAGTACAACACGAAGAAGTCCGGTGTGAAGAAGGAAGTGACAGCCCTTCGGGATCCCGGATACCTTCCAAAGACCGAGCTAGGACGAGGCTCGACAACCCTCGCTTCCGGTCATGAATCTTTGAGAGTCTTTAAGTGCTTGGTTGTATTTCATCCCCTCTTTTCTTGGATTTACTTTAAACTGATCTTGAGCTAGTATGCTTGAGGTTTATTAACCATGTTTTGTTCAAGGTCTTGTTACGGTTTTGTACGGTAATTTCTTGTTCATGATGCATGTTGATGAGTTTCCTCCTTATTAGAGAAAGTCGTGTTTGAGTCGTTCTAGTGACTGCTAGAAGCACGCATTGCAAAGAGGTGTTTGCGACCCTCGTTAGTTTGTTCATCTCTGTTATTACTCATTGGAGTAATTCACCCTGGCGAGGCGGTGACGGCGACACGCACTAGATTAATGTTGCTTAGTGTAGGAAAACCAAAATCAAACCCCTCGATTTTACTTAGCACTTTCATTCATTTCTCTGAAAGCGAAATCCATGCTCCCTACTTGCACTCCGCGTGAGCTCGATACTTGGGGAAGCTACTCGTCCATTTTATTGCTTGGCCATGAACGGTAATCTTACGGCTAGCGCTTCAGACAGTAGGTCAAAATAAGGTAGTGATAGAAGGTTGGAAAGAGGATGTTATCTAGGTGTGGTGGTAGAGGAGATGAGGGTGGTGTACCATGTTGTGATGGAGTTTGTGTACCATATTGTGATGGAGTTGGTGTACCATGTTGTGATGGAGTTGGTGTACCATGTTGTGATGGAGTTGATGTACCATGGTGTGATGGAGTTGGTGTACCATGTTGTGATGGAGTTAGTGTACCATGGTGTGATGGAGTTGGTGTACCATGGTGTGATGGATTTGGTGTACCATGGTGTGATGGAGTTGGTGTACCATGGTGTGATGGAGTTGGTGTACCATGATGTGATGTAGTATGTATTGTAGTATGGACTGTGGTATGAACTGGTGAAGAGAGATGAATTGGGGAGGCTGGAGGTGGTGGAGGTGTAGGTGGAACATCTTCAGCAGGGTGGGGAGTGGTTAGAATGCCCCTTGTACTCTTAGAAGGCCTGGAGGAAGAGGAAGCCTTGGTTGGCTTGGTTATCCTCCTCTCCCATCTACCAAAGAGGGTAGAGGTAAGCCTCTTGGAGGCATTGATGAACACTGGTGTAGAGACCAGATGTTCTTGTGCTATCTCCTGCAGAAATATCCCCAGAATTCTGTCATAGCAGACCTCTTTCTTGTTATTTTTCTTTTTAATCAGATCAAACAGCAGCTTCCCCAACTTGTTATTTTCTTCTCGACCAGAGCACTCATCACCGTGAACTGATGCCCATTTATGTAGTCGTGGGCAGTGTGTTTGCCCCGCAACACCTTGCCGACTATGTAAGCCAAGAACTTATACTCAGGAGACAAGTTCTTCTTGAGCTGTTTGTTAGGGTTGTTGCCAGAATGACCCATCTTGGTCAGCATATTTTCATACTCCTCATAGTCCATTTCTATTTCTTCTTCTCCATTGAAAAGACCAAAAATGTCGGTTAGTACAAAAGGGGAGAGGGTAACTATATTACCAGAAACTGATCCAGTCATATTATCTTCTTCTGGAGTTGTAGATGTATACACCCATTCTTTGATTTCAGACATCACTATCTTGATTCTCATTGTCATGAACTATTTCAGATGTTGTTCTTCGAATAAATTCAGGATTTCGACAAAGATGGCGTTAGAGAACTGGAAGGAGTTGAAATCGATGTCAAAGCCCATATCAAATTTCATGGAGGAGAGAGCGCTTGCTGGAATCGCCATGAATGCACCTGCAAGAGAAAAACAAAGATCAAGTGCAAAGGGAACTGAAATCGCGGGACGAAGGTCGAAATAAACTTAGATATTAGGTTTTACAGAATATGAATCGACAAACTCCGTTCTACGAAAAATAAAAAATTCTTCAATCCGAGTTCGACGAAATATTTCATAGTCAAAAGAATTCGTCGATCTCAGTCAGAAGATGTGAAAACATTTCGTCAAGCTCCGTTCGACGAAAGTTTCCCGAAGCAAATTTGTCGATCTCCGGTCAACGAAAATAACTTCACTCATAGAGAATTCGTCGATCTCCATTCGACGAAGTTCTCTAGAATTTTTCTCTGTTCGTCGATCTCCGTTCGACGAACTTTGAAAAATTCGTCGACCATAGACAGAAATCAAATTTAAATCTTCTCCATTTATTATGCCAAGCTGATTTATGAAGAACAGATGGTTACTCTCATCCAAAGGTTTGGTGAAGATATTTGTTCTTTGCAAATCAGTGTAGATATAGACAAGATTAATTTTATTTTTGTCTACACACTCTCTAATGAAATGGTGCCTAATGTCTATATGCTTAGTCCTACTGTGATGGACTGAATTTTGTGCTATGCATATAGCACTTGTGTTATCACATAGTAGAGTTGAATTATTTAAGTTGAACCGATAGTATAGAAGTTGGTTCTGAATCCACATGTAACACCCCCTGTCTGTCACATAGCATATAGCAGTAGGTTCGGCCGGGGCCCGACGCCGTATGCCATAGACAGACCGGGTGGTTACTTATTGAAACCATCCAACCAATCTCAGCGTCCTACACAGAGCATTCTAGCGGAAGCAGTTTATAAAAGTTGTATTAAAGAACCCAGCACTAAAGCATGAATGTCCACTAAACCAAAATAGGAATGTATTACAAATACATCCGTTAGCCTTAAGGCCTTACAAAATGTTTCACTTGATATTACATGATTTACAAACCACGGCACGCAGGCAGGTCATACATGAATAAAACAGTAAACACTTCCAAATAGGCCTTCGAGGGCCGGCTTCGCACTTGGGCTTTAGCCCGCTATTGCCCGCATGGTCCAGCAGCACCTGCAAGCAACAAACCACCGCACGGTGGCAAACAAAAAGGCAACGGTCAGCAATGCTGACCAAATTATAACGATCTCGCCCCCAACTCGGGGCGGCAATGCTCCTTCCCTGCAGTTTTATTAGCACAAGCAAGCAATATAATAGTATTCATTTCATCACAGGCGTAGGCTCACACGGCCACACACCCCGTGCACTCAGGGCACATTCTTGGTGAACCGGTCGATGTCACGTCAGTTAAAGCCATGGACATTCCGGACGCACCACCGCCACTTTGACGGCCAAACATATGAGCAATTTGTCTTCTCGGCATGGGTCACGTCAATTTAAGCCATGGACCGCCGAAGACTCTCATCTATGCCAATGGCAAGTGCCACGTAACCTTAGGTCTCTTTAACCCGAACGACATAGATATGGGTACGGTTCCATCTAACCCGTGCTCACGTCGCAACGACAATTTAAGCCATTTGCGCAGGTCAAACTTATCCCGAGTCCCATTTTCGTCACAGAATTTCACATAACTCGGTTATGTTCAAGTTGGCTCTCAGGCCTCCATGTTGGCAAGTTCACGCATCCGCCCAGTTTTCCGGGTGCACCTTAGGGTTAGTCCCCAAGGCTCCCTGTTGCAATCTACCGTGTAGAAAACCCGAAAAACAACCAATAGCACGGAGTCTTCTCCGGCATTTATGCAATGCAACATCACCGATCCAGACCAACATGTCCGGGTAGGCTTCACACATCATGTCTATGTCCGTTCTCGCTTACGGACTCTAAACAACGGGGACTTCACATATCTACCCGAAGGAACGCCTCCAACTCACCGCAAACTCGCGAGAGCGGGCTTCCTATGCAAAGAAGGAGCGCTACTCATGCTCAAGATGATAATCGTTACCCTTGCGTTATTCTTCGGCGCCATGGGAAAATAAGCGGATGAAAAGCACCGCACTAGCTTTGCCTCCGTGGATCTGGAGTCGGCTCGTGATTCAAAGCTTCGAAGCTCATCCAATGGCCGGATCTAGCTCCTTCTTCCTTCCTTGGCTCTCCTCTCTCTCTAAGGTTTTAGAAAGATGATAACTTATGAAAAGTGAGGGTTTCTAAGTCCAATCCCGGGTATATCCCTTCAGGAACAACCCCCAGCCGTTGGATCCCAAAATAAAGAAACGAACGGCTTTGATTCGGGACTGAAATGCCCAATCTGGACCGAACACGGCCTGGCACACGCCCGTGTCCAGGGCCGTGTGCCTCATTGGCCATCAAAATCGACTCGCCTGGAACCTCACACGGGTATCGAACACGCCCGTGTTCGAGCTGACACGCCCATGTTCCACCTAACACGGCCGTGTGGCCGGCCGTGTACCCCCATTATTTTTCCCCGAAAACAACCCAAGCACTGCACGGGTTCTAGGACACGCCAGTGTCCTTACCCATATCACCTTGACACGCCTGGACTCTAGGCCGTGTACACGGTCTCGACACTCGACACTTCGTCGAGCGAAGATCGTCGACCTGCTGACATGGTCTTGGACACGCCCGTGTCCTAGGCCGTGTGCCTTGTCTCGACACAATGTCGAGACCAAAGTGTCGAATTTCCGGGACGAGTGTCGACACAGGTTGACACGCCCTGCAACACGCATGTGTCGCAGGCCGTGTGCCATGTCTCGACACTTCGTCAAACGCAAAGTGTCGACTGCGCGCCTAAGTGTCGACACGGGTCGACACGCCCTGCGACACGCCCGTGTCGCAGGCCGTGTGCCCAGTCTCGACATAATGTCGAGACCAAAGTTTTGACTTCCCGGCTTAGTGTCGATACAGGCTTGACACGCCCTGGGACACGCCCGTGTCCCAGGACGTGTGCCTGCAGCCAGAACCCAAAACTGGCTCAAAACGTTCCCCGTCGCTCTTTTGAGTTTCGGGGCGTTACAACTCTCCCCCTCTTAAAAGAATTTCGTCCACGAAATTAGATAAAGGAACGACATGTACAAAACCAAAATTTGTACCTGAGCGGAACAACTCTGGATACTCGTCAAGCATAGTCTGCTATCGCTCCCAAGAGAGCTCCTCACGACCGAAATTGTCCCACCGGAGCTTGACCATCCTGATCTCTTTATTGCGTGGCCGCTTGACCTCCGAGTCCTCAATCCGCACGGGCTTTACTTTCGTCGTTAACCCACTATCAACTGGCGCTTGATCGACCGTGATCACTCGCATAGGCTCTTGCACCGCCTTTTGTAGCACCGAAATATGGAATACATCATGTAGACCACTAAGCTCCACTGAAAGCTTCAATTGATAGGCCGCTTCACCAACTCGCTCCAGAACCTCAAACGGCCCAAGGTACCTTGGGTTTAGCTTTTTCAATCACCGCACCCGCGAGACACCCTTGAATGGCTTGATCTTTAAAAAGTACACCCAGTCGCCCACAGCGAACTCCATGTTCTTGTGCTTGGTCTTATTGTACTTCGCCTGCCGGCCCTGAGCGATAAGCAACCTCTCCCGAATGCTTTGCACCAACAAAGTAACATCCTCCACTTCGAATCGCTTATACAACTTGACTCACCCGTTTCCAGCTAGGACAACGGCATGCTACATCTTCTACCATATAAATATGGTCTTCTCATTGCTTTCCAAAGTCCAAGAAACATATGCGGAGCATGCTTTCCATAGATCTATTGACCCTCTCGGTCTGCCCATCAGTTTGCTGATGAAAGGTTATGCTGAATTTTAACTTTGTCCCCAATATTTGCTGCACAAGCCCCCTACCATTGGACATGAACCGCCCTTCTCGGTCACTGACGATGCTGCGGGGCACACCGTGAAGCCGTACTATATTATCCACATATAGTTTTGCTAACGTCTCCACCGGATCATCCTTCCTCTGCGGAATTAAATGGGACACCTTCGTTAACTGATCTACGACCACCCGAATGGCGTCGTGTCCCCTTTTTAGACCTTGGCAAACCGTGCACAAAGTCCATAGAGATGTCGTCGAATTTCCACTCCGGAATAGGCGAGGACTTAAGAAAACATCCCGGCTTTTGGCACTTCGCCTTCGCCAAGGCGCATGTTTGGCACTTCGCTACGTAGAGCGCCACATCTTTCTTCAAACTAGGCCATCAAAACAGTTTCTTAACATCGCGGTACATCTTTGTGCTCCCCGGGTGAATCGAGTACTCGGTATGTTGTGCCTCGTACAACAATTCCACCCGCAAATTGCCCACACTTGGGACGCACATACGACCGTCTTTCCAAAACAATCTGTCATCCACAATGAATTGGGAATTTGACTCATCCAGAGCTTCTACCATGAACTGCTTCATATGGACATCCAAATCCAACGCCTGCTGAATCCGATCAGCCAGGTCATATTGGACTTCAGTCCAATTCAGTACTGCTTCAGCACTTGATTGCCTATCCACACGAACAATCTCCAACGCCTCCAACTCCCGCACCAACCGCTCATCATGCATCGATAGCCAATTGGCTTGAGCCGGGGCTCGGCGACTCAGCGTGCCCATAATCGTATTGCCATTACCAGGCACGTAGCGGATCTTGAATGTATAGTCTCCCAAGAACTCCATCAATCTATGCTACCGCATTTTCAGATCCTTCTGATCCATCAGATACTTCACGCTCTTGTGACCGGCGTAGAGAACCATTTTCACACCGTACAAAATTATGCCTCCACAGCTTCAAGGCAAAACTCACGGCCATTAACAACAAGTCATGTACCGGATAGTTCCACTCGTGCACTTTTGGCTGTCTCGCGCCATAAACTATTACACTTCCGTGTTGCAGTAGCACGCAACCCAAACCGCTGCCCTAAGCATCACTATAAATCTCATAGCCTTCGGTTCCACTCGGTGAAGTCAGCACAGGCATCGTGGTCAACCGACATTACAACTCCTCAAAAGCTCGCGCGCACTCCGGCGTCCAGAAGAACTTCTGCTCCTTCCTCGTCAAACTAGTGAGGGGTAACGCTATCCGCGAGAAGTTCTCTACTAAGCGCCTGTATTGGCCGGCAAGCCCCAGAAAACTCCGGACTTCTGCTACTGTATAAAGCTCAGGCCACTCCCGCATCGCAACAATCTTCGACGGATCCACTGCAATACCTTCCTCACTCACTACAAGACCGAGGATGCCACTAAGGATGACCAAAACTCGCAATTCGAGAACTTGGCATACAGTTGATTCCTCCTTAGCGTCTCCAAAATCAAAGAAGATGCTTAAAGTGATCTTCCTTACTCTGCGAGTACACCAGAATATCGTCGACGAAGACAAACCCAAAATTATACAAGTACTCCCGGAAGGTCTGGTTCATCAGATCCACGAACACTGACGGCGCATTAGTCAGCCCGAACGGCATGACCGTGAACTCGTAGCGCCCGTATCCCGTACTGAACGTTATCTTAGGGATATCACTCTCCCTTATCTAATTTAGAGTACGTCGTTGGCCCGACCAACTGATCACAAAGATCATCGATCCTTGGGATTGGGTACTTGTTATTTTCCGTCAACTTGTTGGGCTCCCGATAATTAATACATAGCCTCAAGCTTATGTCCTCTTTTTATTTAAGAGGGTCGGTGCGCTCTAAGGCGAAGGACTTGGACGCACCTACCCTTGCTCCAACAACTTTTAGAAGTTTCACCTTCAGCTCCGCCATTTCCTTTGGTGCTAGCCGATATGGAGAGCGTGACACAGGCTTTGCACCCGATACTAGCTCAACCATGAAATCTATCTCCCGTCGAGGCGGGGCTCCAGGAAGATCTCAGGGAACACATCAGGGTACTCCAATAACACTGAAATATTAACCAATGCGGGCTTCGGCTTTACAACCTCCACTAGTGTACATAACATCTCTACACCAGCACGAATTGCCTACACCACCCGAAGAGCAGATGCCAACGTCTTGCTCGACCTCTTCAAGCCCGTAAAGGTCGTCTCACGACTAGCTCCCAGCTTGGCTTCCTTGCTACCACAATCGATATAGGCTTGCTACTCCGAGAGCCAGTCCATGCCAAATATTACGTCGAACTCCCCTAGTGGTAGTAATGACGCTTGCAGATCGAACTCCTGATTCCCAATCCAAAACTAAGCGCAACCAATTCTACCCGCGCACAATGAGCACCATTGGACTATAACGCATCCAATTTGTCTCTTACCATCGAAGGAGGTACTCCGACGCACAACATAATTCCTAATAAAGGAATGCGAAGTTCCCTAAACGAACGGTGCTCTCGCAGATAAAGTAAGGTCATAACAAGGCTTAGCACCAGTAGTTCTAAGCTAACATGCACAAGAGGGACAAGTGTTTAAGGCAAAACTATCTTTAAACCATACATGTCGTCACGACGGCGTGCTTTCTCCAGGGCTTTAGGCACTCACGAACATAATGCCCCGGCTCCCCACATTTGAAACATGTGCCCGGGGTCTGACCCGTAGTCGCCCCAGAAGCACCAGAAGGAGCTGGACCTGAAGTCCTATGCTTCTTATACCATTTTCGATATACAGACTTTGAGGCGTTCGGCACTTTGAATGCCGTCTCCTTTGCATTTAAGTCCTTGACTGCTCCTGACATAGCTTTCTTGGCCTTCCTAGCACCTTTCCAACAGTCTCGAGCAAAGTGCCCTTTCTTTCCACAAGTAAAACATGTGTAAGTAGCTTTGCTAGTCGATGTCATATCCCCTTTCTCCAGCATTCTGCCGGATGCAGCTCTTATGGGGTTTGTATAGTTCGATACCATGGTCGCTGGCATCGGGAGGGTCTTCCTCAAATCTGCCTCCAAAGATCTAGCTGATTCCACCAAGGCTCGGAATCCCAATAACTTTGGTCCTAGCAGTAGAACTCGTAACTCGGCGCGCAGGCCACTATAAAACCTATCGACTGTAGCTTGCTCATTATCCACCTCGAAGCATGGGTAGCAACTTATCATAAGAAATGCTCGCAAATATTCCTCAACTGTGTGTGCTCCCTGCACTAAATGCATATTCAGCTGCTGCTTCGATGGTCTACCAAAGGTCATCTGCTGCATCACGCCCACCAGCGTTGAAGCCGCAAAAGGGGCGCGGGGTTGTACATTTCCTCCAAGCTGTGCACCCGTCACAGCGAACACCGCTTCTATGATCCTTCTAACGGTTTCATACGAAGGAGGAGTCTCAAACACCTCATCGGGTGCACTATGCTCCTCAGAAACCGGACATTCTGGCGGTCCAGCACCGCTTCCGGTCACCTATAGTGGTACAAAACACCGTTAAGCGACCAAATAAAATTGCAAACAACAATTATAGGAACATGCAGGTTCCTCAAACACGTGTATTTTCATTCCTAAGTGGACATTCATGGGTTCTTTTACCGTTATAACGATGACGCACACAATGTGCTCACCACCCCTTAAAAAGAATTCGCCCACGAATTCATCTTAAGTCCGACCAAAACCAGTAGTCTGATACCAAATTATAACACCCCCTGTCCGTCACATAGCATATAGCAGTAGGTCCGGCCGGGGCCCGACGCCGTATGCCACAGACAGACCGGGTGGTTACTTATTGAAACCATCCAACCAATCTCAACGTCCTACACAGAGCATTCTAGTGGAAGCAGTTTATAAAAGTTGTATTAAAGAACCCAGCACTAAAGCATGAATGTCCACTAAACCAAAATAGGAATGTATTACAAATACATCTGTTAGCCTTAAGGCCTTACAAAATGTTTCACTTGATATTATATGATTTACAAACCACGGCACGCAGGCCGGTCATACATGAATAAAACAGTAAACACTTCCAAATAGGCCTTCGAGGGCCGGCTTCGCACTTGGGCTTTAGCCCGCTATTGACCGCATGGTCCAGCAGCACCTGCAAGCAACAAACCACAGCACGGTGGCAAACAAAAAGGCAACGGTCAGCAATGCTGACCAAATTATAACGATCCCGCCCCCAACTCGGGGCGGCAATGCTCCTTCCCTGCAGTTTTATTAGCACAAGCGAGCAATATAATAGTATTCATTTCATCACAGGCGTAGGCTCACACGGCCACACACCCCGTGCACTCAGGGCACATTCTTGGTGAAGCGGTCGATGTCACGTCAGTTAAAGCCATGGACATTCCGGATGCACCACCGCCACTTTGACGGCCAAACATATGAGCAATTTGTCTTCCCGGAATGGGTCACGTCAATTTAAGCCATGGACCGCCGAAGACTCTCATCTATGCCAACGGCAAGTGCCACGTAACCTTAGGTCTCTTTAACCCGAATGACATAGATATGGGTACGGTTCCATCTAACCCGTGCTCACATCGCAACGACAATTTAAGCCATTTG
Source organism: Platanthera guangdongensis (assembly GCA_039583875.1). Taxonomy (NCBI): domain Eukaryota; kingdom Viridiplantae; phylum Streptophyta; class Magnoliopsida; order Asparagales; family Orchidaceae; genus Platanthera; species Platanthera guangdongensis. Next base: position 9,357,736 of record CM077159.1, on the reverse strand, counting down.
TGCAGGTCAAACTTCTCCCGAGTCCCATTTTCGTCACAGAATTTCACATAACTCGGTTATGTTCAAGTTGGCTCTCAGGCCTCCATGTTGGCAAGTTCACGCATCCGCCCAGTTTTCCGGGTGCACCTTAGGGTTAGTCCCCAAGGCTCCCTGTTGCAATCTACCGTGTAGAAAACCCGAAAAACAACCAATAGCACGGAGTCTTCTCCGGCATTTATGCAATGCAACATCACCGATCCAGACCAACATGTCTGGGTAGGCTTCACACATCATGCCTATGTCCGTTCTCTGTTACGGACTCTAAACAACGGGGACTTCACATATCTACCCGAAGGAACGCCTCCAACTCACCGCAAACTCGCGAGAGCGGGCTTACTATGCAAAGAAGGAGAGCTACTCATGCTCAAGATCAGAATCGTTACCCTTGCGTTATTCTTCGCGCCATGGGAAAATAAGCGGATGAAAAGCACCGCACTAGCTTTGCCTCCGTGGATCCAGAGTCGGCTCGCGATTCGGAGCTTCGAAGCTCCTCCAATGGCTGGATCTAGCTCCTTCTTCCTTCCTTGGCTCTCCTCTCTCTCTAAGGTTTTAGAAAGATGATAACTTATGAAAAGTGAGGGTTTCTAAGTCCAATCCCGGGTATATCCCTTCAGGAACAACCCCCAGCCGTTGCATCCCAAAATAAAGAAACGAACGGCTTTGATTCGGGGCTGAAATGCCCAATCTAGACCGAACACGGCCTGGCACACGCCCGTGTCCAGGGCCGTGTGCCTCATTCGCCGTCAAAATCAGCTTGCCTGGAACCTCACACGGGTATCGAACACGCCCGTGTTCGAGCTGACATGCCCGTGTTCCACCTAACACGGCCGTGTGGCCGGCCGTGTACCCCCATTATTTTTCCCCGAAAACAACCCGAGCACTGCACGGGTTCTAGGACACGCCCGTGTCCTTACCCGTGTCACCTTGACATGCCTGGACTCCAGGCCGTGTACATGGTCTCGACACTCGACACTTCGTCGAGCGAAGATCGTCGACCTGCTGACACGGCCTTGGACACGCTCGTGTCCTAGGCCGTGTGCCTTGTCTCGACATAATGTCGAGACCAAATTGTCGACTTTCCGGGACGAGTGTCGACACAGGTTGATACGCCCTGCAACATGCCCGTGTCGCAGGCCGTGTGCCATGTCTCGACACTTCGTCAAACGCAGAGTGTCGACTGCGCGCCTAAGTATCGACACGGGTCGACACGCTCTGCGACACTCCCGTGTCGCAGGCCGTGTGCCCAGTCTCGACACAATGTCTAGACCAAAGTGTCGACTTCCCGGCTTAGTGTCGACACATGCTTGACACGCCCTGGGATATGCCCGTGTCCCAAGCCGTGTGCCTGCAGCCAGAACACAAAACTGGCCCAAAACGTCCCCCGTCGCTCTTTTGAGTTTCAGGGCGTTACACCATAGCATCTGGGAACAGCAACTGTCAACTGCTATATATTCTACTTTAGTAGTTTATGTAGACACAGATGACTGCTTCTTGCTAAACCAAGAGACTAATCTTGTACCAAGGAACTGGCATGTTCCTGAGGTACTTTTTCTATCGACTCTGCATCCATCAAAGTCAGCATCTGAGTATCCAGTTAACTCAAACTCTAACTCATTGGGATACCAAAGTCCTAGACTAGGATAACTTTTTATATATCTCAAAATTCTTTTTAAGAAAATTAGGTGAGATTCTTTAGGGTTCACTTGGAACCTAGTACAAAGACATGTAGCAAATATTATGTCAGGTCTACTTACTGTGAGGTATAGTAGGGACCCAACAATGCCCCTATATAATTTTTGATCAACATGTTGCCCATGTTCATCAGAGTCTATTACAGCATTAATGGCAATGGGTGTTTTCTTTGCTGAGGCATCAGCCATCCCTAACTTTTTGAGAAGCTCCTTAGCATACTTAGCCTGGGATTTGAAGATGCCATCAGGTAGATGCTTCACTTGGAGACCAAGGAAGTAGGAGAGCTCACTCATGCTACTCATTTCAAACTTTGAATGCATGAGGTCAGATAACCTCTTGCATAGTTTTGAATCGGTAGACCTAAATATAATATTATCTACATAAATTTGTACTAATAAAATTTGATCTTTATGGTGCCTAGTGTTGAAATTTGTGAAGTGGAAGTGGGTGATGGGACAGGCCGCGCGGCCTGTGGCGGACAGCTTTGGCGGACTGGGCGGACTGGGCGGACTGGGCGGACTGAGGTTTGCGGCCTGGTGAGAAGTCTGGTGGAAGCCGACTGTGTTCTGAGCGGGTTGTTGCATGGAGTCCGCGGTTTGGTGCGGCCTGGTATCTGCGGATAGAGAGGCTTGCGGACTGGTGCTTTGCTCAGTGGTCGCGGGTGCAAGTTTGCGCTGTTGGCGGGTTGGTTCGAGTTCGCGGGAAGCCTTGCGGACTGGTGTGTCCGCGATTTGGGCTGTTGCGGACTGGGCCTTGAGCTTGGCTGAGGCCTTGTCGAGCTCAGGTGTTACAGCAGGTCTTGCTGTGGAGACCAGTTGGCGGACTGGTGTTTGGAGTCCGGGAGGAAGCTGCTGTGTTGGAAAAGTGCGAGGAGCTCGCGGACTGGTTGCGGTCTGTGCTAGGGTGTTTGGCGGACGGGACTTTGTGTCCGCCATGCTCGCACTGGCCCTTGATGGTTTTGGACTTGGTCACACACTGTGCCAAGTTCATAGTGTCCGCTGTGTCCGCCAAGTCCGCTGTGACCGGGCGGACTGTTGCTGTTTGCCTCTGGTCGTGGACTTGTGGCGGATTGAGGTGTGAGTCTTGCGGACTGCCTCGGGTTGGTGCGGACTGCCATTGAAGAGGGTGCTGTCCTGAAGCAGTTGGAGCTTTGCGGGCTGGTGCCTTGTCCGCTTAGCTTGGGCGGACTGGAGAGGGTTCGTCAATGGTTGCCTTGCTCCTGGCGGTTTCCCTTGGTGACTGGCTAAGTCCTCGCGGACTGAGCGGACGGTCGTTTGTGTTCGTGCGGACTGGGGCGGTGTCGCTATCTCTTGGGCGGTGACCACACTCCTCACCTGGCCTATAAATAGGACCCCCCTGGCACATCTACAGTAACCTGAGTAACGTGAGTGAACAGTAAATTGGGTTGGGCGAGTGCTGCGGTCTGTGTTTTCCAGTCCGCGCGGATTGTTTCAGGCTGACGGTTTGCTGTGTGCAGGTCGCGCGGATAACTTCAAGGAGCCAGGAGCTTGGCTTTGACTTCGGTCAGTGCTTGGAAGTGTGCGGTCTCTGCGGACTCAGCAGGAGGTCGCTCTGCGGCTTGTCAGTTATGTTTCATCGTTCCCAGCTTCAATAACCTGTCCGCCGGCTTCAGGCGGGTAGGGGAGTTCCTCAGTTCGGGTTCAGCAGGAGGCGAATAACGGTCTGTCCGCGCGGCCTCGCGGTCTCAGCGGACTCCGTGGTATTCGGCGGATTGCAGCATAGCTTGGGCGAGCTCAGCGGTCTCGGCGGTCTCGGCGACCTCGCGGTCTCGGCGGACTGGAGTGCTGTCCGCCCGGCTTGTTTTTTGGTTCTTTCTGTTTACAGCTGTAATACTAGCGAAATCATGTCTCGCTATGTATGCCTCGGATTGTAAAGAAGTGAATGCATAATAAGACCTTCTTGTGCTTCCATTATTTTGTTGGGTGCAACCTCTAGTCCTTGGGTTTCCGCAGGTTCAGCGTGCGAACTGGGTAGTTCTGAAGATATTAATTTGGTGTTTGGGCTATCTTGCTGACCACGTTGAGAAAATTTAACATGGTATCAGAGCGAGGTTTCTGAGGTTGCGGAGGTTCAGTTGCGTGAGCGGAGGTCAACCAGCGTTGTTACTAAGCGATTGAGTGGTGATCAACCTGTGTTGTTGCTCGGAGCTGCTGAAGGGTACCAACAGGTGGTTGCAATGGAAGGAAGCTTAGCAAGAGGTCTTGGCATTGAACTCTTAACGCCGACTAACTATAAAAAGTGGAAGTCGTGCATGAAGAGTTATCTTCTGGGCGAGGAGCTGTGGGAAGTCGTCGGTGGAGACGACAGACAGGAAGTTACTGCTGCTTTCGGGACTGCAAGGTCAAACTGCAGCCTGGGCATGCTGCGGGAAAGGAGGAAGCTTGCTCGCGAAGTGAAGAAGCAGAATGGGGAGGAGCTTTCATGAAGGGCACTTGTGTCCGGGCCTTATCTGCTGAGGACTTCAACAGCGAGTGGATCATCGACTCCGGGTGTGGTCATCACCTCACCGGAGACAAGTCGAAGTTCACCTCTATGCAGGCTTACTCAGGTAATGAAGCTATTATCACTGCTGATAATACTGTTTATGCAGTAGAGAAGGAGGGGGTCGTGTCTTTGGGTAGTGATCAGGGGCCACTCACGTTAAGGAGTGTGTATCACGTGCCGGGCATGAAGAAGAACCTCTTCTCGGTGACCAACGCAGTGGACGCTGGGTATCACGTTCTGTTTGGGCCAACAGACGTGAGGTTCCTTCGCACCGTATCAGCGGTGAAGGCTGATGTTGCTCATGTTGGGAGGAGGGTGAAGAACTTGTTTGTTCTTTCCACCAGTGCCTATGTTGATAGGATGAGAGCCAATGATAGTGCGGCTATCTGGCATGAGAGGCTGGGGCATGTTGGCATGGACAAGCTAAAGGCAATGGCGAGTAGAAGTCTGGTGAGGGGGTTGCCGATGTTGTCTTCCTTTGGTGATGGGCATGTTTGTGCGGGCTGTCAATACGGTAAGGCACATCTCCTTCTGTTTGATAAATCTCAAACAAGGAGCAAGAAACCATTGGAGTGTATTCATGGTGACCTGATGGGACCGACTGTTACTGCCAGCCTTGGTGGAAGCAAATACATGCTTGTCTTGGTTGATGACTACTCAAGGTATACTTGGGTGTACTTCTTAAAGGAGAAGTCGGAAGCCTTCCGTTTGTTCGTGGAGTTCAAGGAGTTGGTAGAAGGCCGGCTTGGCTTGCGGGTTAAGAAGTTTAGAACTGATAACGGGGGGGAGTTTGTCTCCTCCGAGTTTTCTATCTTCTGCAGGAAGCACGGGATCCAACGGGAGCTTACATGTGCTCACACTCCACAACAAAATGGGGTAGCGGAGCGGAAGATCCGTCATTTGACGGAAACCTGCAAATGCTGGCTGCATGCGAAAGATATCCCGAGGTCCTTTTGGGCGGAGGGAATGTCTTGTGCTGCTTATGTTATCAACCGGATGCCACTCAGCCCTATCAACATGAAGACTCCAATTGAGCTGTTGCTAAAGGAGAAGCCGAGTGTGGGACACCTTAGGGTGTTCGGTTCAACTTGCTACGTGCATGTCCCGGATGCTTCACGGACAAAGCTGGATGCGAAGGCAAGGAAACTTGTCTTTGTTGGCTATGATGAGCGGAAGAAGGGATGGAAGTGCATGGACCCTGTGACGAAGAAGTTCGTGGTGTCAAGAGACGTTGTCTTTGACGAGCTGACGTCATATGGAGGTGGCTCGGTGGAGCTAACCGGAAGTAGCAAGGTTGAGGAAGCACCGGTGGAGGCTGCTGATGGCTTGGAAGAGGAGCTTGCTGTTTCACCAGCAGCTCCTGTTGCTTCGAACTCCGAGGCTGAGCCTTCTGGCTCAGGAAGCAGGGGGAGCACTGCTCAATGCTTGCCCCAGGTAGGAGTGGAGCCTGAAGAAGCAACGGAAGCCATGAGCAAGGAGCCGTGTCTTCGGAGATCGAAGAGGGTGGTTAAGCCACCGGCTCGGTACTGTGATGGGAATGCAGTGAGCTTTGTCTCCTACTTCTTTGCAGGTCCTCTGGATGAGCGAGAGCCTGCAAGCTTCAACGAGGCCACTGGAGTGAAGGAGTGGGAAGGTGCCATGAAGGAAGAGATTGATGCTCTAAAGAAGAATGAAACCTGGGACCTTGTGCCCAAGGTTGATGGCATTACTCCGGTTACTTACAAGTGGGTATATAAGTTGAAGAAGAAGGCTGATGGGAGCATTGATCGATTCAAGGCTCGCCTGGTCTCTAGAGGATTCTCACAGCAGTATGGAGAAGACTATGAGGAGACATTCAGTCCAGTTGCGAAGATGACATCTGTAAGAGTGGTGATCGCCTTGACTGCTAGCAAGGGATGGAGGTTGTGGCAACTCGATGTGAAGAATGCCTTTCTTTACGGAGAGATTGACAAGGACATCTTCATGGATCAGCCGCTTGGTTTTGTCTTTGAGAAGCATCCGGACTATGTCTGCAAACTCAGGAAGGCTCTCTATGGGTTGAAGCAAGCTCCTCGAGCGTGGTATGGGAAGATTGCAGAGTACTTGCAATTCTGTGGATACCTGGCTTCTAACTCGGACTCAAGCTTGTTCGTCAAGAAGAAGGGAGAGCTAAGAGTCTTGGTCCTACTGTATGTGGATGACATGATCATCACAGGGAATTCGGAGGAGGAAGTAGCAAGGCTCAGGGCAGAGCTTGCTATACGCTTCGAGATGAAAGACTTGGGAGAGTTGCATCACTTTCTTGGTCTGGAAGTGGAGAGGAAGGAGTGCGGGGTTCTCATTAGCCAGAAAGGGTATGCTGATCGCATTGTGAAGCGGTTTGGCATGGGCGAAGGGAAGAAGTGCTCTACTCCACTGGAACCTGGGCTGAAGCTTCGACGAGATGAGGGAAGGGTTCTTCATGATCCTTTGGTGTTCAGGGCTCTAGTTGGGAGCTTGATCTATCTGACGATTACAAGGCCGGATATTGCTTATGCCGTTGGCCGAGTAAGTCGGTATATGGCTGAACCAAGGCAATCTCATCTGTTGGCGGCAAAGGGGATTCTGAAGTATGTCAAGGTGACTTCTGAGATGGGACTCCTCTATGGAAGGGATGCGGAGTTTGCGTTGCTCGGGTACACGGATGCTGACTATGGCGGTGATTCGGATGATCGGAGGTCTACTTCTGGTTATGTGTTCACTTGCGATTCAGCTAGCATCTCGTGGTGTAGCAAGAAGCAGGACTCGGTGTCGGTTTCAACCACGGAGGCGGAGTATAAGGCTTCGGCCTTGGCTGCTCGGGAAGCCGTTTGGTTGAGGAGACTCATAGAGGATGTTCATGAAGAAGTGCAAGGGCCTACTTTACTCCGGGGTGACAATGAGAGTGCTCTCAAACTGGTAAACAATCATGTGTGTCACGCCAGGACCAAGCATATAGAGATTGATCACCACTTCATCAGGGAGAAGGTGTTGGAGGGGTCCCTGCTGGTCGGGCATGTTCGGAGTGAAGATAATCTTGCTGACATCTTCACGAAGCCGCTGTCGAAGGGGCCCTTTGAACGCTTGCGCAGCTTGCTGGGCTTGGTCACCACTTCTCACTTCAAGGGGGAGTGTTGAAATTTGTGAAGTGGAAGTGGGTGATGGGACAGGCCGCGCGGCCTGTGGCGGACAGCTTTGGCGGACTGGGCGGACTGGGCGGACTGGGCGGACTGAGGTTTGCGGCCTGGTGAGAAGTCTGGTGGAAGCCAGCTGTGTTCTGAGCGGGTTGTTGCATGGAGTCCGCGGTTTGGTGCGGCCTGGTATCTGCGGATAGAGAGGCTTGCGGACTGGTGCTTTGCTCAGTGGTCGCGGGTGCAAGTTTGCGCTGTTGGCGGGTTGGTTCGAGTTCGCGGGAAGCCTTGCGGACTGGTGTGTCCGCGGTTTGGGCTGTTGCGGACTGGGCCTTGAGCTTGGCTGAGGCCTTGTCGAGCTCAGGTGTTACAGCAGGTCTTGCTGTGGAGACCGGTTGGCGGACTGGTGTTTGGAGTCTGGGAGGAAGCTGCTGTGTTGGAAAAGTGCGAGGAGCTCGCGGACTGGTTGCGGTCTGTGCTAGGGTGTTTGGCGGACGGGACTTTGTGTCCGCCATGCTCGCACTGGCCCTTGATGGTTTTGGACTTGGTCACACACTGTGCCAAGTTCATAGTGTCCGCTGTGTCCGCCAAGTCCGCTGTGACCGGGCGGACTGTTGCTGTTTGCCTCTGGTCGTGGACTTGTGGTGGATTGAGGTGTGAGTCTTGCGGACTGCCTCGGGTTGGTGCGGACTGCCATTGAAGAGGGTGCTGTCCTGAAGCAGTTGGAGCTTTGCGGGCTGGTGTCTTGTCCGCTTAGCTTGGGCGTACTGGAGAGGGTTCGTCAATGGTTGCCTTGCTCCTGGCGGTTTCCCTTGGTGACTGGCTAAGTCCTCGTGGACTGAGCGGACGGTCGTTTGTGTTCGCGCGGACTGGGGCGGTGTCGCTATCTCTTGGGCGGTGACCACACTCCTCACCTGGCCTATAAATAGGACCCCCCTGGCACATCTACAGTAACCTGAGTAACGTGAGTGAACAGTAAATTGGGTTGGGCGAGTGCTGCGGTCTGTGTTTTCCAGTCCGCGCGGATTGTTTCAGGCTGACGGTTTGCTGTGTGCAGGTCGCGCGGATAACTTCAAGGAGCCAGGAGCTTGGCTTTGACTTCGGTCAGTGCTTGGAAGTGTGCGGTCTCTGCGGACTCAGCAGGAGGTCGCTCTGCGGCTTGTCAGTTCTGTTTCATCGTTCCCAGCTTCAATAACCTGTCCGCCGGCTTCAGGCGGGTAGGGGAGTTCCTCAGTTCGGGTTCAGCAGGAGGCGAATAACGGTCTGTCCGCGCGGCCTCGCGGTCTCAGCGGACTCCGTGGTATTCGGCGGATTGCAGCATAGCTTGGGCGAGCTCAGCGGTCTCGGCGGTCTCGGCGACCTCGCGGTCTCGGCGGACTGGAGTGCTGTCCGCCGGGCTTGTTTTTTGGTTCTTTCTGTTTACAGCTGTAATACTAGCGAAATCATGTCTCGCTATGTATGCCTCGGATTGTAAAGAAGTGAATGCATAATAAGACCTTCTTGTGCTTCCATTGTTTTGTTGGGTGCAACCTCTAGTCCTTGGGTTTCCGCAGGTTCAGCGTGCGAACTGGGTAGTTCCGAAGATATTAATTTGGTGTTTGGGCTATCTTGCTGACCACGCTGAGAAAATTTAACACATAGTGAATATTGTCCTACCTACGATGCTTCTAGAAAATTTATGCTCTATCAAGAAGCTAGCTAGGGTCTCATACCAAGCTCTTGGAGCTTGCTTTAAACCATAGAGAGCTTTATGCAATCTAAAGACATATGAGGGATAAGTTGGAGAGATGAAACCTGGAGGTTGTTCAACATAAACCTCTTCTTTAAGTTCTCCATTCAGAAAGGCACTCTTGACATCCATTTGATAGACTTTGAATTTCTTAATAGCAGCATAAGCAAGAAAAATCCTGATTTCTTCTAGCCTTGCAACAGGAGCAAAGGTTTGATTATAGTCAATGCCTTCCTCTTGCTTATAGCCTTGAGCAACAAGCCTAGCCTTGTTTCTCACAATTACACCTTGGGCATCAAGTTTGTTTCTGAATACCCACTTGGTTCCAATTACTTGATAGCCTTTGGGCCTTGGAACCAAGTCCCAAACTCTGCATCTCTCAAATTGATTGAGATCCTCTTGCATTGCAATAATCCAGTGGGGATCTTGCTCTGCATTATTTATGGATTGAGGCTCAACTTGAGAGAGGAAACAGGCATGCATCACATCTTGGTTGAGTTGATGTCTTGTCTGTACACCTACTGACATGTCCCCAATCACTTGAGATCTAGGGTGATCCCTAAGTGTGACAAGGTCAGTGGGTGGAGTTGGTTCAGGAACAGCATTTGGAGTTAATTCCTCTTGTGGGGTAATGTCTACTGTTGAAGTAGGTTCAACCACTTCCAAAAATTCTTCTTCACTGTCTTCATCAGCTTGTGGAGGAGGATGTGATATGACCTTTTGTGTAAGGTTTAACTCACCCAATTTCTCACACAAGTGAGGTACCTACAATAGATCTGAGGTAGAAGAATTCTTGTCCTTATAATACACGTTAGCTTCATCAAATAAAATATGTATAGAATCTTCCATTTTAAGGATGATTTATTGAAAACCCTATAAGCCTTGCTAACTTGGGAATATCCAAGAAAAATTCTCTCTATAGCTTTAGTTTCAAATTTTCTAATGTGTTTCTTTTTATTGTTATGAATGAAACATCTACACCCAAAAATTCTAAAGTAATCAATTTTAGGTTTCTTACCTTTGAGTAATTCATAGGGGGTCTTACCCTTAAGTTTGTGTATCAAACTTCTATTCAGCACATAGTTTGTTGTGCTCACAGCCTCTGCCCAAAAGGATAGGGGCATGTATGCATCTGCAAGCAATGTTCCTTCAGATTTAATGATGGTTTTATTTTTCCTTTCTGCAACCCCATTTTGTTGAGGAGTCCTAGGAGCAGAGAAACAATGCATAATACTTTCCTCCTCATAGAATCTTTGCATGGAAAGAGATTCAAATTCAGTACCATGATCACTTTTGATCAATACAATTGGAGTAGAATACGCAATCCTTATGCTCTTATGAAAGTCTGTAAGGACTTTAAAGTTATCTGACTTGTTTCTCAAGAAGAACATCCAAGAGAATCTAGAGAAGTCATCTATAATAACTAGAGTGTAAGACTTCGCTCCTAAGCTTTGTACAGCAATGGGTCCAAAAAGATCCATATGTAGCAAGTACAGAATCTTAGGTGAGTCGCTCTTATTAATTGACTTAAAGCTATTTTTAGTTAGCTTGCCTTCTTGACAAGCCTTGCATAGGCTTTCCTTCTTGTAGAGGCCAGAAGGCAATCCTCTAACAAGGTTGTCCCTAGATAGATTAGAGATGTTCTTAAGGTTAAAATGACCTAGTCTCTTATGCCAAAGAATATTTTTATTACTAACTTGATTGAATAAACATAGTTCTGAACTAGCAGAGTTAAAGTTTACTATGTATATATTCCCTTATATACAACCTGTTAAAACAGTTTGGTTATTGGAAGAAATAATACATTTGGAATTAGTAAAGCAAACCTGATAACCTGCATCACATAACTAACTTATGGATATTAGGTTATGTTTGAGACCATTTACATATGCCACTTTTCTGAAAGTGGGAGCTCCACTGTTGAAGTCTCCATAGCCTTCAGTTTGTCCAAAGCTAGAATCTCCAAAGATCACTCTTGGACCCAGCTTTGCCTTGAAATTGATTAGGATGCCCTTGTATCCAGACATGTACTTTGAGCACCCACTATCCAGATACCACTTATTTTGAGTGATAGGATAGTTCTTCACCAGCAAGAAAACAAGTTAGATGTTCTTGACCCAAGTCACCTTGGGTCCTTGTTTCTTTTCATAAGAAAAACTGGAAATGTAAGAACATTCAGGTTGTCTCTTATACCCTAAGGGTTGAAATCTTCTGGGAGGAATTATCCATTGGGTGAATGGGTTGATATTCTCCCTTGGTTGATTAATGTGATTATTATACTTTCTGTTGGAGTTGAAGTTCCTGTAAGATTGATCTGGGATCGACGAACTTTGGTACATTCGTCGACCTGAGGTCGACGAATTGGGATAAGATCTTCTATCTCAGCTCGAAGAATGAAAGTATTCATTCTGAGGGCACCAATATCATCGATCTCTGGTTGACGAACCAGACTGGTTTCGTCGATCGTGGATCGAAGAATAACTATTATTATAGTTGGCGTTTGGAGTTCGTCGTTCTGAGGTCGACGAACTTTACATATTTCGTCGATTCGAGTTCGACGAAATCTGTTGAACATTGTTGTAGTTATTTTTCTTCTTATTCTTAGATTTTTGTTTGAGTTCCATTTGTTTTAAGACTTCATTTACTTTGTCTACTTGTTCAATACTCTTCTTACCCTTATCTGAAATTAAATTTACAGGTTTAGATAAATGATCTTCTGGATTATTGGTGGTTCACTAGATGATGCACCTAGTCCTAGTTTATTGTTATTTACCCTAGCATTTAGAGTACTAGTTATGTCTAACAGTTTTAAACTTCTACCATTAAGTGATTCTTCTAATTTCTTGGCTTTGCTTAATTCAGTTTTTAAGAAAGCAATTTGTTCATTTGCTGAGGTAAGTTCATATGTTAGTTTAGCATTTTCAGTAATGTACTTATCTTGTTCAGTTAATCTTTCTCTGAGAAGCTTGATTTCCTTCTCAGAGCCTATTAGATGTAAGCACAGATTTTTAAATTTAGTTTTAAATTCTTCTGAATTAAAATCATAGGATGCTATTACCTGATCCTCTGCATATAGAGATCTTTCATCTTCTAAAGCTTCAGCATCTGACTGACTGCTGGAATTATCTATTGCCATTAGGCAAAATTCCTTTGCCTTCTCTTCTTCTTCATCATCACTGGAGCTGGAGGATGATGACTCTTCCTCAGTATCACTCCAGGTTTCTGCAACAAACCCTTTCTCCTTCCTCTTGTATTTGCTGGAGGAGGGCTTGCTATGATGTGTTCTTCTGGAATTCTTTTCTCTTCTTCTGTCCTTCTTTTGAGTTTCTGGACATTCTGAGATGAAGTGTCCAGGATTCCTGCATCCAAAACAGACAATTTCATTAGATGGAATCTTGTCATACCTTGGCTTATCATCTTGTGTTGATGACTTTCTTCTGAAGTCCTTCTTTGCCATCTTGAAGAATCTTTTGGCAAAGAGGCTCATAAGCTCTTCATTGACTAGAGTTCCTTCAGACTCTTCAGCAGCCTTGAATGCAATGTTGTGCTCCTTCCTGATAGGTGTTAGAGTCTTCTATTTAGCTGATGCTTCTCTGGTCTTCATTAATTGCTCATAGGATTTTAGCTTTCCAAGAAGTGATTCAGTAGAGATTTCTGTCATGCTTCTGGCTTCTCTGATTGGCCAGATTCTTGAATCTCATGTGCTAAGGAAGCACATAAGGATTTTATCATGGACTTATATTAGAGTGATGTCGTTGTCCAAGGTCTTTAGCTCATTGATGATTGAGCTAAGCCTGTTGTACATATCACTCACTGACTTAGCTTCATCCTTCTTGAAGTTCTCATATTGTGAGATGAGATTGGATCTCATATCCTTTATCTCATCAGCAGATCTAGCCACCATCTGATTTAAAGAATCCTAGATGGCTTTGGCTGAAGTGCACTCAGCCACCTTTTGAAATATATCATCAGACATAGTCTGAGCTAGAGTATTCATGGCTTTGGCATCTGCAATCTTAGCTTTCCTTTGTGCATCAGTCCACTCAGGTGGTGGAACTGCATGAGTGTTGGAAGTTGATGTGGATGTAGAAGCAGTTGTTTGAGGAGGACCTGTCAAAATAGAGTTGAAAATGTCCTCATCAATAGAGTTCATATATAGCTTTATTCTTGCCTTCCAGATTACAAATCTATTTAAATTGCAAACTGGAGGTCTGGTGCTTGCATAATCCTTATTCTGTGTCATGCTGTGAAAATAATCCTAAGAGAAATAAAGGATCAAATCTAACACAGGATCTTTTGGCTCAAGGGTTAGCTTGTATAACCAATGGAACCAGCTCTGATACCAATTGAAAGTGAGGGTTAGACCTGAATTACTATAGAGGGGGGTGAATAGAGTAATAAAAAAATCTTTTTATTGTTTATGAAATAATATCAGAGTAATGGCTTAAAAAAATACCAGATTAACAGTAAGATAAAAGTTATCCTAAGTTAGGCTATTCTAACACAGCACATATAACCTAATCTATCACAGGAACAATGAGAACAAAAAGAAAAGGGAAACCATACAACATAAGAATTTTTATAGTGGTTCCCCAACCTGGGTACATCCACTCTTCTACCACCCTGGTAGGAATCGACTACAGGTTTTGATCAGGTGACTGCCACCAATGAACTTTTGATCAGGTGCTCAAAAACTAACTCAAGTCTTTTGATCAGGAGACTTGCAACCAAGGAATAACTTTTGAAGGGAGTTAAAGAACCCTTTGTATAGAGAGTGGGTGAGAGATTTATGGTGTCTTCTCTTTCTCAAAACAACTGAGAAGACTAGTGGATCTTGATGTTGTCAAAGCTCCCCCTGAGATGAAGATTTTTCAGGAAGATTAGAAGCTTTGTATGGTGAGTAGGTCTTCTTGAAAAGATCTCTAGAAAGTTGTACACAGATAGAAGTTGATTGTCTATTTTTAGCTTGCTGGAGGAAGAACACTTGATGAAGACAGACAGAGCCTTTTCTTCAATAATTTTTGGTGCCTGTCTTTTTTCTTTGTGTTCTGTTATCCTTGTTATTTGTTGCTGACTGAAAGAGAAGAATATATTTTATATATCTCTGTCTAATTTATCCTCTGAATTTGAGTTGTCTGCATTAAATGTTGACTGCCTAAAGAATGAAAATTCGGCTGGAGAGAATATTGCATTAATGGATTTCCCAACTGTCCTACTAAAAACAACAAGTAATAATCCTGATGAATACCATAATCAATGCTGCCACTAACGGTTATTTCCAGAGAATATAAGTATTGATTATTCAGGAATTACTGCAATAGAATAAGGACAAGAAGGGAAAATTTCAAGTCTGGAACTGCACAGCAATCGTCGAGCAGAGAACAGATTTCGTCGACTTGACTCCATAGTTCGTTGAGCTGAGAAATCTTGTTCGTCGACCTAGGAATCCTTTTTCGTCGACCTGAGAACTAAGTTCGTCGACCTGAGATCAGCTAACTGCTTTCTGTGAAGAAATTCCTATTTATGTACTATAAGTTCGTCGAATTGATAATGTAACTTTGTCAACCTAAGTTCAAAGAAAAGATTCTGGACTTATGTGTTGAAGTTGATCACTCAGAATTTGTCGACCTGAGCTCGAATATCGTCGAGCTCAACTTAGAGAATTTGCTCTGAGTTCGTCAAGTGGAGCACGACTTTCATCGAGATGAGTTCGACGAACGTCGAACTCACTTTCCTGAACTTGATTTTCTTCTAAGTCTGAGTCTTCTGCAGTCTTCTGTTGGCTGGTCCATGTGTGGTTATTTCTAAGGACTTAGCCTAAACTCTAGGATACAGACATGACCCTGGTTATACATGTTGGGTCAATTATCCTAGATAGTGAACCTAGCCCAAATCCAACTAGGGATCCAACAAACAGTAAATCAAGTACTAATAAAAAAGGCTCCTGCCCAATACATCATGATCCTCACTAAAAGGCACTCATCGCGGAAGCAAATCTTTAGTAATTACTAATCATTAGGACTCACTATTCCTGCAGTGTGAACTCTCGTGCTAGACTATCCCGTCTCCAAGTGCACCAACCTCTGGGGCTACATCTCCTGGTTCGACTCCACGAACCCCTAAAATGATTTGGTCAACGACCGTTAGTCTAAAAGTCTAAGTCCTATCATCCCCCACCCCTCCCCCGTGGCTCCTAGGCACCGAGCAGGGAGAAGGAAAGGGAAGGTATTTAAGGTGGAGAGTAACAAGAGTAAGCTGGTCACGACGGAACTAGTCTAACATAAGCATAAAATCCAGCAAGTATAAGTAAGCAAATTGTAGGTAAGCAGTACAAGTATACACATGATCAAGGTTGTACAACCTTGGGCTCACGGGAAGCAACTCCAGGAGGGGTGCTGAGTTAGGGGTGAGAGGAGCGAGAGGACAGCAGGGGCGAGTAGGACCATAAGGTTAACTCGTCGGTACTTTAAAGAGGCAGAATATAATGAGCGAGACGGGAGCAGCAGAGCAGGCGAGACGGCCCTCGCGTCACGTGCTGGCCTTTTGTGGCGAGGCGCCTCTCATAATGTGGGGGGACTAACGAGACGAGCAGGTAGGCTCGTATCGCCCGCCGGTTATTTTCTCACTCACCATATAAGTAAAAGGTGTTTTACCTTCTTACCCCCAAGAGGGGAATTTAATCTTTTACCCCAAGTAATTTTACCCTTTTACCCTGTGTGGTCTGCGTATACCCCTTCAGAACAGCGGAGTTTAGCTGTTGGCAGACCTAACCTAGGGTATTTTGGTAATTTCAGGTCAGTAAAATTTGGTTATTAGCAGGTCAAACTCAGAGGAATATAAATCAACCGATAAGGTGCCATGAAACGTTCGTTGAACCCTTTCAATCTTCTTCCTCCAAGGCACCTAGCTCAGCACTGGCTAGGGAGGGGAAGAGCTTTATATTCTTCCGGGATAGAGGTGGAACCTCCAAGCTGAGGCCCTCGGTCTGTTTCTGATTCTGAGACTCACGTCAGGAGGGTGGTTCGAGAAGAGTAGGCGTGGGTTGCAACTTTAAGTCTGAACTTTAGGAAAGGTTGTGTTACTGACTTCAACACTTTTGGCGCTGTGAGCGTGGACCGCAGCCTACACAGAAGAATTTTGAGCTACCTCATGGTAGGAGGTCATGGAGAAGGATATAGGAACGGGTTTGAGAACCCGGGAGGATTCGTAGGAAGGGAGGAATTCATAGAGTCCATCAGGGGCATCATGGACATGTTACAGGGGATCTCGCGGTAGGGATACTGCGCAAAGCCTTTACCTCAGGCATCCGCTCTCGCGTAACAGGATGAGCTCATCTCGGCAAGAGTTAGAGAGGATGCCCCCGGGAGGCAGCCCGACAAGGATGTGATGATAGAAGGAGTTGGGCGAGTCCGACAGGAATGGACTTGTTCCTAAGCCCTGCGAGTGTCGTCTCGCCAGGAGACGTTGTTGCGAGAGTGGGAGCAGCGAGACCCGTGGCGAGAGGGTCCCCATTCTGCGAGTTTATCCTTTCAGCTCCGGTCCTAGAAGGGTTCCGAGAGCCCGAGATGAACTACTATGTAGGAAAAGACGACCCACTTCAGCACCTACAATGGTTCGAAGATGTGGTCTCCATCAGGCCGATGACGGACGCATTCAAGTGCCGTCTTTTCGCCATCACCTTGAAGGATAAAGCTAGGGAATGGTTTCATTAACTCCCGACGGGCTCAATATACAGCTTTGAAGACCTAAGTAGAAGCTTCCAGTTGCGTTTCTCAACATCAAAGAAAAGGAAGAAGAATCTGAAGTCGATTTTTCTGATCCGGCAGAGGGCGGATGAGTCCCTGGCCTAGTACGTAGACAGGTCCTATGAGGAGATTTTGGATATTCAGGAAGTGCTTGGATTTGCTCTCCAGTTGGCTTTCACAATGGGACTACGGGAGGGTTTTTTTAAGATGAGCCTAACCAGGAAGGCGCCGCTGTCATTTGAGGGACTGATGTAGAAGGCTGCGAAAGAGATAGCGATGGAGGCGGCAAACCTATCCTTCGCTAGAAAACTGGCAAGATTGACGGAGGTCGAGTCAAGGGAACCAGGAGTGGGAAGACAGCAAGAAGGGAGGAGGGAAGAGCCGAGGGCGCCGACATATCAGGAATTGGAGTGGAGGTGGCATAGAGACCTTGCCCAAGGGCAAGGAAGAGGTCTCCCACAGGGAGGGAAGAACCATCAAGGAGGACCAGGAAGGTTCAACCAGTCGGGGTGGGGATATGGTCATAGGCCACCCCTACCCTTGCCTCAGCAAGTTATGTCCATCAGCCGGCAGCAGATGTGTAACGACCTAGGGAGGACCCCCAGCACCTCCTGGCCCACCAGCAGCCCATGGAGGACCCATGGCACCACAGTGGTACAGCCGAAATCTACAAGGCCTGCAGGTCGTACACTCCAAAGCATCTCTGGCCTGTTTATCTGCACGGTGCATTGTTTCCACGGGGTCTCGAACCCACAACCTTGATAAGAAACCTTTAGTACCACTCCTCATCACCAGCTACAGCTTAGTTGGTGATGAGGAGTGGTATTAAAGGCTTTTTATCAAGTTTGTGGGTTCGAGACCCCATGGCAACAATGCACCGTGCTGATAAACATGTCGGAGATGCTTTGGGGTGTTCGGCCTACAGGCCTTGTAAATTCCGGCTGTACCACCGTGGTGTCATGGGTCCTTCATGGGCTACTGGTGGGTCGGGCGGCACTGGAGGTCCTCCCTAGGTCATTACAAGATGGGTCGTTGTTCGGATTCTCCGGAGAAAGAAAGGAAGTTGAGGGGGTGGTATGACTCCAAGTGACTCTGGGGGGGCTGTCCAGGAATTGCCATTTTTTCATAGTGGACTCCCCCAGCAGTTACAACACCATTTTTGGGCGACCCTTTGTAACACCTCCCCTGTAATGACCGTATAATATAGGTCTGGCCGGGTCCCCACAACATACAGGCGCCACAGCATCAGTATTAAAAGATGATATTGTTACCCAAACTCAAAACTCATAACACAACACAGCGGAAACAACAAGCAAGACTAGAAGTTATCCATGCCTACAAGAGTAACAAAATGGCCTTATAGCCTTACAACAAGTGTGAGTCCCAACTCAAATAATACATCATCATAAAAGTGCATAAGCACTCCTAGTCTACCTCGGCATGCAAGCCGGTCAACATGAGCATAAAACATACAGTGTCATAAAAGTAGAGCTACCGCAAAAGGTAACACTTCATGAGGCTTAGGCCTTTCTGGCCGGCGAGCTAGCTCCTGCTTGCGATCCTTGCCCTGTAAAAATTATTAGTAACGTGGGTCAGCAAATGCTGACCTCAAACTGTGTAACCAACACATCTCCTCCCGGCCGCCCCTAACGGACCCCGGGGTACTCCTCCAACCTACAAGTTAGCACTTCGTATGCAATATTCATAAGGAAGAAAAGCAACTAAAGAAACAGGCTTGGACGTCTCAAACATCATACATGTTCTCTACTGTTGAAAATATAATAATATGGCCTACTATACAACATGAATGCAACACCCGGGCTTCACCCAAGGCACCCTATAGCGTATGCATCTAGCATAACATCACATCAATTGGGTACTCATAATTTCCCCATTGGCATAAAGCCGCAAACAAAAGGGGGACCACAATCCCCCAACGGCATAAAACCGCAACACGGAACTCTTGCCAAGACCCCACCCGCTCACGGTCGTAGACCCGGGCTTGCCAGCAAACTCTGACTTCTCATGTCAGGATTCCGTCCAACACACTGACCGATTCTAAGAACCCTTGTTGTACCCCACCCGCTCAAGGCCTCATTGACCGGGCTTGCCCCATGCTCGGCGTTCTCGTCAGTCTCACAAAAGGGGACTAGTCTCGCCGGGACACTTTCCACACATGACTTGCACGTCACAGGATAGCCAGCCGACCACGGAGACACAGCCACGCCTTGGCACATCACAATCCAAGATAACTCCACCATAATCCCTCATTTGTACTGCAGCGTTCTCGTGCACCAAGGAAACCATCTACACCCAGGCGGAGCTAACCTTGTCCACCAAGGAAACCATCTACCGCCAATGAGGAGCTAAACTTGTCCGGTACCGGCCACAAGTACTCATGCAAGATAACGGGAAGAACACCACAAACATCACACATCACTAACGGCCTCTTACCGCAACAGATCTCTACGAATCCTTAAACCTCGTATGCAACATCACCGAGTCGGACTAACGGTCGCGACTACAGCTTCACCCACCATGTCTAATCCACTAACGAAGCGGATCTCTAATGCAAAACATGTCGGGGACGGACTCAATCGACTTGGAGGTTTCTCTTGAACCTTGGCGACCCAAACACCTCTCATTTGAGAGTTTGGTGTCCAAAAACTAGAAAATAAAAGATGCTAAAACATGCATCCTAAATCCAAGAGGAGAAGTGTCGTTACCCTCCGACTCCGCTTCCTAGCCATGGAAAAATAGCCAGATGAAAACCTTCGCAACGATTTAGCCTTCACAGATCTGGACTCGGCTCGTAATTTGGAGCACTGAAACCTCTCTAACAGCCGGATCTCCTTCACCGTCCTCCGCACTCTCCCTTCTCTCTAGATCTTAGACGGAGAAAACTACGACTGGAACAATGCCGATTATGAAAACCCTACTCTCGATTATATCCCAAACATAAAGACCCCCAGCCATCGGATTCCCACACAAAGGAATGCACGGCTGCGATCCGAGTCCAGTCTGGAACTGGGCCGAACACTGCATCCCGTCAAGGACGCCCCGTGACAACCAGACATGAACTCCGCTCGATGATCGTCGAACCAAAGACGTCGACCGCTACCGAATCATCGAACGGAGAATCACTGGCAAACGTCGAACCAGCCAAATCGTCGAATGCAGATCTATAGAAGTCGTCGAACGCAGAATGTTGGGGAAATTATTGAACGCAGATCCCTAGCAGCTCGTCGAACGCAGATCCATGGAAATCGTCCAACGCAGAATGAAATCGTCGAACGCAGATCCATGGAAATTATCGAACGCAGAATGCTGGGGAAATCGTCGAACGCAGAGCCCTGGCAAATCATCGAACGCAGATCCAAATCGTCAAATGGAGATCCAAATCGTCAAACGCAACTTGACACGGCGGGACACGCCCTGTGACACGCCCGTGTCACAGGTCGTGTACCCCTACTCGACGATCGCCACTCGACGTTCGACGATCGACACTCGACGATCGTCAAACCGAGGGGACACGCCCCCTGTCACGCCCGTGTTCCAGGGCGTGACCTCCCAAATATTTCGTCGACCGAAAATCGTCGACCACGCACCTTACTACGCCACCCGAGCAGGACACGCCCAGGGACACTCCCGTGTCCTAGGCCGTGTGACCCCCAACTAAGACCCAAACTTGGCCAAAAACGCTGATCGTCCCTCTTTCAAATTTTGGGGTGTTACAACTCTCTCCCCCTTAAAAAAATTTCGTGCAAAAATTACAAAGCAAAAGGGAACAAAACTTAAATGGTACCTGAACTGAAGAGCTCTGGATACTCTTCCAGCATGGTTTGTTCTCGCTCCCAAGAGAGCTCCTCGCGACCGAAGTTGTCCCATCAGACTTTCACGAGTTTGACCTCTTTATTCTGCAACTGTCGAATCTCTGAATCCTCTATAGCAATTGAACGGACTCGCGTCCTCAAGTCTTCCTCTATCGGCACCGATGCCGGCTCGATCACCACACTAGCCTCCACCAAGTCTTTCCTCAAGACAGAGACATGGAAGACGTCGTGCAATCCACTCAGCTCTGCGGACAACGCCAACCGATAGGCTGCTTCTCCCACCCGTTCAACAACTTCAAAAGGTCCCAAAAACCTTGGACTCAACTTCTTGAGTCGACGAATCCGTGAGACGGCTTTGAACGGCTTGATCTTCAAATAGACCCAATCACCTACCGCAAACTCCAACTTCCTGTGACGAGCATTAAAGTATTTTGCTTGTCGGTCTTGCGCCACCTTCGTACACTCTTGAATGGTCCGTACCAACTCACAAGCGTCAACTACCTCCTCCTTTCACAAAATTTTGGTGTCTCCTGCCTCTGTCCAAGACATCGGTGTTTGACACCGTCTCCCATACAAAGCTTCGTATGGCGCCATTTTTATACTTGCTTGATAACTGTTATTGTACGCGAACTCTACCATGAAGAGGTGATCCTCCCACTTCTTGCCGAAGTCAAGAATGCACATTCTCAGCATATCCTCCATAGTACGGTTCGTTCTTTCAGTTTGCCCGTCTGTTTGATGATGGAACGTCTTACTGAACTTTAGCTTCGTGCCCAAACTCTTCTGAACCAATCTCTAGTCCTTGGACGTAAACCGTTCATCTCGATCGCTGACTATGCTCTTAGGAATCCCATGTAGTCGCACAATGTTGCGAACATACAACTCCACCTGCTTCTCCACGGTGTCCTCCTTCCGATTTGGGATGATGTGGGCCACCTTGGTTAAGAGATCCATGATCACCGAAATAGCATCATTACCCTACTGCGATCTAGGCAAACCATGCACAAAATTCATGGAGATGTCATCAAATTTCCACTCAGGGATTGGAAGGGGCTTCAGGAACCTGCCCGGCTTCTGACACTCGGCCTTCACCAAGGCACAAGTTTGGCAACGATTCACATACAAAGCTACGTCCCGCTTCAACCCCGGCCACCAAAAGGATTTCTTCATATCCAAGTACATCTTTGTACTGCCCGGGTGAATGGAGTACTTTGTGAAGTGAGCCTCAAACATCAACTCCTCACGGAGCTTGTCGAACTGCGGTACACAAACCCTTACGTCCTTCCTCAGAATCCCATAAATTATCTCCCAGACACTGCTCTCGCCCTTTTTAGCCTCCACCACATATGGTTGAAACTCCACATCCAACCGGGTCGCTTCCCGAATACGATTGGACAAGTCGTTCTGCATTTTAATCCAGTTCAACCGAGCCACGCTGGACTTGCCTCTCGCCACACATTCCAAACCAAGGGACTTTCATTCCCGTACCAACCGCTCATCATGAGCTTCGATCCAATTCCCTTGCCCCGAGTACTTTCTACTCAAGGCATCCTCCACCACATTGTCTTTACTTGTCGTATACTGAATCGCCACCTCGTAGTCTCCAAGAAACTCAACCCACCTGCGTAGCCGCATGTTCAAGTCCTTTTGATCCAAGAGATACTTCAGGCTTTTATGATCTGTGAAGATCTCCACCTTTGCACCATACACATAATGTCACCATATTTTCAACGCAAAAATTACCGCCGCCAACTCCAAGTCATGGATGGGGTAATTCCTCTCATGAGGCTTCAGCTGCCTAGACCCAAAAGCTATCACCTTGCCATGTTGCACCAACACACAACCCAAACCGCATCCAGAAGCGTCACTGAATATCTGAAATCCCTCGGTCCCTTGCGGTAGACTTAGGATTGGAGCCATCATCAGTCTCTCCTTTAGTGCCTCAAATGCTTGACTGCACTCTTGATTCCATACAAACTTATGATCTTTACGAGTGAGTGAGGTGAGGGGTAGAGATATCCGCGAAAAATTCTCCACGAATCTCCTATAGTACCCGGCTAGTCCAAGAAAACTTCAGACTTCCGCCACGGTCCTCAAAACCGGCCAATCTTTGATGGCTTCCACTTTTGTTGGATCCGTTGCTACCCCATCCCCACTAATCGCGTGGCCCAAAAATGCCACCTTCGCTAACCAGAACTCGCACTTTGAGAACTTTGCATACAACTGATTCTCCCTCAAAACTTACAAGACCACTCTCAAGTGGGTCTCATGCTCCACTTCCGATTTGGAATACACCAAGATGTCATCAATGAAGACAACCACAAAAGAATCCAAGTATTCCCGAAATACTCGATTCATAAGATCCAGCTCAGCTGGTGATGAGAAGTGAAGGAACTCCATAGTTAAGCGTGCTTGGGCGAGAGTAGTACTGGGATGGGTGACCTCCTGGGAATTCCCCGTATGGCCCAACTTAATTGTCGAGTTCGCTCATCAAAGTGAGGTTGTGGCCACCAACAACCGGCCTGTGGAGGGAGAGGAGTTGCGGTGCTTGGGCTGTAGCCCAGTAGCGTCGCCTAGAGCGGAGCCGTGACGTTGTCACGTTGGATCGGCTAGGGGCGTTACCATAAAAAGTGCACTTTTTATTGTAACATAAATGGGCCGTCCGTGGGCCTTAAGCCCGCTAGGCCTCCGTTAGACCGTTACCGGGGTGCAGCACAAGAAATTAGCGGCCTCTATGGCTCACCCACCCCAACTTGGTGTCTCCTTCTAACATGAACGCCGCATACTCAGATTTCTTCTCTTCTGGCGTCTCTGCCGCCCTTAAAAGCTCTTGAATCCGAGCCCACCAATCCTCCACATCAGTTGGCGTACCAACTCCCTTGAACGACGGAGGATGGAAGCTCAGAAAGTACTTCATGTACCTGTCTCCATGTCCGACAACCACCCTTTCCGCCAAAGGCTCCACTCTCCTGGCTTCTCCGCCTGGCACGGTCGTCGCCGTATCCGGTGTAGCAGAGGTTGCTACCTGAGCTGCCGCTGCAGCTTGGGCTGCCAACATCGCTTCTGCAAGCATGCAGCAGAAGTCGGCCGGGTTTACACTCGTGCCCAAAAGACCCGGAGCAGTGGCACTGCTCGACGAAAGTTCTTCTCTTGCTCTCGATGTACCCGCCTCATTGCTTGCACTCTTCAAGAAAACAAGAAACAAGAAATCAGTCTCTAATCTCAAGACTTAAACAAAAGGACACTCATGGTCCTGCGTTACTCTTATGTGGATAACTTCCCTACGCACTGACCTTGAATCTAACCTGGCTCTGATACCAAATTGTAACACCTCCCCTGTAATGACTATATAATATGAGTCCGGCCGGGCCCCCACAATATACAGACGCCACAGCTTCAGTATTAAAAGATGATATAGTTACCCAAACTCAAAACTCATAACACAACACAGCGGAAACAACAAGCAAGACTAGAAGTTATTCACGCCTACAAGAGTAACAAAATGGCCTTATGGCCCTACAACAAGAGTGAGTCCCAACTCAAATAATACATCATCATAAAAGTGCATAAGCACTCTTAGTCTACCTCGGCATACAAGCCGTTCAACATGAGCATAAAACAAACAGTGCCATAAAAGTAGAGCTACAGCAAAAGGTAACACATCATGAGGCTTAGGCCTTTCTGGACGACGAGCTAGGTCTTGCTTGCGATCCTTGCCCTGTAAAAATTATTAGTAACGTGGGTCAGCAAAGGCTGACCTCAAACTGTGTAACTAACACATCTCCTCTCGGCCGCCCCTAACGGACCCTGGGGTACTCCTCCAACCTACAAGTTAGTACTTCGTATGCAATATTCATAAGCAAGAAAAGCAACTAAAGAAACAGGCTTGGATGTCTCAAACATCATACATGTTCTCTACTGTTGAGCATATAATAATAGGGCCTACTATGCAACATGAATGCAACACCCGGGCTTCACCCAAGGCATCATATAGCGTATGCATCTAGCACAACATCACATCAATTCGGCACTCATCATTTCCCCATTGGCATAAAGCCGCAAACAAAAGGGGGGCCACAATCCCCCAACGGCATAAAATCGCCACACGAAACTCTTGCCAAGACCCCACCCGCTCACGGTCGTAGATTCGGGCTTGCCGGCAAACTCTGACTTCTCATGTCAGGATTCCGTCCAACATATTGACCGATTATAAGAACCCTTGCTGGAACCCACCCGCTCATGGCCTCATTGCCCGGGCTTGCCCCATGCTCGGCATTTTCGTCAGTCTCACAAAAGGGGACTAGTCTCGCCGGGACACTTTCCACACATGACTTACACATCACGGGATAGCCAGCCGACCACGGAGACACACCCATGCCTTGGCACATCACAATCCAAGACAATTCCACCCTAATGCCTCATTTGTACTGCAGCGTTCCCGTGTACCAAGGAAACCATCTACACCCATGCAGAGCTAACCTTGTCCACCAAGGAAACCATCTACCGCCAATGAGGAGCTAACCTTGTCCGGTACCGGCCACACGTACTCACGCAAGATAACGGGAAGAACACCACAAACATCACACATCACAAATGGCCTCTTACCACAATGGATCTCTACGAATCCTTAAACCTCATATGCAACATCACCGAGTCAGACTAACGGTCGCGACTATGGCTTCACCCACTATGCCTAATCCACTAACGAAGCGGATCTCTAATGCAAAACATGTCGGGGACGGACTCAATCGACCCGAAGGTTCCTCTTGAACCTTGGCGACCCAAACCCCTCTCATTTGAGAGTTTGGTGCCCAAAAACTAGAAAATAAAAGATGCTAAAACATGCATCCTAAAACCAAGAGGAGAAGTGTCGTTACCCTCCGACTCCGCTTCCTAGCCATGGAAAAATAGCCGGATGAAAACCTTCGCAACAATTTAGCCTTCACGGATCTAGACTCGGCTCGTAATTTGGAGCACCGAAACCTCTCTAACAGCCGGATCTCCTTCACCGTCCTCCGCGCTCTACCTTCTCTCTAGATCTTAGACGGAGAAAACTGCGACTAGAACAATGCCGATTATGAAAACCCTACTCTCGGGTATATCCCAAACAGAAAGATCCCCAGCCATCGGATTCCCACATAAAGGAATGCACGGTTGCGATCCGAGTCCAGCCTGGAACTGGGCCGAACACTACATCCCGTCAAGGACACCTCGTGACAACTAGACATGAACTTCGCTCGACGATCATCAAACCAAAGATGTCGACCGCTGTCGAATCGTCGAACGGAGAATCACTGGCAAACGTCGAACCAGCCAAATCGTCGAATGCAGATCTATAGAAGTCATCGAACGCAGAATGCTGGGGAAATCGTCGAACGCAGAATGTTGGGGAAATCGTCGAACGCAGATCCCTGGCAGCTCGTCGAACGCAGATCCATGGAAATCGTCGAACGCAGAATGAAATCGTCGAA
This sequence comes from Platanthera guangdongensis, assembly GCA_039583875.1. Lineage (NCBI taxonomy): Eukaryota > Viridiplantae > Streptophyta > Magnoliopsida > Asparagales > Orchidaceae > Platanthera > Platanthera guangdongensis. Next base: position 9,331,594 of record CM077159.1, on the reverse strand, counting down.
CGCAGATCCATGGAAATTGTCGAACGCAGAATGCTGGGGAAATCATCGAACGCAGAGCCCTGGCAAATCGTCTAAGGATCGACTTGGGGCGTTACACCCTTGATCAGTTCCTTTAGGTGTGTCCCGTCATCTTTCCACCAATGCCTGAAGCTCAATACCGGGGGAAGCCAGATCAGAGTACGAGGAGATCCAAATGCCACCCAGGAATGTTATGTGACAACAGTGAATACCATTTCTTGGCAAGGAGAGTCCGAGGAAATGGAGAGGAGGACGGAACAATGGGAACAGGAGTTCAGAGGCGAAGTAGGGGGAAAATGAGAAAGGAAGGTCGAAGGGGAAGGATAAGTAGAGATGGAGAGAGGCATTGCGGTGGAGCCGAAAATGGCAGGAGAGAAAGAAGGAGAGATGGGGGTCTAGGAGGAAAAAGGAGAAAGGGAGGTCAAAGGGGTAGGAGAAGTAAAGATGGAGAGAGGCATTGCGGTGGAGCCGGAATCGGCAGGAGAGAAAGAAGGAGAGATGGTGGTAGAGGAGGAGAAAAGAGAGGTGGAGTCGAAGGAAAGTGGAGGGTGGAGGAAAGAAAAAAAAAGAAGATGGAGGAAATGGGGGAGTCATCTAGGGGGGAAATCCGGCTGAAGAAGAGGGGAAGTTCACTGTTGGAAGAATGAATTCCAAGCGAGGACTAGATAGGGAATTTTCTGAAGGAAATGGTTGTGGACATTGTAGAGCACGAGGCAGTAGACTGTGAAGCCAGGAAACAGGAGGATACGCTGGGGGGGTAGGAGAAAGAGGAGGAGTCGTCGAGGCTGAAGGCGGCGGTGGAGGTGCTGGAGATCCTCACCAAAGAAGAGAGAAAAGAAAAGGTAAAACTAAGTGGAGATCTCAGTCCCATGGACCAGGAAGAGATCAGGGCATGCGTACAGAGGAACATTGACATCTTCGCGTGGAGCGCAGCCGACATGCTGGGGGTTGACACGGACAAGGCGTGCCATCGTCTCAACCTATACCCCAACGCTCGTCCTGTACAATAGAAGAAGAGAGTCATCACCACTAAGATGGTCGGACCCATCAGAGAAGAAGTAGAGAAGCTGCTTAAGGCGGGGTTCGTATCTGCATGTAAATATCCGGGGTGGGTGAGTAACGTTGTAATGGTGAAAAAGAGGGAGCAAAATGGAGGATGTGTGTGGATTTTTCTCTCCTGAATAAAGCATGTCATAAGAATTATTATCCCCTGTCACGAATCGACGCAATAGTTAACTCAGCCGACGGTTTTTCACTAATGGGCTTTCTAGATGCATTTTCAGGGTATCACCAAATACAGATGCACCCACCGAATGTCAAATATGTCACCTTCATCACGGAAGATGGGTGTTTCTGTTTCAACATGATGCCCTTTGGATTGAAGAACGCGGGGGCGACTTATCAAAGAATGATGGATCGAATCTTCCGGCAACAAAAGGGGCGGAACCTCAAAGTTTATGTGGACAATCTGATGATTAAGAGCCGAGATCTCAGGTCTCACATCTTAGATCTGGAGGAGACCTTTGTAACCTTAAGAAAATACAAGATGAGACTTAATCCTTTAAAATATGTCTTCGAAGCCAATAGGGGAAAATTTTTAGGGCACCTCCTTACCCCATCAGGAGTAGAACCCAATCCAGATAAGGTGAAAGCAATCATAGAATTTGAATCTCCAAAAAATGCAAAGGGAGTCCAACGTCTCACCGGCAAGCTGGCCGGATTAAGCAAGTTTCTCTCTCGGGCTGGGGAGAAATGCTCGTCTTTCTTCTGAACACTAAGAGGGGGCAAGAAATTTGAATGTTCCCCCTGAATGCGAAAAGGATTTTCAGGCTCTAAAACAACAGCTCACTCGAACATCTCTACTCCAAGGGCCAAGAGAAGGGGAGGGTTTGTTCTTGTACCTAGGAGTGGTGACCAGAGCCGTGAGTTTAGTTCTTTTACAAGATGAAGGAAAAAAGCAATTCCCAATCTATTATGTAAGCAGGGTCCTGAAGAAGGAGGAACTCTGGTACCCTATCCCTGAAAAGCTGGCAGTCGCTCTCATCATATCAGCCAGAAATATTAGGCCATACTTTTAGGCCCACTCGATTCAGGTACTGATGGATCACCCCCTTCGCCGCATCCTGGAGGGGCTGGAGCATTTTGGGAGGTTATCCAAATGGTCGATAGAGCTCAGTGAGTTTGACCTCACTTTTACTCCTCGGCTAGCCATCAAAGCACAAGCAGTTGCCGATTTCCTGGCAGATTACGTAGTCAAGGTCCGAGATCCGGAGACACCCTCTCGAGCTGCTGGGGATATATTAGTGGATAAAGCGTCAGGAAAGAATTCTTTTGGAGGTTGTTTGGCAAAGAGACCCCGAGCAGGCCCGCTGGCCAGGCTCTCACCTAGATGGCAGGACCGTAGGCTGACTCGGTGGTTGGAGGTTGTTTCGAGAAGAGACCCCGAGAAAACCCGCTGACAAGACTCTCACCTAGCTGACAGGATTGTAGGCTCACTCGATTGTTGGAGGTTGTTTGGAGAGGAGTCCCCAAGTAGACCCGCTGACCAGGCTCTCACCTAGCTAGCAGGACTGTAGACTCATGCGGTGGTTGGAGGTTGTTTGGAGAGGGGACCCCGAGCAGACCGACTGACCAGGCTCTCACCTAGCTGATAGGACTGTAGGCTCACTCAGTAGTTGGAGGTTATTTGGAGAGGAGATCACGAGCAGACCCGCAGACCAGGCTCTCACATAGCTGGCAAGAGTGTAGGATCACTCGGTTTTTGGAGGTTGTTTGGAGAAGAGACCCCGAGCAAACCCGCTGACTAGGCTCTCACCTAGCTGGCAGGACTGTAGTCTCACTCGGTGGTTGGATGTTGTTTGGAGAAGAGACCCCAAGCAAACCCGCTGACCAGGCTCTCACCTAGCTGGCAGGACTGTAGGCTCACTCGGTGGTTGGAGGTTTTTTGGAGAGGAGACCACGAGCAAACCCGCTTACCAGGATTTTAACTAGGTGGAAGGACTGTAGGCTCACTCGGTGGTTGGAGGTTTGTTGGAGAGGAGACCCCGAGCAGAGCCGCTAACCAGGCTCTCTCCTAGATGGCAGGACTGTTGGCTCACTCAGTGGTTGGAGGTTGTTTGGAGAAGAGACCCCGAGCAGACCCGCTTACCAGAATCTCACCTAGCTGGCAGGATTGTAGGCTCAATCGGTGGTTGGAGGTTGTTTGGAGAAGATACCCCGAGCAGACCTGCTAACCAGGCTCTCACCTAGCTGGCAGGACTGTATTCTCACTCGGTGGTTGGAGGTTGTTTGGAGAGGAGACTATGTGCAGACCTGCTGACCATGTTCTCTCCTAGCTGGCAGGATTGTAGGCTCACTTGGTGGTTGGAGGTTGTTTGGAGAGGAGACCCCGAACAGACCCGCTGACCAGGCTCTTACCTAGCTGGCAGGACTGTAGGCTCACTCGTTGGTTGGAGGTTGTTTGGAGAGGGGACCCCGAGTAGATCTGCTGACCAAGCTCTCACCAGCTGGCAGGACTGTTGGCTCACTCGGCGGTTGGAGGTTGTTTGGAGAAGAGACCCCGAGCAGTCCCGTTGACTAGACTCTCACTTAGCTGGCAGGACTGTAAACTCACACGGTGGTTCGAGGTTGTTTATAGAAGAGACCCCGATCAGACCTGCTGACCAAGCTCTTACCTAGCTGGCAGGACTGTAGGCTCACTCGGTGGTTGGAGGTTGTTTGGAGAAGAGATCCAGAGCAGACCCACTGACCGGGCTCTCACCTAGCTAGAAGGGTTGTAGGCTCACTCAGTGGTCGGAGGTTGTTTGGAGAGGAGACCCCGAGCAGACCTGCTGACTAGGCTCTCACCTAGCTGCCAGGACTGTAGGATCACTCGGTGGTTGGAAGTTGTTTGGAGAAGTGACCCCGAGCAGACCCGCTGACCAGGCTCTCGCATTGCTAGTAGGAATGTAGGCTCACTCGGTGGTTGGAGGTTGTTGGGAGAGGAGACCCCGAGCAGACCCACTGACCAGGCTCTCCCCTAGCTGGCAAGACTGTAGGCTCACTCGGTGGTTTTAGGTTGTTTGGAGAGGAGACAACTAGCAGAACCGCTGACCAAGCTCTCACCTAGCTGGCAGGACTGTAGGCTCACTCGGTGGTTGGAGGTTGTTTGGAGAGGGGACCCCGAGCAAACTCGCTGACCAGGATCTCACCTAGCTGGCAGGACTATAGGCTCACTCGGTGGTTGGAGGTTGTTTGGAGAGGACACCACGAGCAGACCCGTTGACCAGGCTCTCACCTAACTGGCAGAACTATACGGTGATTGGAGGTTGTTTGGAGAGGATACTCCGAGCAGACCCGCTGAACAAGCTCTCACCTAGCTGGCAGTACTGTAGGTTCACTCGGTGGTTGGAGGTTGTTTGGAGAAGAGACCCCGAGCATACCTGCTGACCAGGCTCTCACCTAGCTGGCAGGGATGTAGTCTCACTCGGTGGTTGGAGGTTGTTTGGAGAAGAGACCTCGAGCAGACCCGCTGACCAGGCTATCACCTAGCTGGCAGGACTGTAGGCTCACTCGGTGGTTGGAGGTTGTTTGGAAAGGATACCCCGAGCAGACCTGCTGACTAGGCTCCCACCTAACTGGCAGGAATGTTGGCTCACTCGATTGTTGGAGGTTATTTGGAGAGGAGACCCCGAGCAAACCCACTGACTAGGCTCTCACCTAGCTGGCAGGTGTGTAGGCTCACTCGGTGTCAAAATGAATGGTAAGATCCCTCAAATAAAAATGTTTATACTTAACAGAGAACGAGGTAAGTTTGTGGAAGATGAAGGACCCCTATGATAAGAAGAGATTGGTGCAATGCAAATAAGGAGGGGCATCCCCAATCGGCGGTCGGCACAGAGGGTCTCGCCCATAGCGAGTAGGCGCTCGTGAACAAAGGGCAGGTCTTGCATAAAAGGTTAAAGAGGGGTGATTTCTCATAAAGGCGGGATGGTCTCCTGGGTCTACTCGCGCTAGACTTGTCTCGAGGCGAGAGGAGGGGAGAACGCCAAATGGTCTCGCGCACTGAAGGCGCAAGGAGAAGTTCAATAACTCGTGCCATAAACCAATTTTCAAAGCGAGGCGGTAGTAGATAAAGCAAAATTAACTAAGAGGAGCATGAAGTGAAGGGTTGTAACAAATATTTTCTTGTTCATTACAAAAAAAAAGAGGGAAACGTTCTCCCGCGAAACATTTAAGCATTTCAAAAAGAAATATTTTTGTGTCTCAAAAAATCAAGTAAAAAATACAAGTGGAGGGAAGCAAAAAAAAGAGGAGGGAGAGAAGTGTCGGGTCTCGCTGGCGCCCCTTCATCCTTCTTCACTAGAAGCTGAGCCCTCATCGCTCTCTCCATAGAGCTGTGGCATCAGGTCGCAGGCGGTGACCATCACGGCATCTTCTCTAACAACCCCCAGCTCCTTCATCATCTTCAAAACGAGCTCGGTCGTCTTGATGTTGGAGTCCTGACAGATCTCGTCGACCTCATCAAACGAATAATGAGGAGGTGGAGGTGCTTGAAGCAGATCCGGTTGATAGGCAGACCGGACACTGTTCAGGAGATGAGTTGTAACAACCCCATTGATGAGTACGATTATGATAGGCTTTTTACTATCATAATTGTAATCATGTCTACCACTTCCTACCCCTTTTTGTGTTGATTTCATGATAATAGTAAAAAACTGTCGTATCATAGATAGAAGAGCGTATTTAAAAGTCTTTGGCAGTTCTTGTAATAAAATATTTATTGAGTCTATCATTTTTTCTATTGCAGGTAATGCCAACCAATGGACCTAAAAGTCTCGGAGCAAATAGAGGAGTTCACGGAGTCAACATGGCTGATGACAGGACGAAAATTTGGTGCACACGGCCAGACACACGACCGTGTGCCTACCCGTGTCCTATGCACCTAGAGCTGAAGAATTTGGGCGCAGACGATGGAACCTCACACGGGTATGGAACACGCCCGTGTGCATACCCGTGTCATCTTTGCACACGACCGTCGACCAGCCCGTGTCTGGGGAACACGGCCGAACACACGGCCGTGTCCAGGCCCGTGTCATCTGACACGGCCCACGTCCAGACACGCCTGCTCGTGGAGAACCGCCCAGGAACCGCCTAGGAACCGTCCACACGGCCGTGTGCGACCCCGTGTCCGACCTGTTTGCAAGGGAACTATAAATTTCCTGTAGAAAAATTTGTTTAGAACTTTTGGATCATTTCTGGATTGGAGAACTGCTGGAGTCCGAAGGGGAGCATCCAAGACAAGGAGGATTGAAGGGTATTTTATGTGTATTTTTATTTAATCATTAACCCCTTTGAATCCTTTCTTTCTCTTGATGATCCATCTTCACATTTCGTTTTAATTTGCATGAACTTCTATTTGAACATTCTAGTAATCATGTATCACCTTGTTTATGTTAAATTTGTAGTATTTTATTTGTGTTTATGCTTGCAAACAAAGAGGTTAATCCTCCTTATGAAATACTTATTTATTTTACACAATTTGCAATTGGCTAGATTGAGAAATTGGTTATTTGCAATGATTTTGGTATGTTCATATTGTGATGATAATTCCCTTTGTAATTCAAACTTTATGATCGAGAGATATTTTGTTTGGAAAATTAGAACACGAATAAAACGATTCATGTTAATTTAGAGATAGAATTCATGAATTTATGTATTAATAAAGGTACTTTACTTAACGCGAACTTGATGTTGTGAATTGTTCGAGAGAAAATTTACTCTCTTAGGTTTAGATTTGGAATTGCTCGAGAGAGAATTTTGATGAAAAATTAACCTTTACATTGCACAAATTTAACAGTATTTTCATGTCATGATCGCTTAGAATTGAACTAATAAATGAAATTGTTCATGTAATTATTTAAAAGCTTCATGTTTTTATCGTTTTTATTTCTCCAATACTGAATCATCCAATTGGTCATAGTTAGGTTAATGTAGTTTAAATATCACTTTTGTTTAGAGGTATGATAATAAAGGGAGGGTGAGTACGAATAGTTGAAACGACCCTGTGGAATACGACACGAGATGTAGATTTCTCATATATTACGATTGATAGGTGCGCTTGCCTGAATGCTAATTCAATCTAGTTAAGTCCATCTACATAATTGTATTAGAATGTAGAATGAAATCACATTGAGTTATTACTTGTTAGCAAAAAAAATCATCAAGTTTTTGGCGCCATTGCCGGGGATCGTTTTCAATATTTTGAAATCCTAATCTTTATTGATCTACCAATTTTCATTTATATAGTTGTAAATTAGTATTTGTATAATTATATTGCGTAATATTTTTTTTGTAGTCTGTTAGTCTATGACCAGGGGCAGAAATTCTGGGCTAGCACCATTTCATCCTGACCCAGAACGAATTCTCCATAAAAATAACTTAAGGGACGTGGGAATTAATACCACAGAAATTTCAAACGGACTATCAGAAGAGGAGACAGTAAACCAAGGAGAGAATCATCTTGAAAACTTAGATACCATGGCCAACCAAAATGAGCAAACCATGTCTGACTTTGCTAGACCTAATCTCCAAGGAACCGGGTCGAGCATCGTTAGACCACTGATAGCTACCAATAACTTTGAATTGAAGTCTAGTGTGATACAGATGGTTCAACAGTATGTCCAATATGATGGCTTGCAAGATGAGGATCCTAACACCCACTTGGCCGGATTCTTAGAGATATGTGACACATTTAAGATCAATGGTGTTTCCAACGACGCCATTCGATTGAGATTGTTTCCATTTTCTTTAAGGCATAAGGCGAAGCAGTGGTTGAATTCCTTACCTAGAGGGTCGATCACTACTTGGGACATGATGGTTGAGAAGTTTCTGATGAAGTATTTTCCACCTGCGAAGACTGCGAAGTTAAGGAATGATATCTCTACGTACATTCAATTGGAGTCTGAATCGTTGTACGACACATGGGAACGATTTAAGGAGTTGTTAAGGAGATGTCCCCTCCATGCTCTACCTTCATGGCTTCAGATTCAGACCTTCTATAATGGTCTAAATCCAGCCACCAAACAAATGATTGATGCGGCTAGTGGAGGAACTTTGAACAACAAGACACCTGAAGTGGCTCAGCAGTTGATAGAGGACATGGCAATGAACAATTACCAATGGACTACAGTAAGACAAAAGCCTAGCAAGCCCGCAGGAATTTATGAAGTAGATGTCGTCACTGCCTTAGCAATTCAAGTGGAGAAACTTCACCAAAAGATGGACAACCTTGCCTTAGCATCACCTTCCATGGCACCTCAACAATGGGACCCTTCATGCACTGGAATGCCTGGTTGTGAACCGCAAGTTCAAGAGCATGTTGACTATATGGGTAACAATATTAGACCACCTTTCAATCAAGCCAACAACCCATATAGCTCTATATATAATCCTGGATGGCGAAACCACCCCAATTTCTCTTGGGGAGGACAAGGAAATCAAGGGAAGCAGCCCATGTTTGGACAACAACCACAGTTGGAACCAAGGAAGCCTACATTGGAAGATGTGCTTACCAAGTTCATGCAAACTACCGATGTAGCCTTCCAGAATCAAGAGGGTTCAATTCGGAACTTGGAGAATCAGATTGGTCAGCTTGCAAGGATGGTTTCTGAAAGGCAGCAAGGAACACTTCCAGGGAATACAGAGATAAATCCAAGGGAGCATGCAAAAGCCGTTCAATTAAGGAGCGGAAAGGAGTTACAAGACCCAAGGCCTGCAAAGGAAGCACCCAAAATGGAGTCTAGCGGCGAAGGACCAAGCGAGATGAACGTACAACCGATGGAGTACCAACCAGCATTACCATACCCAGCAAAGCTTAACAAGGAGCGCATGGATGCGCAGTATGGTAAATTTTTATCTATGTTTAAGCAATTACATGTTAATTTACCTTTTTCTGAAATTATTCAAATGCCTAAATATGCAAAATTTCTTAAGGATTTGATTTCTAATAAAAAGAAAATAGAAGAATTATCATTAGTAACATTAAGTGAAGAATGTTCTGCTATTTTGGAAAATGAATTGCCACAAAAACTTAAGGATCCCGGTTCATTTTCAATTCCATGCTTAATCGGTGATTTACAAGTAAATAAGGCTTTAGCAGATCTAGGAGCAAGTATAAATTTAATGTCTTATAAACTATATCTAAAACTAGGCCTAGGAGAACTTAGCCCAACAAGAATGAGTATTCAATTAGCAGATCGATCGGTTAAGTATCCTAAAGGAATAGTAGAAGATGTATTAGTTAAGGTAGATAGATTTATATTTCCTGCTGATTTTGTTATTTTAGATATGGATGAAAATATCGAAGTACCACTCATACTAGGTCGTCCATTTCTAGCTACATCTAGAGCACTTATTGATGTTTTTGATGGTAAATTAGTATTGCGAGTAGGAGAAGATGAAGTCACTTTTCAAATTGGCAATACTATGAAACAATCCTTAGACAACGATGATTATTGCTATTTTTCTCATGGTATTGATGATTTTATGTCTTCTATAAATTCTAATTTTTATTATAAAGATCCTTTAGAAATTTGCATAACTAACAACTATCTAGAAGATGATAAAAATGATGACATTATTGAACATTTATTTTTTCTAGAAAATTGTGTTGCTATGAATAGAACAACGGAATATAGTTTAATTACTGAAGGAGATCATGAAATTCTTAAGAATAATACTAAAGATCCACCAATAGTAGAATTAAAAAAATTACCGGATCATCTTGAGTATGCATTCTTAGGAACAAATTCTTCGTACCCAGTTATCATATCTTCAAATCTTTCCAAACTTGAAAAAGAAAAATTGATAACCGTATTGAAGAAATGTAAAGGTACAATAGCGTGGCAAATATCTGATATAAAGGGTATTAATCCTAGTTTTTGCACTCATAAAATCCTTTTGGAAGAAAACTATAAGTCGTCTATTCAACCGTAACGTAGGCTAAATCCTAATATGAAAGAGGTAGTTAAGGCTGAGATTGTAAAGTTATTAGATACTGACATTATATATCCTATTTCGGATAGTTCATGGGTTAGTCCTGTCCAAGTAGTCCCTAAGAAGGGTGGCCTGACTGTAGTAGCAAATGATAGAAATGAATTAATTCCAACGCGAACAGTGACAGGTTGACGTGTCTGTATAGACTATAGGAAATTAAATGATGCCACTAGGAAAGACCATTTCCCTCTTCCTTTCATTGACCAGATATTAGAACGCTTATCAGGGCATTCTTATTATTGTTTTCTAGATGGACTTTCTGGATACTTTCAAATTCCTATAGCACCAGAAGACCAAGAGAAAACAACATTTACTTGCCCATTTGGTACCTTTGCCTATAGACGTATGCCTTTCGGGTTATGTAATGCACCCGCCACATTTCAAAGGTGCATGCTAGCCATCTTTAACAAGTATGTTGAAGATATTATGGAAGTGTTCATGGATGATTTTTCGGTTTTTGGCGACTCTTTTGAGTTGTGTTTGAATAATTTAGAGAAAGTTCTTAGGAGGTGTGAGGAGACGAACCTGGCGCTTAGTTGGGAGAAGTGTCATTTCATGGTACAAGAAGGGTTAGTACTTGGCCATAAAATTTCAAGCCAAGGAATTCAAGTAGGTAGAGCAAAAATAGAGACCATAGAAAAATTGCCACCACCAACCTCCGTAAAGGCAGTGAGAAGTTTCTTAGGACATGCGGGATTTTACCGCTGTTTTAATAAAGACTTCTCTAAAATAGCTAAACCACTTACAAGGCTTTTCGAAAAAGACACACCTTTTATTTTTGAACAAGAGTGTCTACATGCCTTTGAGTTCTTAAAAGAAAAATTAATTAATTCTCCTATTATGATCGCACCTGATTTTAGTCAACCATTTGAGATCATGTGTGACGCTAGTAGTTTTGCGGTAGGGGCTGTTTTAGGACAACGCTGAAACAAACATTTTCACCCAATATATTATGCTAGTAAAATACTTAATAATGCACAAGAGAATTATACAACTACTGAAAAAGAACTCCTAGCAGTGGTATTCGCCTTTGATAAATTTAGACCATATTTAACATTGTCCAAAGTGGTAGTTTATACGGATCACTCTGCACTTAGATATTTGCTAGCCAAAGCGGAAGCAAAGCCTCGTTTTATCCGATGGGTTCTTCTTCTACAAGAATTTGATCTAGAAATTAGGGATAAACGAGGAGCGAAAAACTTAGCGGCAGATCATCTTTCACGTTTAGAAAACCCACTACGATCAATGTTAGATGAATCTGAAATTTCTGATACATTTCCTGAGGAATCATTATTTGGCATATCTACCAATATACATCTAGATTATCCATGGTTTGCAGATTATGCAAACTATCTTGTGGCTAAGGTCCTTCCAAAAGACTTTTCATATCAGCAGAAAAAGAAATTTTTCTCTGACTTGAAATATTACTTTTGGGAGGACCCTTTTCTTTTTCGGATATGTGCAGATTCTGTTATAAGAAGATGTGTATCAGCGGAGGAAGGTTGGAAGATTTTGGAGCAGTGTCATTCAGGTCCTGCTGGTGGTCACTATGGAGCGAATCGCTCCGCTAAAAAGGTTCTTGATTCCGGTTTTTATTGGCCCCTTCTATTCAGGGACGCCCAAAGGTATGTGCTTTCATGTGATTCTTGCCAAAAAGTAGGTAATATTTCTAAATTACATGAAATGCCTCAAAAATTTATCCTTGAATGTGAAGTATTCGATGTGTGGGGTATAGATTTTATGGGACCATTTCCAGTTTCTTTTGGGAATAAATACATTTTGGTAGCTGTAGATTATGTATCAAGGTGGGTTGAAGCGCAAGCTTTGCCTACTAATGATAGTAGGGTTGTAATTAGATTTTTGAAATCCTTATTCGCACGATTTGGCACACCACGTGCACTTATTAGCGATAGGGGTCCACACTTTTGTAATCTACAACTAGACAAAGTATTAGAAAAATATGGAGTTACACATAAGATAGCCACTCCGTATCATCCTCAAACTAGTGGGCAAGTTGAAGTTTCCAATAGATAGCTTAAGAGAATCTTAGAAAAATCTATAGAAGGGAATAGGAAGCAGTGGTCTAGGAAACTTAATGATTGTTTGTGGGCTTATAGGACCGCCTACAAAACACCTATAGGGACCACCCCCTTTAGATTAGTCTATGGTAAATCTTGCCACCTACCTATAGAATTAGAACACAAATCATATTGGGCAATACACTCCTTAAATTTTGACGCTAGTTCTATAGGAGAGAAGCATAAACTTCAACTTAACGAATTAGATGAGTGGAGAACTATGGCCTATGAGAACTCCCGGATTTATAAGGAGAAAACCAAACTATTTCATGACCGTCACCTTCGCAAACCCAAGGTATTACAAAAAGGTGACCAAGTTCTCCTTTATAACTCCAGATTACGATTATTCCTAGGGAAGTTAAGGTCTAAGTGGTTCGGACCCTTTAAAGTTAAAGAAGTCTTTGCCTACGGTACCGTCGAGTTAACTCACCCCGAGAAGGGAGATTTTAAGGTTAATGGTCACCGACTTAAGCCTTATTATGGTGAAATCCCTATGGACTTCGCTCGTCTAGAGACTTGCCTCCGTCTAGATTAGTTTCATATTAACTATAGTAGGTGTTTTTTAAGTATTCTTGTTTTAGTATAAATCTAATTAGTTGCAATGAAAAATTAAAGAAAAAAATTTTAATGAAAAGAAATTTCCATCAAATTTTAATGAGAGAAAAAAAAAATTTTGTAAAAATTTTTTCAAAATGGAGAGGCACACGGCTCACCACACGGCCGTGTGGGTGGCCGTGTACATGACACAGGCTCAGGCCCAGCCGTGTGGATTAATTCCGGAAAAAGGTCAATTTCATCCCGAGCACAACACGGGTTCACACCAACCCGTGTTCATAGCCGTGTCTATCGCTCGACGATCGTCGAGACCCATGTGTCGAGACACCGAACACGGGCATGTCGGATAACACACGGCCGTGTCACCTACCTACCCGTGTTTGTGTACCATTCCAGCTGCGACACGGGGCAACACACGGCCGTGTTGCAGCCCGTGTCCACCTGACGCACTGTCCCCAGCCAGTTTGACCACACGGACCGAGGCAGCCCCGTGTTCCACGAGGCCTCGGATCCCCTAACACGGGTGCACACACGGCCGTGTGCACACCCGTGTGCAATTTTTTTACACGGATCAACGCACCCCGTGTTCCACGAGGCTGCTGATTCCCTAACACGGGTTCACACACGCCCGTGTGCGAACCCGTGTGCACCCCCTATAAATATGGCCGTGTGGATTTTCTTTTGTGCTCATTCCAATCCTCTCCCAGCATCAGTTCTTCCACAGCCTGATCCTCAAGGCGCCTCCTTTTCCAATTCTCGTCCCCCTTCACTCGTATTTTCCCCTTCTACATTATGTCTTCCGGAAGAAGTGGAGGTCGCCGTCGCCGACCGGAATTACAAGTCTCAACGGAGAGGCGGGATGCCGCTGCTCCGCTAATTTTCACTGATGCATCACACACCACCCGCTTCAACCGCTTGCAATCAAAAAAATTTCAAGATATACGTATAATTGATTGGAGCGTACTTGAAGAGATAAACTTAGCTGGAGATGTCAGGGGGTTAATTTCTGTAACGGGGTGGGATCAATTTTTTGCCATAGAGGAGTTAGGCTTTAGGGAACTCACCTTAGAGTTCCTATCTTCGTTTTATTCCAGCTTTAGGCCTAATTTCATCGATGCACCGCACGCGCCCGAGGGGATAGTTTCATTTCGAGTGGGTGGCACATTTTATACACTCACCATGCTCCAGTTCACCCGATATTTAGGGGTGTATGAGGATTCGTTCCCTTTTAGTGCTGCCTACCCCGAGCTCCACTTCGAACTCCCCAACCGCGATATGGCTGGTGGTATCTGGCGCCAGATTTCATTTGACACTGGCGCCTATGAGGCCAAGAGATCTAAGGCATCTAAATTGATCTCTCCCGCCCTCCATTACATCCACCATCTCCTCAGCCACACGTTGAGCGGTCGGGGCGAAAGCTCCGGAGTTGTCAGTAGGCAGGATCTGTTATACCTCTACAGCATGACTTCACGATATCCTCTACATCTCGGTTATCTTCTAGCCCAGTTCATTCTCCATCAGGCTGACACCCCCCCGTATAGGGTCTATTTGCATAGCACCCTACATTACTCGCCTCGTGAAGAATATGGGCATCTTTTTAGCCCTCCCCCAGATGACAGTGGTCGCAAAGACCGTGCCTATCACGATGGCTAGTCTTCGCTCCCTCCGCCTCGTCACCGCCCGTCAGGGCCGGGGAGGGGTCATATATTCTATTGCCCGACGTGGACCCCATGTACAGGATGACAGTGATGATGAGATAGATCCTGACCTCGACGTGTCATTAGTGCCTCCACCCCATTCTAGCTACGCTCATGGCGAGTCGTCTACTGCACCTCCTCCACCTCATTCACGATACTCGCGCGAGTTTCGACAGTTCTTCGACACCGAGCTATCGCCGCGCCTATAGGACATTAAGGAATCGCAGAAGCGGACCGAGGACCTCCTCATACAGATCAGAGACCACCTTGGGCTCGCCCCTCACCAGCCACCAGCTCCAGCCCCGCCTTCCTTCCCAGATGATTCGACAGACCACCAGGATTACTTCTGATATGTATAGTTGTAGTGCTATCTTTATGTATCGTATCTTGTATTTTTTTATATATATCAGTGTATTCAGTTCTGTCAGCTATTATATATCAGTGCATTCCATTACAGCTCCTGTTTCTTTACTGTGCTCTTCTACTTATTATGATAGCAGTTTTTTTCTTATATCATCATGAAATCACTCTATGTTCACTTTTTACATTGCACTGAGGACATAACAAATCTTAAGTCTGGGGGTAGAATGGTTATTCATGTGGTTACAATTGATTCTAATCTGCCTATCATAATACTCAAGTTTGTTATACCTCCCCCTACAAATTTTGTTGATCTTTTAAGCTTTCATTATTCATTCATTTGGGATTATAAATATTTAATTTAACTTCGCACACTGATTAAAATGAATTGATGTAGACTCATAGAGTATTCAACTTTGTTGATTTTGTAATTAAGCATAGAAATTTTTTTAGCTTAATTTTCTCTATATAATTTAATTTTAAGATTACTCTTCTATATTTGTAACTATCCAACACTCTATTTTAGAAAATATATTTATCTATAATAAAGTGAGTCGATGAGTGTAACATTTTTATAATTTGGTATTAGGGCTTTAAAATTAAAAATTACTCCCTATTGATGTCTAGGACTCACCCTCTAGCATTCCTCAAAACATTACATAGGTTAATTAGTAAGGGCGGAAATGACTTAGGCCTCCTATTGGATAGCTTGAGCCTTGTTATCCCAACAACCTTTAACATGATACCCTTGCACACCCAATTTGAACCTAATCCCCATCCTTTTGATGCTCTACTATTAAAATTCACCAAGGCCAAATCCTTACTTATTAGCACACATATCATTGATGCCTTCTTGGAATGATTTGTTCATTGTGATATGTGGCCTGAGTGCGTGTATCCTTGCACCCACTTGGAATGATCCCTACTTTGAACCCAAAAAAAAGACATAGTGATATGTGGCCTGAGTGCGTGTATACTAGGACCCACTTGGAATGATCCCTACTATGGTCCCTTGGTTAAATATATATATATAGAGTGCCCTTCAAAATGTGGGAAATATACAAATTGCAAAGCCTGTGGGTGTTTACATAAAATTGAAATATGTTAAGGTATCTTCCAACATAAGGCTCAATCAAGATTTAGGTGTGAAAAATTCATCGAACTTATCTTTCATTACCTCACCTTTAATCTTCTATCCTAAGCCAAAAAGGCTACACCAAAATTCAAGTCCTAAGGATCTAACCTTACTAATTCTAAATTGTGTTGTGATGAGGGTGTAAAAAGGGTAAGCTCATGATTATCAGTAAGAGTACTTATAAGCTTTGAAACACTAATACGTATCTTATAGAGATTGTTATTTTCTCCTCATATTTGTTAAAGATGACTATACTTTTATTTCTAAAAGCAAGTGAGAGATAGTTAAAATGATATATTAGAGGAATGTTAAGATAAATCTATATTTAGAAAAGTCTGCTAAATTATTTCCTATGCAATTACATCATCAAAGTTCTCTTAAATTCATAGCAACCAGTGTGCGGAGGCAAAATTATTTAATGGTAACCCAGGTGTTTGAATTAGTTTGCTTAGGGACAAGCAAACATCTAAGTCTGGGGGTATTTGATGAGTACGATTATGATAGGCTTTTTACTATCATAATTGTAATCATGTCTACCATTTCCTACCCCTTTTTGTGTTGATTTCATGATAATAGTAAAGAAACTGTCGTATCATAGATAGAAGAGCGTATTTAGAAGTGTTTGGCAGTTCTTGTAATAAACTATTTACTGAGTCTATCATTTTTTCTATTGCAGGTAATGCCAACCAATGGACCTAAAAGTCTCGGAGCAAACAGAGGAGTTCACGGAGTCAACATGGCTGATGACAGGACGAAAATTTGGTGCACACGGCCAGACACACGGTCGTGTGCCTACCCGTGTCCTATGCACCTGGAGCTGAAGAATTTGGGCGCAGACGATGGAACCTCACACGGGTATGGAACACGCCCGTGTGTATACCCGTGTCATCTTTGCACACGACCGCCGACCAACCCGTATCTGGGGAACACGGCCGAACACACGGCCGTGTCCAGGCCCGTGTCATCTGACACGGCCCATGTCCAGACATGCCTGCTCGTGGAGAACCGCCCAGGAACCGCCTAGGAACCGTCCACACGGCCTGCTACACGGCCGTGTGCGACCCCGTGTCTGACCTGTTTGCAAGGGAACTATTTTCCTGTAGAAAAATTTGTTTAGAACTTTTGGATCATTTCTGGATTGGAGAACTGCTGGAGTCCGAAGGGGAGCATCCAAGACAAGGAGGATTGAAGGGTATTTCATGTGTATTTTTATTTAATCATTAACCCCTTTGAATCCTTTCTTTCTCTTGATGATCCATCTTCAAATTTCGTTTTAATTTGCATGAACTTCTATTTGAACATTCTAGTAATCATGTATCACCTTGTTTATGTTAAATTTGTAGTATTTTATTTGTGTTTATGCTTGCAAACAAAGAGGTTAATCCTCCTTATGAATTACTTATTTATTTTACACAATTTGCAATTGGCTAGATTGAGAAATTGGTTATTTGCAATGATTTTGGTATGTTCATATTGTGATGATAATTCCCTTTGTAATTCAAACTTTATGATCGAGAGATATTTTGTTTGGAAAATTAGAACACGAATAAAAGGATTCATGTTAATTTAGAGATAGAATTCATGAATTTATGTATTAATAAAGGTACTTTACTTAACGCGAACTTGAGTGTTGTGAATTGTTCGAGAGAAAATTTACTCTCTTAGGTTTAGATTTGGAATTGCTCGAGAGAGAATTTTGATGAAAAATTAACCTTTACATTGCACAAATTTAACAGTATTTTCATGTCATGATCGCTTAGAATTGAACTAATAAATAAAATTGTTCATGTAATTATTTAAAAGCTTCATGTTTTTATCGTTTTTATTTCTCCAATACTGAATCATCCAATTGGTCATAGTTAGGTTAATGTAGTTTAAATATCACTTTTGTTTAGAGGTATGATAATAAAGGGAGGGTGAGTACGAATAGTTGAAACGACCCTATGGAATACGACACGAGATGTAGATTTCTCATATATTATGATTGATAGGTGCGCTTGCCTGAATGCTAATTCAATCTAGTTAAGTCCATCTACATAATTGTATTAGAATGTAGAATGAAATCACATTGAGTTATTACTTGTTAGCAAAAAAAATCATCACCCATCCGTTCATATGGTATACTAGAAGGTCCGGCCAGGGCCCCACAGCATATATCACAAAACAGGTGGTGAGGTATGGGATGATACCAGAGTAGCGCAACACACCTTAACACATTGTATTCTAGTGGAAGCCTATACTACTACTTGAACTCCACACGTGAATGTCCAACATATAAAACAACTCCACATTATATATATATATAATAGGAATGTCTTACAACAGTACAAAAGTTGGCCTTATGGCCTTACAGGGCTTTCACACAGTGGCCTAAACATTGGCGCGCAGGCCGGCCACAATAAAAGAAAACACAACATTCATTCCAAATAGCCTTCAAGGGCTAACAGCAGCAGTAACAACAATAGCAGGGATATCAACCTTTATGCGTCCCACTTGGCTCTCCAGCACCTGTACAGGGACAATCCACCCAATGGTGGCAAACAGAAGCAGCGGTCAGCGTTCAGCTGACCAAATTATAACAACTCTACCCCTTTCTCGAGGCAGCGGTAACCTTCCCTGCAGGCATATCATATCACAAGCATGGCAATATATCTCATATAATGTGCTTTCACGCACACATGTCATCACAACCGTTCGCCACCCGGCCCAACGGTCCGTGCACTCAGGGCACATTCTTAGTGTACTGGCAAATCCATTTTCCCACCACCGTATCAGGGCCACTACCCAACGGCAACTCTCTTGAGCATTTACTCCATGGAGTGCAGCCGGAGTTCTAGTCTTAAAACACCGGGATGGCCCGTAGCCCCCCATTGTGTCATGGCACACATGCCTAAGACTCTCGCTATGCGCTCCAACAGACCGTACCTTCTGGTCCACGTCAGACGGACATAACGCAGGTGGGATCCTCCACCCCCCGTTGCTCAAATCGCTTTGCCTTCACCGAGTACAGCGTACTCGCGGCTTAATCAAAGGCGCGGGTCGGTCTCACCAATCCTGTTATTAGCATTCAGCTTGGGTATTTCTATTACACCCATTCATCTCACAACATCAGCGGGTCTTTCCTGGGCACACCAGTACTTCCTGTTACTCATTCACAGGTACGACACCACAATATCACAAATGTCAGGGGTCTTTCCTGGGCACAACAGTACTTCCTGTTACTCTCTTCATAGGTACCACCTATGACATCAAGCATCACAAAGAGCCTTTCCTGGTCACACCAGTACTTCCTGCTACTCACAGGTTCGACCCAATAGCACAAACATAACACGGATATTTTCCTGAACTACCACTCCAGTACTTCCTGCTACTACCCTTCACAGGCATAACCCGTTGACTCCTTAAACTACACATTTATCACAGAGTCTTCTCCGGTTCGTATGCAACATCACCAATCCAGACCAACCTGTCCAGATGGGCATCACACAGCATGCCTATTCCGTACTCCAATTCCGGATCTATATACCAATCAAAAGGGATTTCATGAATCACCCAAAGATTCCCAAAAATCAGCCACCTCTTGGTGGTGGAATCACAAACATATGCCAAAAAGGAAGCCTTCACATGGCTAGGAAGAAAGTTCGTTACCCTTGAAGACCGCTTTGGTGCCATGAAGTTCCTATCTGGCTAGAAAGAGCTTTTACTCCGCAAAAATGGCCTCGGATCACCGCTGGACACACACAAACTCCATCACCGAACAGCCCTCTTCTCCTTCTCCGACTTCCTTTCCCTCTCTCTCTCTCTAAAGTTTTAGAAAGATGAAGTCAACAGCAAAATGAGAATACGATCTCTGATTTCGGGCTTAAGGAAGCAGGAAAGAAGCTCAGCCCTTGGATCCAAGCTGAGAAAATTGGGCGACTACGAAAAATCGGGAAAATCGATTTTCACGTCCGACATACCCTGTGACATGCCCGTGTCCTCAAAGCGGCGCTTAACCCGCCTTATCCCCAAAATAGGTCACCGCCACGGGACACGCCCCGTGTCAGCCAAGTCACGCCTGTGACCCAGATCTGGGCTCGACGATCTGCGTTCGACGATCAGGCAGCGATTGTCGAGCTCGCAAGCGATCGTCGAGCCCGCCAGTGATCGCCAAACAGCGCGTTCGACGATTTTCGTTCGACGATCCCGTGCGTTCGACGATCTCCGTTCGACGATCGCGCAGCGAATGTCGAATTGGCCCAGCGCTCGACGATTGGGCCCAGGTTCGACGATCTCCGTTCGACGATTCCGCGCGTTCGACGATTGCCACAGCGTTCGACGATTTCCGTTCGACGATTTGCCAGCCCACAAAACCTTTGCTAAATCGTCGAGCTCAATTCGTCGAACACAGCATTTCGTCGACCCGACGCCGAACCCGAGCGGAACACGCCGTCTGTCACGCCCGTGATCCAGGGCGTGACCACCCAAACACATTCCGTCGAACGACTTTCGTCGATCTCGGCACGACTCCGCACCCGAGCAGGACACGCCCTGGGACACGCCCGTGTCCCAGGCCGTGTCACCCGAAATTTTGCCTGCTGATAAAATTGG
Source organism: Platanthera guangdongensis (assembly GCA_039583875.1). NCBI lineage: Eukaryota > Viridiplantae > Streptophyta > Magnoliopsida > Asparagales > Orchidaceae > Platanthera > Platanthera guangdongensis. The sequence continues at coordinate 9,311,126 of CM077159.1, read as the reverse complement.
GCTGCTACAATCCTCCCATCCTACAAGAAATTTTGTCCTCGAAATTAGTACACAGGAAGGCAACCAGCAACCAGCAACAAAATAGTTATAACATTAAAATTCTCATGCTACAACAACATTCTCTCCACTCATGACAGAAACAGCTCAGGAAACTCCACTCGCATGGTTTGCTCTCGCTCCCATGTAAGTTCCTCACGGTCGCAGTTGTCCCACCGGACTTTCACCATTCCGACTGTTTTATTCCACAACTGTTTCTCGGCTCGATCCTCGATCTGAATAGGTCTAACTCTCGTTTTTAACCCATACTCCACCGGCACACGATCATCCACGATCACTTGAGCTGGATCTTTAACGTTCTTCCGAAGCACCGAGATGTGAAACATATCATGTAATCCACCCAAGTCTCCCGACAGAGCTAGCCGATAAGCCGCTTCTCCGATGCGCTCAACCACTTCAAATGGACCCAAATATATTGGACTCAACTTTTTCAAACGTCGAATCCTGCAGACACCTTTGAAGGGCTTGATCTTCAAGTAGACCCAATCGCCAACTGCGAACTCCACGTTCTGGTGCTTGGCGTTAAGTACTTTGCTTGACGATCTTGAGCAATGAGTAGCTTCTCTCGAATAGTCCGTATGGTTGAATTTGCTTCATCGACCTCATTAGATTTATAAACTCGAGCTTCTCCCGCTTCTACCCAAGCCAAGGGAGTACGACACTTCCTTCCATATAGCGCTTCATACGGTGCCATCCCAATGCTCGTCTGGTAGCTATTATTATAGGAAAATTCCACCATGTATAGATGATCTTCCCATCTCTTTCCGAAGTCGAGGGTGCACATCCTGAGCATGTCCTCCATCGTTCAGTTGATATGTTCAGTTTGGCCATCCGTTTGGGGATGAAAGGCCGTACTGAAAGTCAATTTTGTGCCCAATAGTCGGTGAACTAGCCTCCAGTCATTTGACGTGAATCGCCCATCTCGATCACTTACGATGCTCTGAGGAACACCGTGAAGCTGTACAATCTGGTCAACATATAATTTTGCCAAACTTTCGACCTAATCATCCCGCCTATTCGGGAGAAAATGTGCCACTTTAGTTAGCCTGTCAACAATTACCCAAATGGAATCATTTCGTCGCTGCGATCTTGGCAACCCATGCACAAAATCCATAGAAATATCATCAAACTTCCACTCTGGGATCGGCAACGACTTCAAATAACCACCCGGCTTTTGGCATTCCGCCTTCACCATCGCACAGGTTTGGCATTTGGCCACATAGAGGGCAACATCTCTCTTTATCCCTGGCCACCAGAATAGCTTTTTCATATCATTGAACATCTTCGTGCTCCCGGGGTGAATGGAATACTTTGTATAATGTGCTTCATACATCAGTTCTTCCCTCAATTTACCCACATTCGGGACGCGCAAACGACCATCTTTTCGCTAAAGACCGTCATTCCAGGAGAATTTGCCCTCTGGCCCCTCGTTAACATAACGTAAGAGATCTTCATCTAACCCCGTGCTCGTCGAATACGGTCTTCAAGGTCACATTGCACCTCCGTCCAGTTCAGACATGCATTGGCGCTAGAATTATTGTCAACACAATAAATCTCTAACACTTCTAGCTCCTGAATGAGACGTTCATCATGCCTTTGTAACCAATTCGCTCTAGCCGGAGCTCTCTGACTCAAGGCATCTGCGACTATGTTTCCCTTCCCGGGAGTATAGTGGATCTCGAAAGTGTAGTCCCCAAGGAACTCCAACCACCTTCGTTGTCGCATGTTCAAGTCCTTCTGCTCCAACAGGTATTTAAGGCTCTTGTGATCTGTATAGATCTCCACCTTCACTCCATAAAGATAGTGTCGCCACAATTTTAATGCAAAAATCACCGCCGCCAACTCTAAGTCATGGACGGGATAATTTCGTACGTGCACCTTCAGCTGGCGTGAGCCATAAGCAATTACCTTTCCATTCTGCAGAAGAACGCAGCCTAAGCCGCTCCCTGAGGCATCACTATAAATAACAAATCCATCGGTCCCACTTGGCAAAGACAACACCGGCGTCGTGGTCAACCGAACCTTCAGCTCTTCAAAAGCTCGTGCGCACTCTGGCATCCAAACGAACTTCTGATCTTTTCTCATCAGCATGGTTAGCAGCAAAGCAATCCGCGAGAAATTCTCAACAAATCTTCTATAGTAGCCTGCAAGTCCAAAGAAACTCCTGACCTCGGCCACGGAAGACAACACTGGCCACTCCTGTATGGCCCTTATCTTCGTTCGATCCACTGCAATGCTCGCTCCACTCACCGCATGGCCTAAGAAAGCCACTGACGATAACAAAAACTCGCACTTCGAGAACTTGGCATAGAGCTGATTTTGCCTCAAAGTATTCAACACCAACCGCAAGTGAGTCTCATGTTCAGCTTTCGACTTCGAGTACACCAGGATGTCATCAATAAACACGATCACAAACAGATCCAAGTACTCTCGGAACACGCGGTGTATCAAATCCATAAACACCGATGGCGCATTGCACAGTCCAAATGGCATGACTGTGAACTCATAGTGCCCGTAATGCGTTCCAAATGCGGTTTTGGGAATGTCACCTTCCCGAATTCTCAACTGGTAATAACCAGACTTCAGGTCCAACTTCGAATAGACGGCCGAGCCCACCAGCTGATCGAATAACTCATCAATCCGGGGTATCGGATATTTATTCTACTCGGTCAGCTTATTCAGTTCACGGTAGTCAATACATAACCGCAACCCACCATCGTTCTTCTTTACAAAAAGCACAGGCGCGCTCCAAGGTGACATGCTTGGGCGTATATAACCTTGATCCAGCAATTCTTGTAGTTGAACCTTCAACTCAGCCGTCTCCTTTGGCGCGACGCGATATGGCAAGCGTGCCACAGGTTTCGCACCTGGCACCAACTCGATTGTGAAGTCAATCTCCCGCTGGGGTGGTAGCCTAGAGAGATTCTTGGGAAACACATCTGAAAATTCCGACACAATCGGAACCTCACACACATTGGCCTTAGGCTCAACAGCCTGAATCAGTGCGAAGTAACACTCCGCACCCTTCCGAACAGCCCTGACTACCTAGAGTGCAGACATCAACGTCCCGCCCACTCCTCGCATACCCGCGAACTTTCTCTCCTGTTCGGTATTCTGGCCCAACGTGATCTCTTTGGACTGGAAATCAATCATATCATGCTGCTCCGCAAGCCAATCCATACCAAAAATCACGTCGAATTCCGATATCGGCAATACAGATGCAGTCAAATTGAAATCCCGACTTCCAATTTGGACCGCCACATCGCAAGCTTGATCTGCAAGCATCCAACAGCCATTCGGCAACACCACTCTGACGCTATCTGTCTTTGCACGACTAGGTATCCCAAGCCGCGCTATGAACTCGCTAGACAGAAAAGAATGTGATGCACCCGTATCAAACAGTGCTGGTGCCACCGGGTCCCGAATTATCACAAAGCCTGTGAGAATCATGTCACACACACAAACCGCAAACACATATGCACTAAGCAAAGCATACAAGCAATAGCATATGCAAAACTAAACTCATACCTATGACGACGTCACTCTGTTTGATGGCCTCCTGTAGGCCAAGATTGTAGACCCGGGGCTGCGCCTGCGAGGCAGAGGAGTCCACTACTGCCTTGCCCTTCTCCGCATACGACGCTCCCGCCTTCTTTTCATTCTTTGGCGGCACCCGACAATCTCGAGCTATATGCCCCACCCGGCCACAATTGAAGCATGTACGAGTATCCGGCCTTGAGGTAGCCCCCAACGTTGCTCCAGAGACAACTGATGAAGGAGCTTGTCCACTTGTCTTGGACTTTTTGCCCCATTTCTTCTTATAAAATGGTTTCCCAGGTCAGGGCACCTTCCACTCCGGTTGCGTCACAGCCAAAGCCCTCTTCCCCTGCACCCTCTACATATCCTTTTCCAGCGCGCTCGCAGTGTCGACCAACGCCTGGAAGCCTTGGTTCACAGAACTAGAAACCAGGAACCTCAGCTTGTCCCGCAGTCCTTCATAGAACCTGTTCATCTTCCTTTGCTCGTCAGCAAAAATAGAACCCGCATACCGCCCCAAGCGTGTAAACTCATGCAGGTACGCGTCAACATTGCCATCACCTTGCGTTAGCCTTTGGAATTCATTTTCCATGGATATCTGTTGCACCGCAGGAAGGTGCTTCGCTAGGAAGAGTCGGGAAAATTCTTCCATTGATACTTGTGTTAAGGGTCGACCCGCCAAGTGATGCAACTCCATCTCATCCCACCACAATCTAGCTTCTCCTTCAAGCAGGAAGGTAGCTATGGTGACTTTCTGATGCTCCTCTGATCCAATCGCCGTCATAATTCGCTTGACGCGCGATAGCCAATCCTCAGCCTGCGTAGGAGTTCCCGCTCCCTAAAACGTAGGCGAATGGAAACTCATAAACCGCGTCAACTGCTTCTCAGCCGCTCGAGGAGCCACATCCACTACAGGTTCAGGCCTTGCCGCCACCTGTTCTGGCCTCATAGCCGTTTGTTCCTACCTAAGTGGCCGGGCTTGGATCATGGCAAATAAAGCCTCAGCAACTAAACACACATGTTACACAGATGGTGGAGGTGTAGGCACCGCTGATGGCGTCGTACTTTCATCAGAATGCTGAGGTTCTGACTGCCCAGCTCCACTCCGTGTCACCTAAAGGTGGACAAGACACACACAATAGCGGCCTTACACAAGCAAACAACACAAAATAGGAACACGCAGGTTCCTCAAACACAGATATTTGCATTTCTATCATGGACATTCAGGAGTTCAATCGCATAACGTGGTTTGCACAAAAACGTGCTCGCCACCCCACAAAAGAAGTCGACCACGATTTCGAGAGGAAAAGACCGAGACAGCTGATACCAAAAATATAACAACCCAATCCGTTCATATGGTATATACTAGAAGGTCCGTCCGGGGCCCCACAGCATATATCACAAAATAGGAGGTGAAGGTACGGGATGATACTAGAGTAACGCAACGCACCTTAACACATTGCATTCTAGCGGAATCCTATACTACTACTTGAACTCCATACGTGAATGTCCAACATATAAAACAGCTCCACATTGTATATATATATAATTGGAATGTCTTACAACAGTACAAAAGTTGGCCTTATGGACTTACACGACTTTCACACAGTGGCCTAAACATTGGCGCACAGGCCGACCACAATAAAAGAAAACACAACATTCATTCCAAATAGCCTTCGAGGGCTAGCAGCAGCAACAACAGCAACAGCAGGGACATCAACTTTTATGTGTCCCACTTGGCTCTCTAGCACCTGTATAGGGACAATCCAGCCAACAGTGGAAAACAGAAGCAACGGTCAACGTTCAGCTGACCAAATTATAACAACCCTACCCCTTTCTCGGGGTAGCGGTAATCTTCCCTGCAGGCATATCATATCACAAGCATGGCAATATATCTCATATAACGTGTTTTCACGCACACATGCCATCACAACCGTTCGCCACCCGGCCCAACGGTCCGTGCACTCAGGGCACATTCTTGGTGTACTGGCAAATCCATTTGCCCACCACCGTATCAGGGCCACAACCCAACGACAACTCTCTTGAGCATTTACTCCATGGTGTGCAGCCGGAGTTCTAGTGTTAAAACACCGGGTTGGCCCGTAGCCCCCCATTGTGTCATGGCACACAGGCATAAGACTCTCGCTATGCGCTCCAACAGACCGCACCTTCTAGTCCACGTCGGACGGACATAATGCCAGTCGGATCCTCAACCCCCCGTTGCTCAAATCGCCTTGCCTTCACCGAGTACGGCATACTCGCGGCTTAATCAAAGGCGCGGGTTGGTCTCACCAATCCTGTTCTTGGCATTCAGCCTGGGTATTTCTATTACACTCAATCATCTGACAACATCAGCGGGTCTTTCCTTGGCACACCAGTACTTCCTGTTACTCGTTCATAGGTACGACACCGCAATATCACAAATGTCAGGGGTCTTTCCTGGGCACACCAGTACTTCCTGTTACTCTCTTCACAGGTACCACCTACGACATCAAGCATCACAAAGGGTCTTTCCTGGTCAGACCAGTACTTCTTATTACTCACAGGTACGACCCAATAGCACAAACATAACACGGATATTTTCCTGGACTACCACTCCAGTACTTCCTTCTACTACCCTTCACAGGCATAACCCGTTGACTCCTTAAACTACACATTTATCACGGAGTCTTCTCCGGTTCATATGCAACATCACCAATCCAGACCAACCTGTCCAGATGGGCTTCACACAGCATGCTTATTCCGTACTCCAATTCCGGATCTATATGCCAATCAAAGGGGATTTCATGAATCACCCAAAGATTCCAAAAAATCAGCCACCTCTTGGTGGTGGAATCACAAACATATGCCAAAAAGGAAGCCTTCACATGGCTAGGAAGAAAGTTCGTTACCCTTGAAGACCGCTTTGGTGCAATGAAGTTCCTATCTGGCTAGAAAGAGCTTTTACTCCGCAAAAATGGCCTCGGATCACCGCTGGACACACACAAACTCCATCGTCGAACAGCCCTCTTCTCCTTCTCCGACTTCCTTTCCCTCTCTCTCTCTCTAAAGTTTTAGAAAGATGAAGTCAACAGCAAAATGAGAATACGATCTCTGATTTCGGGCTTAAGGAAGCAGGAAAGAATCTCAGCCCTTGGATCCAAGCTGAGAAAATTGGGCGACTACGAAAAATCGGGAAAATCGATTTTCGCGTCCGACACACCCTGTGACACGCCCGTGTCACAGGCCGTGTCCTCAAAGCGGCGCTTAACCCGCCTTATCCCCAAAATAGGTCACCGCCACGGGACACGCCCCGTGTCAGCCAAGTCACGCCTGTGACCCAGATCTGGGCTCGACGATCTGCGTTCGACGATCAGGCAGCGATTGTCGAGCTCGCAAGCGATTGTCGAGCCCGCCAGTGATCGTCAAACAGCGCGTTCGATGATTTCCGTTCGACAATCCCGTGCGTTCGACGATCTCCGTTCGACGATCGGGCAGCGATTGTCGAATTGGCCCAGCGCTCGACGATTGGGCCCACGTTCGACGATCTCCGTTCGACGATTCCGCGCGTTCGACGATTGCCACAGCGTTCGACGATTTCCGTTCGACGATTTGCCAGCCCACAAAACCTTTGCTAAATCGTCGAGCTCAATTCGTCGAACACAGCATTTCGTCGACCCGACGCCGAACCCGGGCGGAACACGCCGTCTGTCACGCCTGTGATCCAGGGCGTGACCACCCAAACACATTCCGTCGAACGACTTTCGTCGATCTCGGCACGACTCCGCACCCGAGCAGGACACGCCCGTGTCCCAGGCCGTGTCACCCGAAATTTTGCCTGCTGATAAAATTGGGCTCCTACAATCCTCCCATCCTACAAGAAATTTCGTCATCGAAATTAGTACACAGGAAGGCAACCAGCAACAAAATAGTTATAACATTAAAATTCTCATGTTACAACAACATTCTCTCCACTCATGACAGAAACAGCTCAGGAAACTCCACTCGCATGGTTTGCTCTCGCTCCCATGTAAGTTCCTCACGGTCGCAGTTGTCCCACCGGACTTTCACCATTCCGACCATTTTATTCCACAACTGTTTCTCGGCTCGATCCTCGATCTGAATAGGTCTAACTCTCATTTTTAGCCCATACTCCACCGGCACACGATCATCCACGATCACTTGAGCTGGATCTTTAACGTTCTTCCGAAGCACCGAGATGTGAAACATATCATGTAATCCACCCAAGTCTGCCGACAGAGCTAGCCGATAAGCCGCTTCTCCGATGCGCTCAACCAATTCAAATGGACCCAAATATATTGGACTCAACTTTTTCAAACGTCGAATCCTGGAGACACCTTTGAAGGGCTTGATCTTCAAGTAGACCCAATCGCCAACTGCGAACTCCACGTTCTGGTGCTTGGCGTTATAGTACTTTGCTTGACGATCTTGAGCAATGAGTAGCTTCTCTCGAATAGTCCGTATGGTTGAATTTGCTTCATCGACTTCATTAGGTTTATAAACTCGAGCTTCTCCCGCTTCTACCCAAGCCAAGGGAGTACAACACTTCCTTCCATATAGCGCTTCATACGGTGCCATCCCAATGCTCGTCTGGTAGCTATTATTATAGGAAAATTCCACCATGTATAGATGATCTTCCCATCTCTTTACGAAGTCGAGGGTGCACATCCTGAGCATGTCCTCCATCGTTCAGTTGGTATGTTCACTTTGGCCATCCGTTTGGGGATGAAAGGCCATACTGAAAGTCAATTTTGGACCAATAGTCGGTGAACTAGCCTCCAGTCATTTGACGTGAATCGCCCATCTCGATCACTTACGATGCTCTGAGGAACACCGTGAAGCTGTACAATCTGGTCAACATATAATTTTGCCAAACTTTCGACCTAATCATCCCGCCTGTTCGGGAGAAAATGTGCCACTTTAGTTAGCCTGTCAACAATTACCCAAATGGAATCATTTCGTCGCTGCGATCTTGGCAACCCATGCACAAAATCCATGGAAATATCATCAAACTTCCACTCTGGGATCGACAACAACTTCAAATAACTACCCGGCTTTTGGCATTCCGCCTTCACCATCGCACAGGTTTGGCATTTGGCCACATAGAGGGCAACATCTCTCTTTATCCCTGGCCACCAGAATAGCTTTTTCATATCATTGAACATCTTCGTGCTCCCGGGGTGAATGAAATACTTTGTATAATGTGCTTCATACATCAGTTCTTCCCTCAATTTACCCACATTCGGGACGCACAAACGGCCCTCTTTTCGCAAAAGACCGTCATTCCAGGAGAATTTGCCCTCTGGCCCCTCGTTAACATAACGTAAGAGATCTTCATCTAACCCCGTGCTCGTCGAATACGGTCTGCAAGGTCACATTGCACCTCCGTCCAGTTCGGACATGCATTGGCGGTAGAATTCTTGTCAACACAATAATTCTCTAACACTTCTAGCTCCTGAATGAGACGTTCATCATGCCTTTGTAACCAATTCGCTCTAGCCGGAGCTCTCCGACTCAAGGCATCTGCGACTATGTTTCCCTTCCCGGGAGTATAGTGGATCTCGAAAGTGTATTCCCCAAGGAACTCCAACCACCTTCGTTGTCGCATGTTCAAGTCCTTCTGCTCCAACAGGTATTTAAGGCTCTTGTGATCTGTATAGATCTCCACCTTCACTCCATAAAGATAGTGTCGCCACAATTTTAGTGTAAAAATCACCGCCGCCAACTCTAAGTCATGGACGGGATAATTTCATTCGTGCACCTTCAGCTGGCGTGAGCCATAAGCAATTACCTTTCCATTCTGCAGAAGAACGCAGCCTAAGCCGCTCCCTGAGGCATCACTATAAATAACAAATCCATCGGTCCCACTTGGCGAAGACAACACCGGCGCCGTGGTCAACCGAACCTTCAGCTCTTCAAAAGCTCGTGCGCACTCTGGCGTCCAAACGAACTTCTGATCTTTTCTCATCAGCATGGTTAGCAGCAAAGCAATCCGCGAGAAATTCTCAACAAATCTTCGATAGTAGCCTGCAAGTCCAAAGAAACTCCTGACCTCGGCCACGGAAGACAACATTGGCCACTCCTGTATGGCCCTTATCTTCGTTCGATCCACTGCAATGCCCGCTCCACTCACCGCATGGCCTAAGAAAGCCACTGACGATAACAAAAACTCGCACTTCGAGAACTTGGCATAGAGCTGATTTTGCCTCAAAGTATTCAACAACAACCGCAAGTGAGTCTCATGTTCAGCTTTCGACTTCGAGTACACCAGGATGTCATCAATAAACACGATCACAAACAGATCCAGGTACTCTCGGAACATGCGGTGCATCAAATCCATAAACACTGATGGCGCATTGCACAGTCCAAATGGCATGACTGTGAACTCATAGTGCCCGTAATGCGTTCCAAATGCGGTTTTGGGAATGTCACCTTCCCGAATTCTCAACTGGTAATAACCAAACTTCAGGTCCAACTTCGAATAGACGGCCGAGCCCACCAGCTGATCGAACAACTCATCAATCCGGGGTATCGGATATTTATTCTACTCGGTCAGCTTATTTAGTTCACGGTAGTCAATACATAACCGCAACCCACCATCTTTCTTCTTTACAAAAAGCACAGGCGCGCTCCAAGGTGACATGCTTGGGCGTATATAACCTTGATCCAGCAATTCTTGTAGTTGAACCTTCAACTCAGTCGTCTCCTTTGGCGCGATGCGATATGGCAAGCGGGCCACAGGTTTCGCACCTGGCACCAACTCGATTGTGAAGTCAATCTCCCGCTGGGGTGGTAGCCTAGAGAGATTCTTCGGAAACACATCTGAAAATTCCGACACAATCGGAACCTCACACACACTGGCCTTAGGCTCAACAGCATGAATCAGTGCGAAGTAACACTCCGCACCCTTCCGAACAGCCCTGACTACCTGGAGTGCAGACATCAATGTCCCGCCCACTCCTCGTATACCCGCGAACTTTGTCTCATGTTCGGTATTCTGGCCCAACATGATCTCTTTGGACTGGCAATCAATCATAGCATGCTGCTCCGCAAGCCAATCCATACCAAAAATCACGTCGAATTCCGATATCGGCAATACAGATGCAGTCAAATTGAAATCCCGACTTCCTATTTGGACCGCCACATCGCAAGCTTGATCTGCAAGCATCCAACAGCCATTCGGCAGCACCACTCTGACGCTATCTGTCTTTGCACGACTAGGTATCCCAAGCCGCGCTATGAACTCGCTAGACTGAAAAGAATGTGATGCACCCGTATCAAACAGTGCTGGCGCCAGCGGGTCCCGAATTATCACAAAGCCTGTGACAATCATGTCACACACACAAACCGCAAACACATATGCACTAAGCAAAGCATACAAGCAATAGCATATGCAAAACTAAACTCATACCTATGACGACGTCACTCTGTTTGATGGCCTCCTGTAGGCCAAGATTGTAGACCCGGGGCTGCGCCTGCGAGGCAGAGGAGTCCACTACTGCCTTGCCCTTCTCCGCAAACGACGCTCCCGCCTTCTTTTCATTCTTTGGTGGCACCCGACAATCTCGAGCTATATGCCCCACCCGGCCACAATTGAAGCATGTACGAGTATCCGGCCTTGAGGTAGCCCCCAACGTTGCTCCAGAGACAACTGATGAAGGAGCTTGTCCACTTGTCTTGGACTTCTTGCCCCATTTCTTCTTATAACATGGTTTCCCAGGTCAGGGCACCTTCCACTCCGGTTGCATCACAGCCAAAGCCCTCTTCCCCTGCACCCTCTACATATCCTTTTCCAGCGCGCTCGCAGTGTCGACCAACGCCTGGAAGCCTTGGTTCACAGAACTAGAAACTAGGAACCTCAGCTTGTCCCGCAGTCCTTCATAGAACCTGTTCATCTTCCTTTGCTCGTCAGCAAAAATAGAACCCGCATACCGCCCCAAGCGTGTAAACTCATGCAGGTACGCGTCAACACTGCCATCACCTTGCGTTAGCCTTTGGAATTCATTTTCCATGGATATTCGTTGCACCGCAGGAAGGTGCTTCGCTAGGAAGAGTCGGGAAAATTCTTCCATTGATACTTGTGTTAAGGGTCGACCCGCCAAGTGATGCAACTCCATCTCATCCCACCACAATCTAGCTTCTCCTTCAAGCAGGAAGGTAGCTATGGTGACTTTCTGATGCTCCTCTGATCCAATCGCCGTCATAATTCGCTTGACGCGCGATAGCCAATCCTCAGCCTGTGTAGGAGTTCCCGCTCCCGAAAATGTAGGCGAATGAAAACTCATAAACCGCGTCAACTGCTTCTCAGCCGCTCGAGGAGCCACATCCACTACAGGTTCAGGCCTTGCCGCCACCTGTTCTGGCCTCATAGCCGTTTGTTCCTACCTAAGTGGCCGGCCTTGGATCATGGCAAATAAAGCCTCAGCAACTAAACGCACATGTTGTAACGTCCCGAATCGCTCTAGGCCCCTAGTGTGTGTGTTTTTGAGTCAGGAGGGTTGACTCAAGTCCTGAGAAGTGCAGGGAATTGGGCTGCACTTGTGGAGAAGTGGAGAAATCAGTGCAGAGTGACACGGGTGGTGACACGGGTAGTGACACGGGCGTGTCACTACCCGTGTGCGTCGAGTTCCACTCGACAAGCCGTGTCGAGACTGGCGAGCTGTGTCGACACCAAGTGACGCGGGTAGTGACACGGTCGTGTCCCTACCCGTGTGCGTCGAGATGATCTCGACGAGGCGTGTCGAGATCGTCGAGAGGCGTCGAGATCGTCGAGAGGGGTCGACACTAAGTGACACGTGTAGTGACACGGGCGTGTCACTACCCGTGTGCGTCGAGTTGAGCTCGACGAGAAGTGTCGAGATGTAACTCAAGAAGTACACGGCCAATAACACGTCAAGGCACACGGCCGTGTCATGTGAACACGGGTCGGGACACGGGCGTGTCCCTACCCGTGTCAAACATTGAACCGACATGGAAACCGCCACGGCCGTTTCACGGAAGCAGGACACGGGTACGGACACGGCCGTGTCCCTACCCGTGTCACATTTTGTATATAAGGGGCAGAGAAAACCCTAGCCGTTTTCATTCCCATTTCTTCCCCTAATTCCTGTGAGAACTCCTGGTGAGAGGAAAACTGCAGGAGCAAGTTCTACCGAAGGAGATCCGCCATCGTCGTGAAAGAGAAAATGCCGCCAAGGAGAACTACGCGATCCATGGCCGGAAATGGTGGTACCGCTGGAGCCAACGTGAGTTTCCTACCCTCTCCCTTGGTGCTAGATCTATAATTATGTCTTAGGAGAGACATCGACTCAAGAGAGTCTTGATGGAGAGGAGAAGATTTCTAGGTTAGGCCATGTTAGAACTTGTGTTCTATACTTTAGATCTCTTCAACCCTTCCCCTTTTCTTCAATATGACGATGGGTGGATGGTCTCGTGAGGAGTTTATGGCATTTGAGGTTGAATAAGGGAGGAGAATATTTCTGGAAAATTTAGGAACGATCGCCTTGAGGAGGAAGACGAACCGATACCGTTCATTTTCCTTTAAGATGCGCGCAGAATCTGTATTCTGCGCGCAACAATCTTCTAGGTCATTTTCCCGATGGCTATGGCCAGATCTGGGCTTTAGGATAAACACGAACGTTGTAGCCCTTAGAAATACCTTTCCAACGAGTGGTTGCACGACTCCAGGCGAAGTCGGTAGCCACGGGAAAGTCTAAACGAAATTGGTGTTCAACAAATCCCGTATGCAGAAACTGTGTTCTGTCCGCAGCAAACATCAAGCCCGATTTCAGATAGGATAACTTCAAATCTGGGTTGAGGTCTGAATACGGGAGTTGTAGACCTCGGAAATACCTTTCCATCGAGGGGTTACACGGCTTCACCGGATTCCTGTAGCCTCAGGAATCTCCGGTTTAAGTTGCTGTCCAGACTATTCCTGCACTTAAAAATCTGGGTTTATAATATTTGGATTTGGATTCGGAGAAACTAATGTTACAGGTAACCCTGAGGCTTGGATAAACTCTTATGAATAATTAATTCAGTTGCATAAATGATGAAGATTATTAATCGGATTCCATGTGATAGAATTGTAAGATAGTATACTTGAATGATTTGACTTGTTAGAAGTTAGTAGATTTTTATACATGTGCATCTTGATATATTGTGTTGAAATCACCTGATATGACATATAGAAGGATAACTCATGGCCATGTGAATGTTGATTAGTGGATTGAATTTGGTAGTCCAATACTTAGAGCGTCGCCTTCCTATGGGTAGTATTGTGTAAGTTTGTAAGTGCGGTGTTGACCGCCACTTGTTTTGGTTGAGTTGAGATAAGGTGTGGATGGATGGTAGGGCTGTGTCCTCGTGCTCACTCCGAGGCCCTTGCCATGATATGTTGATGTGGAATTTGCATGTGGTGTGAGTCGACACACGATGTCGTAATCCTGGGTTAAGGATAGTGTGGCAGGTCTACGGGCTCGACAGTCGTCACACCGACGGGAGTTGGCAGTTAGACTTGGTCGGTTTGGGCTGTGTCCTCGGTGTTCACGTCCCGAGGCCCCTCCGGCCATGTGAGCGGTTGGGCTGTGTCCTCGTGCTTCTTCCGAGGCCCCTTCCGGGTCACGCAAGGCCAGTTCGGGATGTGTTCTTGGTGCACATCTACCCAAGACCCCGCTGGGCCATAGTACGCATGGGCTCCGCTGTTGTGTTCTTAGCGTTGAGGCGTACGGGGCCTAGGTGAAGTAGTGTGATACCCGCCTAGTAGTAGAAGTGCCCGTTCTACTGTCACCGCCTGGCCACGGTGGCTGATGCCTGAGAGGTTAGCTACCTGCTCGAAAAGTGGGAACTATAGTGTGTGTCGACATAACAATTGCATGGGTGTGCATGGGTGAGTCATTGCATAGCATTCATAGCATTTCATATCATTGCACAACAAGATCCTCATCGTATAAGTTTGTATGGGCACTCTTATACGATGAGTTACTTTTATGTAACCCGATCCTTAACTTATAAGTTTGTATGGGCATTCTTATAAGTTAAGTTACTTTCCTGCAGTTACTTATACTTGCTAGTTTAGTGTAGCTCTTACATAAATGCTGATTACGATACTGTTACTCTTACACTACTGACACCTGCTTGTACTTCCTTTACTTGCATACTTGTTATATACTATACTCTTGTTCCTTTTCTCCGCCCGGTGCCGAGGAGTCGCCGGGGGAGCGGATGTGAAACCACTTAGTCGTTTCGACTAACGGTTGCTACGTCTTCCTTTTTAGGAGGTCACGCCGTAGGTGGAGCAGCCGCAGACTACGCAGCACGACAGCCAGGCCGAGATGACAGGGCCTGAGGTGACGGTGTCGTCGATACCGTCAGTTACTGATGTTAGTATTTGATACTCTGATGTAGCCCGTTTGGGCAATGTTTAGCTGTACTCTGATATATGGTAGAAGCATGTTTTAGCTTCTCCTTATTGATGTATTTGGACATTATAACTTAGTGTGGATTTGACTTCTGGTTGTTTATTTATTTGGTTGGGTTGGCATGTTATATTGATATTGTTGTAGCCGGCGGAATAGGCGTCTTGTGGTACAGGTAGCCCGTGTGCTAATGCTACCGCAAGGCGGCTGTTCCGGGCATAAGACTCCCCCTTCGTGCCGTGTTTTGGGATCGGGTAGGGGGAGTCTTACAATTGGTATCAGTTTGCCACGATCCTCAACTATGGAAGTCATTCAACAATGGTGCCACCCCCGTTTGGTTAGTCGGTTTGGGGACAAACTGACTTAGCGGAAGTAGTGGTGTGCCCATATGTAATTCACATTAAGTTTGTCCAACTTTGACCTTGAGTTTAGCCAACCTGACCAAATTTGACATGAACGTGTAGGTTCCACTGCATGTTGAGCCGTTGGGGGGTACTCCTACCCCTCCCATACCCACTCAGTTCCAATAGTCTGAGTTGGGGCAAACACTCACCACCATTCTTGATGCTTTTAAGGCACAGCAGGCTCCGGTGCAACAACAGGCCCCGAGCTCCAACTGGCTGAGCACCTTCCGGGCTCTCTCCCCTCCCGTCTACCTTGGGGCGGAGTCGGCTGTACGTACGAAGGAATGGATAGAGACGATACAGGAGATGTTGGCTGGTATTCGTTGCCCGGCCAACATGGCAGTGACATTGGCAGTGTCCGTCTTGGACTTCCATGCGAAGAGGTGGTGGAAGTCCCTCATGGGATCTACCTTCCAAGGCCGGATCTACACAGAGATAAGTTGGAGTGAATTCTCGGAGGTTTTCTTGGAGCACTTTATCCCTACGTCGGCCCGAGATGAGCTTGAGCAGAGGTTCCTTCTATTAAAGCAGGGATCAAAGACGGTTACGGAATACCAGCGGGAATTCCAGCATCTCGCAAGGTTTGCGGATTCTTACGAGTTGGATGACAGAGGCTATGCCAAGCGCTTCTACAAGGGGCTGCGAGATCCCCTAAGGCAGTCCCTTTTGTTTATAGCGGAAGGTAGCTTGGCGGAGATCATTGATATGGAAAAAAGATTGGAGGCGGACCACATGGGATGTAGTAAGAGGCCTGCGGAGGACATGATGGAAGCCGGCCCATGGAATAGAAGGAGGCGAGACTTCAGAGGAGGAATGGGACATCAAAGAGGTGGAGGGCGTGTCCACCGAAACAATAGGGTGGAGCATCCAGTTCCGCAGCCGCCTGCGTTGCCTCCACCCCCACAGCCTCAGCGATTTCAACAACCTGTAGGGCGTTGTGGTCTGGTGTGCTTCGAATGCAACCAGCCGGGCCACATCCGACGTTTCTGCCCGCGGTTATTTGGGAACGCCCCTCCCTCCCGCTCTCCCTCCAGCAGCACCTCGAGGGCGGGGATATATGCGTGGTCGAGGACGAGGACCGCCAAGAGGTAACCCCGGCCCTGCTAGGGATCAGGTGTACGCACTTGACATGGCACAGGAACGGAACCCCCAAGAGGTGATTGCAGGTATAATTTAATTAGTTTACATATTTGCATGGTTTAACATGAATTGATTAGAACTTATTAGACACTAGCAATAAGTTTTGGTTGTTGGCACTTAGGCACCGTGATTATTGGCGGGAAGACGGCCTATGCGCTGTTCGATACCGGTGCCTCACATTCTTTTGTGTCCGAGGATTTCATAAAAGATGTGGGGGATGTACAGTACTTCACGGGAATAGCCCGACGTGTACGCCTTCCGGATGGCTCGGAGATGATCGCAACCGCCAAGTGCGAGTTGGAGTTATTTATTGATGGGAAGTCCTTTGATACACCGGCCTCGGTTTTGAGAATGTCGGAGTTCGACATCATTTTGGGCATGGCATGGCTGGATTGGCACTTCGCGAGGATCGACTGCGCGGAGAAGCGGATCTATTTGAGACATGGAGACTCTGACGTCATCTTCCAAGGTATTGGCTTCGCGCCCCGCATGATGTTATCTTCCGTCCAGGTTGTAAAAGCTCATATGAAGGGGGACGAGGTCTTCATGATCTGGTTCGAGTTGAAGGAGGAAGCGTTGGAATTAAAGGATGTACGGGTTGTGCGGGATTTTCCCGAGGTATTTCCTGAGAAGCTACCAGGATTACCTCCGCATAGAGAGGTTGACTTCCAGATCAATCTAGTACCAGGTGCCAGGCCTGTGTCCAAGGCTCCGTACAGAATGGCCCCGAAAGAACTCGCGGAGTTTAGAGTTCAATTGCAAGAACTAGTAGATTCAGGGTTCGTTCGCCCCAGTTCATCACCATGGGGAGCCCCTGTGCTGTTCGTGAAGAAGAAGGATGGAACCCTGCGATTGTGCATAGATTATCGGGAACTCAATCGGTTGACGGTGCGGAACACTTATCTGCTACCGCGGATCGACGAGTTGTTCGATCAATTAGTGGGAGCACATTGGTTCTCTAAACTATACTTGCGCTCTGGATACTATCAGTTGAGGATACATGAGGTGGATATCCAGAAAATGGCCTTCAGTTCGAGATATGGTTTGTATGAGTTCACAGTAATGCCGTTTGGGCTCACAAATGCCCCTTCGGCCTTCATGAGCTTGATGAACAAGGTGTTTGAACCGTATTTGGACATCTTCGTCATCGTTTTCATCGACGACATCTTAGTCTACTCAAAGACGGAGGAGGAGCATGTCGCGCACCTGACCTTGTTTTTGAAGAAATTGAAGGAGCACGCCTTGTATGCCAAGTTTAGCAAGTGTGAATTCTGGCTTAAGGAGGTTGCCTTCTTGGGGCATGTGATCAGTGGAGCAGGGCTAGCAGTAGATCCAACAAAGGTGCGGGCCGTGAAGGAGTGGTCGCCCTTGAAGTCGGCGGCCGATGTACGAAGCTTTCTTGGACTTGCTGGCTACTACCGCAAGTTCGTGAAAGGATTTTCCAAGATTGCCCTTCCTCTTACCTCCTTGATGAAGAGGGGTGTGCCATTTGAGTGGACACCTCAATGTGAAGCAGCATTTCAAGAGTTGAAGGATAAGCTTACCTCCGCCCCCATCCTTGCACTTCCGTCGGGGAAGGAAGGATTTCAGGTTTATACAGACGCATCATATCAAGGGATGGGTGCGGTGCTGATGCAGCACGGACACGTGATCGCTTATGCTTCAAGGCAGTTAAAGAAACATGAAATCAATTACCCGGTTCATGATTTGGAGCTGGGAGAGTGGTGTTCGCTTTGAAGGTCTGGAGGCATTACCTATATGGCGTACACTGCGAGATCTTTTCCGATCACAAGAACTTGAAGTATGTCCACACTCAGAAGGAGTTGAACATGAGACAACGACTGTGGTTGGAATTTCTATGCGACTATGAGTTCACCATGAACTACCACCCCGGGAAAGAGAACTCTGTAGCCGATGCCTTGAGTAGGAAAGCGCCAGGCTCTAGCCCAGAGTCTCGGTTGATGAGTATGGGGTTGGCTCGGATGGTCGAAGAGATGGAAATTACTCTAGTATTCAAGGCTCCTTCGGCAGAGTATGCGGAGTATTTGGCTAACATGAGCATAGTTTGTGATATCCGAGACCGGATTCGGGTGGAGCAAGGAATGGATGCGGCCTTGGCCCCGGCAATCAAGGCAATTGAAGATGGGACCACCGATGAGTACACACTAAAAGACGGCCTCGTTTATCTTCGAGGCCGACTTTATATTCCCAAGGGGGGCAAAATTCGGGGATATATTGAGAGAGGCGCATTCCTCTCAATATTCAGTACACCCGGGTATTGCTAAGATGTACGCCAGACTGCGAAAGACCATGTGTTGGCCGGGAATGAAGAAGGATGTTCGCTACTATGTTACACATTGCGAAGCTTGCCAAAGGGTGAAGGCTGAATGCAGGAGTCTCGGTGGTTTGTTGCAGTCTTTGCCAATTTCCGAATGAAAGTTTGAGGATATCTCCATGGACTTTGTCCATGGGCTACCTCGCTCACGCTCCGGGAATGATTCGGTGTGGGTTATTGTGGATCGACTGACAAAGGTGGCCCGGTTCATTCCAATGAAGAAGGAAGCACACGTGGATGTTTTGGTACGCCTTTTTGTGGAGCAATTTGTACGGTATCATGGCGTGCCCAAGACAATTGTTTCGGATCGGGATGGTCGGTTTACATCCAATGAGTGGAAGGCGGTACAGGCGTATTTGGGCTCACGCCTAACCTTTAGTACCGCATTTCATCCTCAGACTGACGGGCAGTCAGAGCGGACCATCAGAACGCTGGAGGATTTGTTGAGGTTATGTGTGTTGGACAGAGGAGAGCCGTGGGAAAGACTCTTACCCCTGGTGGAATTCTCCTACAATAATAGTCATCAAGCGAGCATCGGTATGGCGCCCCATGAAGCCCTTTACGGAAGAAGGTGTAGTACCCCCTTGTCTTGGGTGCAGGATGAGGATCCGAAGGCATTGGGAAATGAATTTATAGATGATACTGATGTGGCTGTCAGATTGATAAGAGACCGCATGTTGGAGGCTCAAAGTCGACAGGCAAAATATTACAATAAAAAGCACCGGATGGTGGAGTTCCAAGTGGGCGAAAAAGTGTTCCTTAAGATTCGGCCGATGCATGGAGTGTCGCGAGTGCGGGGAGTGAAAAAGCTCAGCCCAAGGTATGTTGGGCCTTATACTATATTGGAAAGAATTGGCCCGTTGGCCTATCGGTTGGAGTTACCACCGGAACTAGAAAATCTTCACGACGTGTTCCATGTATCGTCGCTTCGAAAAGCACTATTGCGGCCCGACCAATTTATTCTCACTGCTGATAGTGCGGTGGCGTCAGATAGGTCTGTGCGACTAGATCCGGTACGGATTGTTGACAGCGAGACAAGAACATTACGCCGCAAAAGTGTCCCCTTAGTGAAGGTGCTATGGTTGAATCATGGGAAGGAGGAGTACACCTGGGAGCCAATGGATTTGATGCAGCAACGCTACCCGGAGTTGTTTGCCCAAGGTAATCTTATTTAAAAACATATGATAAATTTCCTGTTAAGCTTTTCTCCACACAGCCTAAGTTTGATTTCGGGGACGAAATCTTTTATTTTGTTTATAGGATTTGTAACGTCCCGAATCGCTCTATGCCCCTAGTGTGTGTGTTTTTGAGTCAGGAGGGTTGACTCAAGTCCTGAGAAGTGCAGGGAATTGGGCTGCACTTGTGGAGAAGTGGAGAAATCAGTGCAGAGTGACACGGGTGGTGACACGGGTAGTGACACGGGCGTGTCACTACCCGTGTGCGTCGAGTTCCACTCGACAAGCCGTGTCGAGACTGGCGAGCTGTGTCGACACCAAGTGACACGGGTAGTGATACGGCCGTGTCCCTACCCGTGTGCGTCGAGATGATCTCGACGAGGCGTGTCGAGATCGTCGAGAGGCGTCGAGATCGTCGAGAGGGGTCGACACTAAGTGACACGGGTAGTGACACGGGCGTGTCACTACCCGTGTGCGTCGAGTTGAGCTCGACGAGAAGTGTCGAGATGTAACTCAAGAAGTACACGGCCAATAACACGTCAAGGCACACGGCCGTGTCATGTGAACACGGGTCGGGACACGGGCGTGTCCCTACCCGTGTCAAACATTGAACCGACATGGAAACCGCCACGGCCGTTTCACGGAAGCAGGACACGGGTACGGACACGGCCGTGTCCCTACCCGTGTCACATTTTGTATATAAGGGGCAGAGAAAACCCTAGCCGTTTTCATTCCCATTTCTTCCCCTAATTCCTGTGAGAACTCCTGGTGAGAGGAAAACTGCAGGAGCAAGTTCTACCGAAGGAGATCCGCCATCGCCGTGAAAGAGAAAATGCCGCCAAGGAGAACTACGCGATCCATGGCCGGAAATGGTGGTACCGCTGGAGCCAACGTGAGTTTCCTACCCTCTCCCTTGGTGCTAGATCTATAGTTATGTCTTAGGAGAGACATCGACTCAAGAGAGTCTTGATGGAGAGGAGAAGATTTCTAGGTTAGGCCATGTTAGAACTTGTGTTCTATACTTTAGATCTCTTCAACCCTTCCCTTTTTCTTCAATATGACGATGGGTGGATGGTCTCGTGAGAAGTTTATGGCCTTTGAGGTTGAATAAGGGAGGAGAATATTTCTGGAAAATTTAGGAACGATCGCCTTGAGGAGGAAGACGAACCGATACCGTTCATTTTCCTTTAAGATGCGCGCAGAATCTGTATTCTGCGCGCAGCAATCTTCTAGGTCATTTTCCCGATGGATATGGCCAGATCTGGGCTTTAGGCTAAACATGAACGTTGTAGCCCTTAGAAATACCTTTCCAACGAGTGGTTGCACGACTCCAGGCGAAGTGGGTAGCCATGGGAAAGTCTAAACGAAATTGGTGTTCAACAAATCCCGTATGCAGAAACTGTGTTCTGTCCGTAGCAGACTTCAAGCCCGATTTCAGATAGGATAACTTCAAATCTGGGTTGAGGTCTGAATACGAGAGTTGTAGACCTCGAAAGTACCTTTCCATCGAGGGGTTACACGACTTCACCGGATTCCTGTAGCCTCAGGAATCTCCGGTTGAAGTTGCTGTCCAGACTATTCCTGCACTTAAAAATCTGGGTTTATAATATTTGGATTTGGATTCGGAGAAACTAATGTTACAGGTAACCCTGAGGCTTGGATAAACTCTTATGAATAATTAATTCAGTTGCATAAATGATGAAGATTATTAATCGGATTCCATGTGATAAAATTGTAAGATAGTATACTTGAATGATTTGACTTGTTAGAAGTTAGTAGATTTTTATACATGTGCATCTTGATATATTGTGTTGAAATCACCTGATATGACATATAGAAGGATAACTCATGGCCATGTGAATGTTGATTAGTGGATTGAATTTGGTAGTCCAATACTTAGAGCGTCGCCTTCCTATGGGTAGTATTGTGTAAGTTTGTAAGTGCGGTGTTGACCGCCACTTGTTTTGGTTGAGTTGAGATAAGGTGTGGATGGATGGTAGGGTTGTGTCCTCGTGCTCACTCCGAGGCCCCTTCCATGATATGTTGATGTGGAATTTGCATGTGGTGTGAGTCGACACGCGGTGTCGTAATCCTGGGTTAAGGATAGTGTGGCAGGTCTACGGGCTCGCCAGTCGTCACACCGACGGGAGTTGGCAGTTAGACTTGGTCGGTTTGGGCTGTGTCCTCGGTGTTCACGTCCCGAGGCCCCTCCGGCCATGTGAGTGGTTGGGCTGTGTCCTCGTGCTTCTTCCGAGGCCCCTTCCGGGTCACGCAAGGCCAGTTCGGGCTGTGTTCTTGGTGCACATCTACCCAAGACCCCGCTGGGCCATAGTACGAATGGGCTCCGCTGTTGTGTTCTTAGCGTTGAGGTGTACGGGGCCTAGGTGAAGTAGTGTGATACCCGCCTAGTAGTAGAAGTGCCCGTTCTACTGTCACCGCCTGGCCACGGCGGCTGATGCCTGAGAGGTTAGCTACCTGCTCGAAAAGTGGGAACTATAGTCTGTGTCGACATAACAATTGCATGGGTGTGCATGGGTGAGTCATTGCATAGCATTCATAGCATTTCATATCATTGCACAACAAGATCCTCATCGTATAAGTTTGTATGGGCACTCTTATACGATGAGTTACTTTTATGTAACCCGATCCTTAACTTATAAGTTTGTATGGGCATTCTTATAAGTTAAGTTACTTTCCTGCAGTTACTTATACTTGCTAGTTTAATGTAGCTCTTACATAAATGCTGATTACGATACTGTTACTCTTACACTACTGACACCTGCTTGTACTTCCTTTACTTGCATACTTGTTATATACTATACTCTTGTTCCTTTTCTTCGCCCGGTGCCGAGGAGTCGCCGGGGGAGCGGATGTGAAACCACTTAGTCGTTTCGACTAACGGTTGCTACGTCTTCCTTTTTAGGAGGTCACGCCGTAGGTGGAGCAGCCGCAGACTACGCAGCAGGACAGCCAGGCCAGGATGACAGGGCCTGAGGTGACGGTGACGTCGATACCGTTAGTTACTGATGTTAGTATTTGATACTCTGATGTAGCCCGTTTGGGCAATGTTTAGCTGTACTCTGATATATGGTAGAAGCATGTTTTAGCTTCTCCTTATTGATGTATTTGGACATTATAACTTAGTGTGGATTTGACTTCTGGTTGTTTATTTATTTGGTTGGGTTGGCATGTTATATATATATTGTTGTAGCCGGCGGAATAGGCGTCTTGTGGTACAGGTAGCCCGTGTGTTAATGCTACCGCAAGGCGGCTGTTCCGGGCATAAGACTCCCCCTTCGTGCCGTGTTTTGGGATCCGGGTAGGGGCAGTTTTACACATGTTCCACAGATGGTGGAGGTGTAGGCACCGCGGCTGGCGTCGTACTTTCATCAGAATGCTGAGGTTCTGACTGCTCAGCTCAACTCCGTGTCACCTAAAGGTGGACAAGACACACACAATAGCGGCCTTACACAAGCAAATAACACAAAATAGGAACATGCAGGTTCCTCAAATACAGATATTTGCATTTCTATCATGGACATTCAGGAGTTCAATCGCATAACGTGGTTTGCACAAACACGTGCTCGCCACCCCACAAAAGAGGTCGACCACGACTTCGAGAGGAAAAGACCGAGACAGCTGATACCAAAAATATAACAACCCCATCCGTTCATATGGTATATACTAGAAGGTCCGTCCGGGGCCCTACAGCATATATCACAAAACAGGCGGTGAAGGTACGGGATGATACCAGAGTAACGCAACGCACCTTAACACATTGCATTCTAGCGGAAGCCTATACTACTACTTGAACTCCATACGTGAATGTCAAACATATAAAACAACTCCACATTGTATATATATATAATAGGAATGTCTTACAACAGTACAAAAGTTGGCCTTATGGCCTTACACGACTTTCACACAGTGGCCTAAACATTGGCGCGCAGGCCGACCACAATAAAAGAAAACACAACATTCATTCCAAATAGCCTTCGAGGGCTAGCAGCAGCAAAAACAGCAACAGCAGGGACATCAACTTTTATGTGTCCCACTTGGCTCTCCAACACCTGTATAGGGACAATCCAGCCAACAGTAGAAAACAGAAGCAACGGTCAACGTTCAGCTGACCAAATTATAACAACCCTACCCCTTTCTCGGGGTAGCGGTAATCTTCCCTGCAGGCATATCATATCACAAGCATGGCAATATATCTCATATAATGTGCTTTCACGCACACATGCCATCACAACCGTTCGCCACCCGGCCCAACGGTCCGTGCACTCAGGGCACATTCTTGGTGTACTGGCAAATCCATTTGCCCGCCACCGTATCAGGGCCACAACCCAACAGCAACTCTCTTGAGCATTTACTCCATGGTGTGCAGTCGGAGTTCTAGTGTTAAAACATCGGGTTGGCCCGTAGCCCCCCATTGTGTCATGGCACACAGGCCTAAGACTCTCGCTATGCGCTCCAACAGACCGCACCTTCTGGTCCACGTCGGACGGACATAACGCAGGTCGGATCCTCAACCCCCCGAAGCTCAAATCGCCTTGCCTTCACCGAGTATGGCATACTCGCGGCTTAATCAAAGGCTCGGGTCGGTCTCACCAATCCTGTTCTTGGCATTCAGCCTGGGTATTTCTATTACACTCAATCATTTCACAACATCAGCAGGTCTTTCCTTGGCATACCAGTACTTCCTGTTACTCGTTCACAGGTACGACACCGCAATATCACAAATGTCAGGGGTCTTTCCTGGGCACACCAGTACTTCCTGTTACTCTCTTCACAGGTACCACCTACGACATCAAGCATCACAAAGGGTCTTTCCTGGTCAGACCAGTACTTCCTATTACTCACAGGTACGACCCAATAGCACAAACATAACACGGATATTTTCCTGGACTACCACTCCAGTACTTCCTTCTACTACCCTTCACAGGCATAACCCGTTGACTCCTTAAACTACACATTTATCAAGGAGTCTTCTCCGGTTCGTATGCAACATCACCAATCCAGACCAACCTGTCCAGATGGGCTTCACACAGCATGCTTATTCCGTACTCCAATTCCGGATCTATATGCCAATCAAAGGGGATTTCATGAATCACCCAAAGATTCCAAAAAATCAGCCACCTCTTGGTGGTGGAATCACAAACAAATGCAAAAAAGGAAGACTTCACATGGCTAGGAAGAAAGGTCGTTACCCTTGAAGACCGCTTTGGTGCCATGAAGTTCCTATCTGGCTAGAAAGAGCTTTTCCTCCGCAAAAATGCCTCGGATCACCGCTGGACACGAACAAACTCCAGCACCGAACATCCCTCTTCTTCTTCTCAGACTTTCTTTCCCTTTCTCTCTCTAAAGTTTTAGAAAGATGAAGTCAAAAGCAAAATGAGAATATGATCTCTGATTTCGGGCTTAAGGAAGCAGGAAAGAAGCTCAGCCCTTGGATCCAAGCTGAGAAAATTGGACGGCTACGAAAAATCAAGAAAACCGATTTTCGCGTCCGACACGCCCTGCGACACGCCCGTTTCATAGGCCGTGTCCTCAAAGCGGCGCTTAACCCGCCTTATCCCCAAAATAGGTCACCGCCACGGGACACGCCCCGTGTCAGCCAAGTTATGACCGTGACCCAGATCCGCGCTCGATGATCTGCGTTCGACGATCAGGCAGCGATCGTCGAGCTCGCCAGCGATCGTCGAGCCCGCAAGCGATCGTCAAACAGCGCATTCGACGATTTCCGTTTGACGATCCCATGCGTTCGACGATCTCTGTTCGATGATCGGGCAGCGATCATCGAATTGGCCCAACGCTCGACGATTGGGCCCGCATTAGACGATCTCCATTCGATGATTCCGTGCGTTCGACGATTGCCCCAGCATTCGACGATTTCCGTTCGACGATTTGCCAGCCCACGAAGCCTTTGCTAAATCGTCGAGCTCAATTCGTCAAACACAGCATTTCGTCGACCCGACACCGAACCCGAGCAGAACACGCCGTTTGTCATGCCCGTGATCCAGGGCGTGACCACCCAAACACATTCTGTCGAACGACTTTCGTCGATCTCGGCACGACTCCGCACCCGAGCAGGACACGCCCTGGGACACGCCCGTGTCCCAGGCCGTGTCCCCTGAAATTTTGCCTGCTGATAAAATTGGGCTGTTACATGAGTGTTCTGGGCCTTCAAGTTTTTATTTTCCTCCTCCAATGTCGCTATGCGCAAACGCATCCGATCTGCCATCTCGGCATGCTGCGAATTGCTTGTTATTCAACAAAAGCTTACGCGATAGTGAAATTAGTCAGGAATGACATTTAAAGGATTACCACGCCGCCCTGGCTTTTGGTGAGAAGATTGTCGACAATCGCGAGCCTCTTCTCGAGTCCATCTGCCTTTTCTTGCACCGCCGCTAGGCCCGCCTCGGCATCCTTCCATTTTTTGCTGTTGAAAACTAGGCGGCGCGAGACTCGGTGCGAGAGCTCCATAGCGCAAAATTGAGCTTGATCAGTCTTCACAACGAGGTCTCCCGACGTGTCCTTGTCGAAGTGATCAATTCCGGGACCACCATAGAGGCCATAGCTGAGAGACAAGGCGTGGCTGGTGGGGCGGTCCTGCTCCTTCCAAGAGGGAAGGAGGGTGGATACCGACACCCGGTTCGAGTCCTTTTCCATAGGAGGACTGGGTCGCGGGCTGCGTCATTCACCACAGGCCCCATGTCGTATTTTTGATGTGAGGAGGAGGCTGGTCGACTGGAGCAGCCAGCCTCGCGAGATGGTAGCTCAGCGGATGGGGCTGGAGTGTTGGTAGGCCGATCGAATAGTGACGCCTCGCGAGACAGCGAGGCGGCTTGTGGGCAGGGCGATTGCGAATCTGCCACAGAGATAGGGCTCAGGGATCCTAACATCTCTTTTCTTTCTTTTCGGGAGAGTTCCTTTTTTCCCTTTGGGAACCTCACGACCTTCTTGATCTTCTTCTTAGGGTTGTGCTGAGAAGGAGCGCCGTCATCCCCAGATCTTTTCTTGGGGGTGGGGGCCAACGATTCCTTCGTCGCCTCCACCGCCATGGTAGCGAGTGCGAGACCCTTGGACGGCCCCGTATTGCTCAAGTATGGGGGATGGACTGGAATGTTCCTCTTTCCTGAACGAGTAAAGGGTTAGAGCGAAACAATGGAAATATAAAAATAAGACTAAGGTTGCGAGAGTGTACCTTCACCGGGAAATACGGGAAGGAGTGAGTCGAGGTCTTGCCTTAGGTAGCTGACCTCGAAATTCTTCCCAGCGAAGAACTCGCAAAGATCTTTGTCTGTGCCTCTGACCTTGGGAGTCGTGTAGTAAATTTCAGCACGCGACATGGGGGCGAGCAGGACGCCTCCCAGATTCCCACAGATAAAGATGAAGTGAGTGAGCTAGTGATGATTTTTGTTGGGGGTCTCGCACACCTTCACCCCCTGTCCAGTGAAGAACAAGACCTCGTCATGGTTGGCGTGGTAGATGAACAATTTGCGGAATACGTTGAGACTAAATTCGATGTGCAGGGATGACTCCAAAGTATTTTAGAACCTGTTTGACCTCTGACAAGAGGGGGAGCCTCAACCCTGACTCAATGTGCGAGATGGGGAAGGCGAGTTCGCCGGGATAAAAAGTATTGATCGACTCGCCAACCTTTGGCGGCCGAGACTCAAAGCCCTCCGTCAGGAAATGGCGAGTGAAGCGGCTGTAGTCCTCCTCCGAGATATTGCTGGGAGGAAAGTCATGATTGGCGAACTTTCTGACACATTGGCTGCGACCCTCGCCCTCTTCAGTCCTTTTCTTTCCCATAACAGGCGAGACGACTAGAGCGAGAAGAAGTGGAAAAAAAGGGCGACGAGGGAGCCGCGAGAGAAAGTGGGCGAGAAGCTTGGATCTAAGACGTACTGGGAGGGCGCCATGTAGGTGTAAAAACATTTTGATCTAAGGGGGGAGAGGTATTTATAGAGGATGCTGAGAGTGGAAAAATGAGCTGGAAAATATGAAGGGGGAACTTGAAGGGACAGCCCGACAGTTCGTCTTCTCTCTCTCTCCGGAGCTCAAAGCGCGGCATTCTGCGGTGATCATTCTGATGAGCCAAAATAAAAGGAAAAAGGCAGATCGATTAACTCAGCTATAATTAAAGCACAACATGAAAAAAGTCAACAGAATAACATCATTGTTTATTTTGTTCCGCACGAGGCGGGCATCATATCCATGGGGCTCAAATAACAAGTTATAATTAAATATAATTAAACAGGAGGGATAACAAATTAGTGGAAGCAGCAGAATTACAAAGCATAATTAAATAAGCGAGGCGATTTAACAAGCGAGACGGGGAGGAGGGACTTCAGTTCTTGTGCCACCTCCAACGACCATCGCGAGACCCCGCGCATGGAGGTCGACCAGGGATGTGAAAGGCACGAACGACATCAAGACCACGGCGCGCGAGGCGAAGCTACTGCTCGATCTCGCTTATGATGTCCTGAGGGTCGGTCTCATCTATTTCAACCCCAGCTTCGATCTCGGAGGAGAGGCGAGCGCACTCAATCTCCAACCATTCGATGCGCCGGTCGGTAGCTTGCTTGTCTCGTTCCATCTCACGGATGATGTGTTTATACTTTGGAAGCATCCTAACCATCCTATGCTTCATCTCCAGTGGATCCAAAGGATCGCATAGATGGTCTTCAATTTCATCTGGGTGAGGAAGAGGCGAGAGGGGGGAGGTCCAGAGAAGTTCTCCGCTGCCGAGTCGATATGGATACCTACACAAGAGAAGTCGAAGATCATAATGAAGGGTGGTCTCTCAAGAAGTCTTGGACGCCACGAGCTGTACAGAGAGTTTAGCCTGCTGGTCTCGTATGCACCTGCTGAGCGAATGAAATCTATATAAAGCAAAGAGGCATGAGTAATTCATTTACTCGGGATGCGAGAAGTCCCCACAAGACGCAAGAGGTCGTCATTCTTCGCAGTAGGGGGCGTGGATTGCTAAGGCGAGTCAGAGTCTTGATCATGCTTGTCAGTGGTGTCAGGGGGATTCGCAGGCAAGGGGAATAGGCGAGCTTTCCCTAATGAAGCATGAAGTTATTAAGCAAGACGAAAAAAGAAAAGTAGAGAGATGATGGAAGGAGTCGAGAATCACCTGTCTCTCTCGAGAGGACGCGGGAAGTTCATTGACTCCCAAGGATGCGGGAGTAGTCGCATCGGCCGAGAAGGGAGGGCCGGCGGTTTTTGCGTTCTTCAGGCGAGACAACGAGGGTAAAGAAGCTGGGGTGCGAGCCATAGCGGGGGCTAGGGCAGCCATATTGGCCTTGTTTTTCTTGCGGACCATCTCGAGATGCTCGCGAAAACTTTGGCTATGAGACATATTGACGGCACAAGGGTTGAGGAAATGAGGAAGAGGACAATCTCCAAGATGGGGATAAGTGTCGCATATTTATAGACCCCGTAGGGGGGCCCGCCGAAGATTCTCTCATAAATGAATCTGAACACCGCGAGCCTCTATTGGACTTTCTTTCCAAGCTTGGGGCAACCTTGCAAAGAGCGGGGATTGTGTACAACCTTGAGCTCGCGAGAAGCAACTCGAGGGGGGTGCTGAGTTTGTGGTGAGAGCGGAGAGAGGACAGTTGGTGCGAGTAGGACCATAGGGTCAACTTGTCGGTACTTTAAAGAGGCAGAATATAACGGGCAAGATGGAAGCAGCGGAACAGGCGAGATGGCCCTCGCGGCGCGTGCCGGCCTTTTGTGGCGAGGCGCCTCTCGCAAGGTGGGGACTAGCGAGATGAGCAGGTAGGCTCGTCTCACCCGCCGGTTATTTTATCACTCGCCATGTAAGGAAAATGTGTTTTTACCTTCTTACCCCCAATAGGGGATTTTACTCTTTTACCGTAGATAATTTTACCCTTTTGCCTTATGTGGTCTGCGTATACCGCTTCAGAACAGCGGAGTTTGGCTATTGGCAGACCCAACCAAGGGTATTTTGGTAATTTCAGGTAGGTTCAATTTGGTTATTGGCAGTTCAAAATCAGAGGCCTATAAATATACCGATAAGGTGCCTTGAAAAGGTTGTTGAACCCTTTCAATCTTCTTCCTCCTAGGCACCTAGCTCAGCGCTGGATAGGGAGGGGAAGAGCTTCTGATTCTTCGGAGAAAGAGGTGGGACCTCCAAGCTGAGGCACTCGGTCTATTTCTTATTCTGAGACTCACGTCAGAAGAGTGGTTCGAGAAGAGTAGGTGTGGGTTGCAACTTCAAGTCCGAACTCTAGGAGAGGCTGGGTTACTGGCTTCAACAAAGGTGAGCAAATAAGGTATAAGAAGGTAAACTAAGTAACCATGACCTATAGGAATGCCCATAAAAACCTATAGACCAAGGGGTCGTTTTGCGAGGCCTATTGTATAAAGAGTCTCATACCAATTTATACAATAGGTGTCAAGGTTTATATGCAATGAATATCCTATGACATGCAAGTATGTTATGATAAGAACATGCAAGTGCAATTCACACACCCGACTCTGTGCACACAGACTTTTAGTTCCCCCTTTCTGGAGCCTAACCTCCCGGGATACCTTCGTATTGGCAAACAGAAGCGGTGGGTTGGGCCTCGCCCACCTTTAAACTGATATCAGCACTACTAGTCAGACCTATCATACGCCTTAACGTAGGTGCATTAAGCGGAGCTCCTGCATACTCTTGCCAGCTGGAGCACCGGACTTTGTTTGGCTAAGTGCTAGACCACACTTGTCGAGTCAACGTATTGGTGTTGGTGCGACGACCCTCCAATACCGAAGACCCACCAACTTATACTTATGCACATGTAACATTAATGTATTTCTTACCGAACCAAAGCTCCCCGGACTATCTCGTCCATCACAAATATCTAACGAGTCATCAGCTCGCTGGGATAACCTGCCCATCACCAAACCACCGAGCCTACCGCTCGTGAAACCCAACCCTCGTCACAAATATCTAACGAGCCATCAGCTCGCTGGGATAACCTGCCCATCACCAAACCACCGAGCCTACCGCTCTTAAAACCCAACCTAACACCCACAACACAGAGGAGTGTGAGTGTAAGTTTAATACTAGTGTATTTCTAATTACTCTTGGAATTCATTTAGTCTTATGGCTTACGTTAACCTTGGACTGCACAAGACATTCACTATGAAGGGCTTTCGAGTGCACTAGGAACTACGATGGGCTGAAGCCCAAACCTCCCTTTTGCAAGGTACTAATTATGATTGGTATCTACCGAGAATAAACCTCATTTAAAGTTATACTTAACCTAACCCTAGTGTATTTGACTCTCTCTCTCTCTCCACAGGAAGGACGATGTTTTGTCGATCCCGTGCACCACTTAACACTAGCCAACCCAAAACCTACACATCATCTCTCCTAATGATGAAATAATTTTCACTTCACCACAAATCAGTAATTATTAACCCTAAAACTCTATGTCCATTCCTCATGTTATCATATTTTCGTAGTTTTACTATATGTCTGCCAATCTAAGTTATATAATGTACATGACAGGAGGTACTCCAAATTTTAATCCAACGGCCCTGAGATAATTATTGTGGGTCTATAATGATATATTTAGCCTAGATCCAAAACTTATAATTTTCCTAATTAATTTGACATTTATTAAATTTTCCCAAAAGTTAGGCCATGGGTAATTTTTAACATGAAGTACTAGATTTCAATAAGTTATGGTCACCCAAAAATTATGAACACTATATAATAGCAAAATATTAGTGAATACCAAATTTCACAGATTTTCATAAATGTATCAGTCCCTAAATAATTAATTCAAGATAAATATAATAAATAGAATTAAAGAGAGAAGTACCTCAAAATATTATCCAAAAATTACAAAATAATTACCAGGGCTTTAATATGATCCGAAATCATCACTGACTCTGTTTCATAACATTCTAAGGTAGTTTAGCCATGATTTTATCAAAAGCATCCTTAGGGGTAATATAAATGTTATAACTGCAAGTATGAGCTAATATCTTCATGTTGGGTATTGTATCCACAACGTACCTAATTTGAAGAAGCCCCTGAACAAGATAAGGTAAATAGGCAATGTTTTTGACAAAATATTTCAAGTTGTGCTTGCAGTTATTCCACGCTAAGTGCACACCAATGTCACGGTGCAGTAGGTCAATATACACGGGTCTGCACGACGTAATCCCTCGTTGAGCAGATCAGTGTGTTGGCCTACGTGTACTCTCTCTATTGGAGTGTACTTAATTTCAAGTACAGGGCTGTGTTAAGGCAAGAGCAGACAAGGAGCAAGGATGGGTCAAGGAGCAGCTCTTGGATGGAAAGATGAAAAATCATCTAAGTAAGAATCGACGAGAATCACCAAGTGATTCTCGCCAATTCGGCGAGAATCACTAGTGATTCTCGCCGAATCGACGACAATCACTGGCTGATTCTCGCCGGCTAAATCAGAGTGCAATCAAGTCAGATTCGACGAGAATCACTTTGTGATTCTCGACGGATCGACGAGACTCACTTTGTGATTCTCGACGGATCGTCGAGAATCACTTTGTGAATCTCGTCGAATCGTCGAGAATCACCCTTGATTCTCGACGATTCGACGAGAATCACATGTGATTCTCGCCGATTTTGACTTGGGCATTTTTCTGGAACTCCCTGAACCGGATTCTACCGCTGGCACTATTTTGAACCGAATTTTGGGTTTCTACTTGTGGGCCCCACAACGGTCATATTGAAAGTGTCTACAGTATATATACGGGTATTTTTTGAACAGTAGATACACAGAAAGAAGCCGAGCCGATCTTAACCTAAAATCGTGAAACTGCTCCGCCGCCACCGTCGCCGCTCGCGCTAGATGGTCGCCGCCTTTGATCGCGATTCTTCCTGATCTTCCGGCGATAGAAGCTTAGCCAAGCTTAGAGTCTCACGTGTCTAACCGGAGATCTCTTGTCTCTTGATTTGTTGATCGGGAAAATCTTCCCCATCCGAATCGATCGAGACGATTGATCCCAGTGTGACCGTTGGTAGACCTAGCTCGCTTCGCTACGAAGTTTGGATCTCCAAAGTACAGCAGCCGCACATCGTCGTCGTCGCCGATCCCGTGAACCTAGCCGCCGCCCATCTTGTCGCCGCCGGTTCCGGGGAGATCCTCTCCAAGAGAGATCTAGGGTTGTGGACTCTTTGTGGACTTCAAGAACACGTCATCAACAAAGAGGGACACCTTAATCTCCAAACGTAGTTTGTATCTCTTGTACATTCTAGTTTTACTTTTGTTGTAAAGGAACGTTGGTTCCTATTTGTAAGAGTTGGGTGCAACCCGTGTGTGGGAGTGTTGACTCCTACGTGTGGAAGGGTTCCTTCCGATAGTGCAAGGATTGGATTTCAATCCTGTTGGTGAAGAGACCGAGTCGTCCCTTGTTGGGAGATAGGTCGAAGGGGGAAAGTGGATGTACCCAAATAGGGGAACCACTATAAATAGCTTGTGTACTCTGTTGTGCTGTGTTGTTTTATTTTCGTGTGTAGGTACAATTTAAATTCCGCAAAAACGCTGCACGTCACCTATTCCCCCCCCCCATAGGTGAAGATAGTTGACACTAGGTGGACTTTCAAGTGGTATCAGAGCGAGGTTACTCATCAAAAAGGTTAACACCTTGAGTTGAATCCTGCCGCTAGTGTCAAGAAGGAGGCAAACATCTACTATGGACGGGCTCAAGTTCACAGGCAAGATCCCGGTGTGCACCAGGCTCAACTTTCCTATCTGGAAGGAAAGGATCAGGTTCTACATGGAAGCAGTTGATCCTCGACTCTTCATGATCATGAAGGAGGGACCTTATGTCCCCACTAAGGCCTCCACCATTGATCCTACCCAGAAAGTGCCAAAGAAACTTTCTGAAATGGACAAGGACGAGATGGTGCTAGTAGGACTTGACAAGAAGGCGCAGAACATTCTGGTCAGCGCGGTTGATGACTCAATGATGCAGAACTTTTGCAACTGCAGGACAGCACAGGAGATCTGGCATTGCCTGATCATCCTAATGGAGGGCACTGATGAAGTGAGGGATGATCAGAGATCCCTCCTGAACCAGAAATATGAGGCCTTCAGACAAGGGCCTAAGGAAGAGATCGGAGTCACCTACGAGAACTTCCTCAAGATTATCAACGCCCTCAAAGGATACGGAAGAGTGTTCACCAATGGTGAACTCAATGATAAATTCCTTAGGTCCCTTACTAAGGAATGGGACACAAAGATCTGCGCCATCCGAGAGTTTGGCAGACTAGCTGAAACAGACCCGCAAATTCTGTTCGGGAAGCTGATGTCCTATGAGCTTCAACTGAACACCAGGAACGCAGAAGAAGAAGCAGAGAAGGCTGCAGCCAAAGAAAAGACTGTGGCTCTAAAAGCCAATCACTCCAGAAAAGGCAAGGGTGTGGTTTCATACCGTGCCAGGAAAAAGGATGAGGAAGAGGACTCCGAGCCATGCTCCTCCAGCTCAGAGCTGTCGGAGGAGGATTTCTCCCTCATCACCCGAGAGTTCAAGAAGTTCCTCAAGATGAGGAATCAAAGAAAGAAAGACGGCTCTTCCTCCAGGCATCAGAAGAAAAATTATTCTTCTGACAGGTATGCTTCTAAACCGAACAAACATCGCTCCTCTGACATTATTTGCTTTGGATGCAATAAGCCAGGACACGTCGTGGCCGACTGCTATCAAGGCAAGAGAGAAAAAGGGAAAGGAGAGGAGCACAAATCCTCTAGAGATAAGAAGAAAGAGCGGAGCTACATCGCCAAAAGGCCAAAGACACTGAGTGAGTCTGATTCCTCAGACTCCAGTGATGATGAGGAAGCCTACTTCGGGCTAGTGGGTCGCTCCGACTCAGAAGGAGAATGCCCCCCATTTATTGGGAAGGTAAAAGCTCACACCCCTCTCTCTGACTCTGACTCTGATCCTGAGTCTCAGGATGATGAACCTGAGGATAGCCTTTCGGCCCGTGAAGCTGAGCTCCTCGAGAAGTATGAGCTTCTGCTCAACACTTTCGAGGAGTGCCGTAAGAGATTGAAGGCTGAGAAAAAGGAAGTAAAATTCCTTAAGGGTGAGTGTGTTTCCCTAAGGGAAGAGGTCACCAGTTTGATCTCTCTCCGACAGGAGCACCTTGACCTGACCTCAAAGCACTCAGAGTCTCTTAAGCTCCTTGATCTTAAGCAGGAGGAAGTCGACAAGTTGGAAGAACAACTTGCGGCAGAAAGGAAGATCGTCAAGAGCTTCTCTATGCCAAAAACAGTTCTTCCAGTTATTGATACCTTCTCTGCTCAGGCCAAAGGAGCTGGCTTGGGGCTTGTAGGGGTATCTGGTTCCTCATCCAGGAGAAACAGGAACCAGACGAAGAATAAGGCCGCCAAGAAGGCCTCTGCCGCTGAAAAGGGAAAGGCTCCGCTCAGTCCTGTTGCGTTCAGAAAGCCTGGCTTTCCTTGCAACCAACATGACTTTGAATCAACATTTGGTCATCATTTCCGGCCCTCGGTTGCAAAGCCAAAAAGCCGATATGACGGTTGGACCTTTCCCCGGAACTTCGGTGAGAGTGCCTTCAAGGCACCTTATGAGGACATCCACATGGGGAATTATGGTCAATTCTCTAGCGGCCATAATGGAAAGCAGGCACCAAAAGCCAAGCCTATTATACAGAAGGTGAAGAAGTCTTGTGACTGCAATCACTGTGAGGCCCCCACCTCCAGATCCAAAGCCCCGGCTGTACCCACCGTTCCCAGGGTAAGGCATGAGCCTAGGAAGAGGTACAACAGATTTGACTGTTGGTGTTGTGGCAAAGTCGGTCACTTTGCAGTGGATTGTTGGTTTAATCCAAGGTATCAAGAGACTCCCTATGTTAGCAATGCGAGGACGACCACTCGTAGGGTTAACCAACCGAGGGGGAGTATGCTAACCATGAATCTAGGACCCAAGTTCGATTGGGTTCCTAAGGGAAATTAATTTTGTTTTGCAGGAATGTCCAAAGGCCACAAACACGCCAATCTGGTACTTGGACAGTGGATGCTCCCGGCACATGACTGGGACAAGAAGCCTGCTGCGTGATTACACTCCAGTTGAGAATGGACCCAAAGTCATCTTTGGAGGGTCAGATCGAGGAGTCACCAGAGGTTATGGTATGATTTCCAACGGTATAATCTCTATCACCGACGTGGCTTATGTTGAAGGGTTAAACCATAACCTGATCAGTGTAAGTCAGTTATGTGACAAAGGTTATGACGTTAAGTTCTGCAAGGATAAATGTCTAATAATTTCACGTATCTCTTCTGAGACGGTATTATCATGCATTAGGAGCAGAAATATCTTCTGCTTAGATTTTCTCAGTTTAGATTCATCTACCCCCGTATGCCTTGTGGCAGCTGGCAGTGCATCTCTTTGTGATCAATGGCACAAGAGATTGGCACATATTAATTTCAAGACAATTAGTATGCTGTTTTCTAAGAACTTAGTAAGGGATGCTCCCAGTATCAAGTGCATCAAAGATAGCCCCTGTCTTGCATGCTAGATGGGCAAACAAACACGGGCTACCTTTAAGTGCATTGCAGACAAAGACTCTCCCCTATGTCTTTATCTTCTACATATGGACTTGTTTGGTCCAATGCAAGTTCATAGCTTGGGAGGCAAGTCCTATACGCTAGTGATAGTTGATTATCATTCTCGGTTTACATGGGTGTTCTTCTTAAAATGAAATTCAGATACGTTTGACATCTTCACTAGCTTTGTCAAGCAGGTTCAGAACGAATTTAACTGCTCAGTGGTCAAAATCAGAAGTGACCATGGAACAAAATTCGAATCTGGTGCTATGACAGAGTTTTGTGAAGAACAAGGTATCTTTCATGAGTTTTCCTCCCCGCGCACTCCCCAGCAAAATGGAGTTGCGGAGAGGAGAAATAAAACTCTCATTGAAGCCTGCACGACAATGTTGAAAGACGCTTCTCTCCCAGAATACTTCTGGGCAGAGGTCGTCAATACAGCTTGTCATGTACAAAACCGAGCATTGATCAACAAGCATCATCGTAAGACGCCTTACGAGCTACTGAAAGGCAAGAAACCAACCATGTCCTACTTGAGGATCTTTGGTTGCAGATGCTATGTACTGAATAATGGGAAGTACCCGCGTACTAAATTTGGTGAAAAATGCTTCGAAGGCATATTCATGGGCTATAGTTCCCACAGTCGGGCATATAGGGTCTTCAATAAGAAAACCCTAGTGGTAGAAGAGTCAATAAATATTGTATTTGATGAAGGAAGTTTGCTTAACAGCAATTCTTCCAGTGGTATTCTTGAAGATGCAGGTGCACGACTTGAACAGCTGAGTCTGGATGAGACCGCTAAAGATGACACTCCTAAGTATGTAAAAGTTTCCACCTCCACGTCATCTGGAAATGTTGAAGATCAAAATGGAACAAATCTCTTAGAAGAAGGAGAAGCCCAAGAAGTAGTCGAAGCTCCAGACGCCAGACTTCTAGAGCTCCGGCACGTGAGGGATCATCCTAGAGATCAGATCATCGGAGATCCTCGTGTCGGTGTCAGAACTCGAAGAGGTACTATTAACGAAGTATTGCATCTTAGCTTCCTGTCACAGGTTGAGCCAAAGAAGTTCGATGAGGCGAACAAAGATGCGGCATGGATTCTGGCCATGCAAGATGAACTACATCAATTCGAACGTTGCAGAATTTGGACGCTAGTTCCCAGACCATACAAGCAGAATGTGATTGGCACCAAGTGGATCTTCAGAAACAAGCTGGATGAACATGGTGTCATCATAAAGAATAAGGCAAGGCTGGTGGCTCAAGGTTACAGACAGGAGGAGAGGATTGACTTCGACCAGACCTTTGCACCAGTGGCAAGGCTCGAGGCAATCAGAATGTTCCTGGCGTATGCTTCGCACAAAGGATTCACAGTCTATCAAATGGATGTGAAATCAGCATTCCTGAATGGGGACCTGAAAGAGGAAGTATACGTCGCTCAACCCCCAGGTTTTGTCAATCCTACTTATCCCAATCATGTGTATTTTCTCAATAAAGCTCTATATGGTTTAAAACAAGCTCCACGAGCTTGGTATGAGACTTTATCTAGTTTTCTTCTTGAGAACAAGTTCTCTAGAGATAAAATAGATAAAACATTGTTTCTCAGGGAAGTCAAAGGCAAGATTTTGCTGGTGCAAATCTATGTCGTTGACATTATATTCGGCTCAACGGACAACAATCTTTGCAAAAAGTTTTCTAAAATTATGCAAGGAAAGTTTGAAATGAGCAGTATGGGAGAGCTCAAGTATTTCTTGGGACTTCAAGTGAAACAGTCTGAGGATGGAATCTTCATCTCTCAGACAAAGTTCACAAATGAACTCCTTAAGAAATTCGGTATGGAGAATGCAACCTCAATGAGGACTCCAATGAGATCCACTATGTCTCTGGATAAGGATGAGAAAGGTAAACCTTTCGATGAAACCAAATACAGAAGCACCATTGGATCCCTGCTCTACCCTACTGCCAGTAGACCGGATATCATGTTCTCCACATGTGTCTGTGCCAGATATCAGGTGAACACTAAGGAATCTCACTATGTCGCTGCAAAGCGAATTTTGAGATACCTTAAAGGTACTCCCAATCTTGGCTTGTGTTACCCGAGAAACAATGATGTCGAGCTAATAGGTTTTTCAGATGCTGATTTTGCAGGGAGTAGGGATGACAGGAAAAGCACCTCCGGGACGTATCAATTCCTCGGCAGGAGGCTTATCTCATGGAACAGCAAGAAACAGAATTGTGTTGCAATCTCCACAGCAGAGTCTGAGTACATCTCGGCAGGCAGCTGTTGCGCACAACTCCTATGGATCAGAAACCAGTTAGCCGACTACGACCTTCAGTTCCAGGAAATACCAATGTACTGTGACTCCTCTAATGCAATTGCAATTGCCAACAATCCTGTATCGCACAGCAGAACGAATCATATTGAAGTGCGTTACCACTTCATTCGGGAGCACGTGGAGAACAAGGACATCTCTCTCTGTTATGTCCCCACGGACAAGCAGATTGCAGATATATTCACAAAGCCCTTAGACGAAGCCAAGTTCAGTCTTTTCAAAACTGAATTGGGAATGCTAAACTATGAGGAATGAAGACTACAGAAGCTCCAGGCTCGTGCAAGATCTGAGGGGGAGCAAGGAACTCAAGTGTGAGCACAGATGCAAGAACTGAGGGGGAGCATCAAATGCTACAGACCCAGATTTGCAGAAGCCGAAAAGGGGGAGATTACCCTCTCGGCTAAGGCTAAGGTGGCTCCAAAGTTTGCCCGCACGAAATTGGTATCGGTAATGAATATCTCTCTCAACTTATTTCAATGTTATGATTTTCATTCCCATACGCTTTATGCACCTTAGCTTGTAGGGTTTAGGCTTCTTCAAATAGGGGGAGATTGTTGGGTATTGTATCCACAACGTACCTGATTTGAAGAAGCCCCTGAACAAGATAAGGTAAATAGGCGATGTTTTTGACAAAATATTTCAAGTTGTGCTTGCAGTTATTCCACGCTAAGTGCACACCAATGTCAGGGTGCAGTAGGTCAATATACACGGGTCTGCACGACGTAATCCCTCGTTGAGCAGATCAGTGTGTTGGCCTACGTGTACTCTCTCTATTGGAGTGTACTTAATTTTAAGTACAGGGTTGTGTTAAGGCAAGAGCAGACAAGGAGCAAGGATGGGTCAAGGAGCAGCTCTTGGATGGAAAGATGAAAAATCATCTAAGTAAGAATCGACGAGAATCACCAAGTGATTCTCGCCGATTCGGCGAGAATCACTAGTGATTCTCGCCGAATCGACGAGAATCACTGGTTGATTCTCGTCCGGCTAAATCAGAGTGCAATCAAGTCAGATTCGACGAGAATCACTTTGTGATTCTCGACGGATCGACGAGACTCACTTTGTGATTCTCGACGGATCGTCGAGAATCACTTTGTGAATCTCGTCGAATCGTCAAGAATCACCCTTGATTCTCGACGATTCGACGAGAATCACAGGTGATTCTCGCCGATTTTGACTTGGGCATTTTTCTGAAACTCCCTGAACCGGATTCTACCACTGGCACTATTTTGAACCGGATTTCGGGTTTCTACTTGTGGGACCCACAACAGTCATATTGAAAGTTTCTACAGTATATATACGGGTATTTTTTGAACAGTAGATACACAGAAAGAAGTCGAGCCGATCTTAACCTAAAATCGCGAAACTGCTCCGCCGCCACCGTCGCCGCTCGCGCTAGATGGTCGCCGCCTTTGATCGCGATTCTTCCTGATCTTCCGGCGACAGAAGCTTAGCCAAGCTTAGAGTCTCACGTGTCTAACCGGAGATCTCTTGTCTCTTGATTTGTTGATCGGGAAAATCTTCCCCATCCGAATCGATCGAGACGATTGATCCCAGTGTGACCGTTGGTAGACCTAGCTCGCTTCACTACGAAGTTTGGATCTCCAAAGTACAGCAGCCGCACATCATCGTCGCCGCCAATCCCGTGAACCTAGCCGCCTCCCATCTTGTCGCCGCCGGTTCCGGGGAGATCCTCTCCAAGAGAGATGTAGGGTTGTGGACTCTTTGTGGACTTCAAGAACACGTCATCAACAAAGAGGGACACCTTAGTCTCCAAACGTAGTTTGTATCTCTTGTACATTCTAATTTTACTTTTGTTGTAAAGGAACGTTGGTTCCTATTTGTAAGGGTTGGGTGCAACCCGTGTGTGGGAGTGTTGACTCCTACGTGTGGAAGGGTTCCTTCCGATAGTGCAAGGATTGGATTTCAATCCTGTCTGTGAAGAGACCGAGTCGTCCCTTGTTGGGAGATAGGTCGAAGGGGGAAAGTGGATGTACCCAAATCGGGGAACCACTATAAATAGCTTGTGTACTCTGTTGTGATGTGTTGTTTTATTTTCGTGTGCTGGTATAATTTAAATTCCGCAAAAACGCTGCACGTCACCTATTCCCCCCCCCCCCCCCATAGGTGAAGATAGTTGACACTAGGTGGACTTTCACTTCCAAACATCCTACAATAATTTCCAGAGACTCATATTGTTATAAAAAGTCTTCTACTAAAATTGTATAAGGATCCAAGGTCATATGACCCTTCAATATTTTCATAAAAGGTATAAGCCTAAACTATCCCTAATTGGTTTAAGTTGTGTGACTAATTCTAAATGTCACGAAATTCCTTCCTAGTGCTATTTACCATCCTAGGATTATATGGACTAAACCCCAAGTCCATACATGGACATATCACACCATGTCCTTCACAAACCACCAAAGTTCAACCTTAGAGTTTGAACTAGGATCATAGGGCAAATCCACCATATTCCACCCCAAACTTCATGTGAGGGTTTTTACACTAACCTTGGGGCTCTGGCCAAAGTCCCAACACCTTTGGGTGAGAATTGGACCCTTCATGCCCCAAGCTCACTCATGCCCTAATTAACCCCTTAAGGGCCATACTTTGTTTTCACCAAAACCTATCAAAATCAAACCCAATTGGGCTTAGATGTTTATCATAGTCATGCCATGACCTTAAGAGACAGACACCAAACTTTTGGTTGGGTTAGAGGTCATTAGTCCCCTTAAATAATTCATACATGGTTTATTAAATTTCAACCAAAACTTTAGAAAGATATTTTCCAAAAATTCCCATTTTTGTATATGCTATAGGTATAGGTAATAGTGACCCCAGCCAAAATTTCAAGTTATTTGGATGGCTGGATTGATGGGGGCACTCAAAACAATCTCTGATCAAGTCTAGGTATAGACCTCCCCAAAATGAGTGTTGTGGTCTAACCTTAACTCCAAATTGGTTCAAACCAATTTTAAATTAAACTAAACTCATAGGGCTACAACTTTTATGTAGACCACTTATTCTGTAGGTGACCTAAGTATTTTCAATAATTAATTTAAAACAGCCCAATAACTGTGACAAAAAATGAAATAAAATGAAATAATGGCACAAAACTTAAAGAATGATCGAATGACCCTGGCATCGTCTTCTTCCTCCAGCCACAGTCCATGATTGATCGAACCTGGAGCATATTTTCAAGCCATTTGCCGGCCACCCGGCCACCTCCCTGATCGTCCACCACCACCACCTCCATTGAGGTGGGGGCTATCGCCGGGCGGCGGCACGGCCATCGAGCGGCGGTTTCCGGTGAACCCGAGAGGTAGATTTTCATGGAAAATCTGTAATTCTTTCTCTCCCAATCGGGCTCAATTGAGCCCGATTTCTCTCCTAAATGATCTAAGATTCTAGTCCACGAAGAAAGGAGTAGAGGAGGACCTTAGTGGAGGGTTGTTGTCGGGTCGATCGTCGTGCCACCATTTTCCGATGGTGGAGCATTCGGTGCACTGTAACTACACAACCAACTAGCTCGGTTTCTTCAAGGGAAGGGTGGAAACCTCTCCTCTCAGCATGGTGAAGCTTTTTAAAAAGCCAAATGGGAAAGTGGAGGGGTCTAACTTTAGTGGCCATTAATGGTCATGGGGGAGAGGTTCGCCATTGTAGAGCCCACTGAATCCAGAGTCTGTACAGCCTGGAAAACACCTTGATCTTCTCCTAATTCATCAGGGGAGAAGAATCAAGCCTTGGAGATGAAGAGAGGAGGCCCCTTAGCCTTCCAAGCCATGAATGGTCATCTTTCTCTCTCTTTCTCTCTCCTCCATTAATGGGAAAATCAGTTTTCTCTATTTAGTCACCATTTCTAGAAACTGAATGGCATTCCATGTAAATATCAGCCCCTAAGGTTGGTGGGCAATGAAAGTTCAGGAGGTATGCTTGATACCACCTGAAGGTGTTAGTTAGATCAAATATACTCTAGAGGGGGGTGAATAGAGTATGTTGGTGATTTTAAAACTTACAACTGTTGTTGTATTTTAGGTGTGTGTGCAGGGAAGCAAATACAATAAACCAAGATGCAGCAATTATCTAATCACAGCACATTCACAGAGCAAGGCCAGAAAACAAAAAGAAAAGAAAGCAACCAGATGACACAAGAATTTTATAGTGGTTCCCCAAATCTGGGTAGTCCACTCTTCTACCACCCTGGTAGGAAACCACTGCAAGAAGGGGTTGATCAGGTGTCCTGGCACCAATGGGGTTTTGATCAGGTTCCCAAAAACCAAACCCTCAAGTCTTTTGGAGGGAGACTTGCAACCAGAATAATTTTGAAGTGAATTAAAACCCTGTACAGAGGTGGAGTGAGAGGGTGATGAGGTCTTCTCTTTCTCAAGTCAAATGAGAAGACTTGTGGATTGTTGTTTAGCAGCTTTGCTCCCCCTAAGATGTAGAATGAATCAGGAAGAATGCTAGAGCACTGTTTCAGGGTGATAGGTCTTCAAAGACCTAGATTTCCTGGTCCAGAGAAAGTCTCCAGGAACTTCT
This sequence comes from Platanthera guangdongensis, assembly GCA_039583875.1. Lineage (NCBI taxonomy): Eukaryota > Viridiplantae > Streptophyta > Magnoliopsida > Asparagales > Orchidaceae > Platanthera > Platanthera guangdongensis. The sequence goes on along the minus strand of CM077159.1, from coordinate 9,267,609 downwards.
TGTGACTGATATGAACGTATTGTCTTTGACGTTATTCTGAGTAAAAGCAGATGAAGAAGACTCTTGATGTTGATCTAGTGTTCTTCTTCTTCTTCTTTATCAGTTTCTCTCTGGGCCAAGAATGAATTCCCTTTTTTTGTGTCGTCTGAATCACTATCTGTCTTCCTTTTTTTGTTGTTGTATAAGACTGTATTACTGACTCTTTCTGTATATCTCCATGTCTCATAAGAAACATTTGAATTTTGAATCTAGAGCAGTAATGGCAGACGGCCTGGAAAGGAAGCAGCAATTAATTATTTCCCCAACTGTTTCCATGGGAAAATGGCATGTAATAATCCAGGATTAACTTCGCATTCTAACGGTAGTATCCTGGGAAGAACTGCCATTAAATGTTCAGGAATCAGCGTCATGGAATGAGACGGGAACGGAAGAAGACCTAGTCTGGAATCGTCGACCGAAGAACATAATTTGTCGAACTGAGTTTTGAGTTCGTCGAGCTGAGCCTGAGTTCGTCGAGCTAAGCTGAGTCCGTCGAGCTGAGCTGAGTTCGTCGAGCTGACAGTCTTCATTCGTTGAACAGATAATCTTCAATATCAGACAATCTTTATTCGTTGAGCAGAGAACTAAATTCGTCGAGCTGAGAACTGAAGTCGTCGACCTGAGAATCTGAGAACTTGAGTTCCAAGTTCGTCGAGCTCAGAAGGTAATTCGTCGACCAAAGCTTGAAGTTGGACTTAGAGAAATTCTGAAGTAGTCCTGATAATGCTTGAAGTAGAATCCCGGTGTTCGTCGACCAAAGAACATAGTTCGTCGAGCTCGGCACTACGAATTGTCTCACGATCGTCGAGCGCAGAACTCCCTTCGTCGAGCTGAGTTCGACGAACGTCGAACTCATTTCACTTAGTCTGAAAAATTGATAGATCAAGAGTTCCTGATGGTCTTGAGGAAGGCTGGTCCATCTGAAGTTGAGATAGAGGACTGTCCTAGACTCTAAGACATAAACTTGACCCAGACTATACATGATGGGTCACATCCTAAGTCAGTGGACCTAGCCCAAATTAACTAGGGATCCAACAATCTCCCCCTATTTGGGTGAGGTCACTAACAGAGATTCCAAGCAAAGAACAAAGCAAAATTAAGAAATATATCTGGCAGAGAATTTACAACACATGCATCAGATATATATATATGTTGAAACCGGAATCCGGCCCCTTGTGGAGTTCGACCCTTGGGGAAGGGGTGGTCTCGCGCCTACTTTGCTCCTGCAAGAAAAACAATGAAGAAGACAAGAAGAAATAGACCCAAGGGCTCGGTAGGGAGGTCCCACCACAAACCCGGAAGATCTCTGAGCGCTTCCCCTCCTTAGCCAGAAGCCTAGCTAAGGTACCCTCAGAGAGCACTTGAAAACGAGAGTAAGGAGGCACTGAAAGCGTCCCCTCTAAGGTACCCCTTGGGTCTTTATTTATAGTTTTTTGGAATCTGAACTGCCAATAACCAAAAGAACTGACCTGAAAATACCAAAAAGCCCTTGGTTGGATCTACCAACAACCAAACTCTGCTGTTCTAAGTAGATATGCGCAGTCCAACCTGGTCTGCCAACAGCGTGGCTCCGCCGTTCTGAGGGGCTATTCGCACCCCTGGGGGGTCAGCTCGCCTCCAATCCTCCTCCGCGGGAGGCGGGCACGACCTGGCTCCAGCGGCCCGCCTATTCTTCCTGGGCGAGCGCGAGCCGGACCGTCGTGACCTGCCTGTCTTTTGTCGGGGCGGACCGGCGGCCAGGTCGCGTGTGGGGGCTGGCCGGCGGCCACCGCGACCCCCCGATCGGCTCACTAGTCGCGGGTCGCCAAACCCATCCGCTTTGGTCAGCGATTCTCTGCGCAACCCGCTCGCTCGCCTCGCCCGGCTCGCTCGCCTGAAATGGGCGGGAGCGGGCCAGCCTCCTGCCGTTTATCTGTTTGCCTCTTGGGTGCGGGTCGCGGGGCTAAGTCTGCTCGACTTCCCTGGCGGGACCCGCTCGCCGGACACGGGGTTGTACATAATCCCCGCTCTTTTTGAGCTTGATACAAGCTCGGAAAGAATCGTCCAACCCGCGTGTTCGGCGAGTACTGTGCTGAGCTGGCAGGGAATCTTCTGGTGGGGCCCCACTGTCCGGCTATAAATATACCACTGAGCCCAGGGGGCTCCCCAGAACCCTTCATTTTTCTTGAACAGACTACAGTTTCTCGATGTCGGTCAGCGATGAGGTGCGAGCTCGCCTGGCGACAGCGGGCCAGGAGACTCGGGAGGAGGCCCTTGAGGCCGCCCCTTGGCTAGCACGTGGGTCTCCCGGCCCTCTCTTTAGGCCGGCGAAGGGAAAGATTGTTAGGCGGTCTCCGGCGGGCGACCGTCCGGGCTCCAGCTCGGCGGCGGGTGCTAAGGTCGTTCCTGGGGTACGTGACCTTCTTCGGTTTATCGCTGTACCTCTGATCTTTTGTCTTGCAGGCAATTCCTTGTGAAGAGGTGGGGAACGGGGAAGAAGGTCGCCCCCCTCCCTTGTCGCCTGAGAGGGTCGCTAGTTCCCCAGGTCTGGACCGCCCACCTCCGAAAACCCCTCGCTCGCCGGCTCCCCACGGACTGGGAAAATCTCTCGAGGCCCTCGAGGGAGAAGCCTTTCAAGGTCGGTCGGGCTCCTCTCGCCCATCCATCGGCGCGGACAACGTGCCAACCCCTGGTAAGCTAGTACTCACCATTGGCTTTGTCCTCGCTCGCTCCTTCTGAATCGCCCTTTTGTAGGCTACAACATGGTCTCCTCCGAAACTGAGGTGAGCGAAGGGTATTCGCCTCCGCCCGACGTGGACAGTGTTTCTGATTACCTGGGCGACCCGACCGATGCGGTGGGGATGAAGAGGCAGGTGACGCGGCTGTTCCAGAAACACACGCTGCTGCTTCAGGAGATCGTGAAGAGGGTCGATCAAGACAAAGCCGACACCGCGGCCCGGCTCGCGGCCTTGGAGGGACCCCCGCGCGCAGCAGAAGACGACGATGTCACTTCACTGGGCGTGCACATTACGCGAGCCGAGGAGAGTCTTAGGAATTTCTCGGAGCAAGTCGGCCTGGCTGAGCGGGAGCTGGTGGCGGTTCGCGATTACCACTATCCTCGCGTGCCGCCGCGATCGGGAACAAAGCGGCGGGCAGGTGGAAGTGGATCGAGTACTGATCCAGCCTTTTTTCCCCCCGCTCGCGGGATATCGCGGAGTTGCTATTATTTCAAAGTTATCCTGTACCTGTAGCGATTTGCAACTCTTTTTGCCCGCGTTTGGGCCTAATTTTTGCTGCTGATGTGTATTGAAATTACCATGTTATTGCTTTCGTTCTCTGTGGGGCGGGTCAGGGGAAGAATTCGCTCTGCCCGTCCTGCCGATCGGGGCGAGGGCGAGCCGAGGGGCTCGCCAGCCGGGAGTTTCCCGACTCGCGCGGAATCCCGGGCGGGTGCGGGCCGAGACTCGCCCGCTCAAGTCTTGCGCTGACGCGGCCGGGAGAGAACCGCGCCTAATCGGCCTTTGTGGTGCAGTTGCGCGCTGGGAAGTCGAACCGTCGGGCTGATTTTTGGCTACACGCACCCCTAAATTCGGCGGGAACTTTCCCGCCCTTTCTCTCTCCCTATAAATAGGCCTTGCCGGTTCTTATTCTTTCACCGGTTCAAAACACTCTCCCGCGTCCTGCTCTCCGCGAAGCTCGGCTCGTGCTCGCCTTCTGGATCTGTCTCGCACGATTGGTGGCGATTCGGTGGAAATGGGCGGTGGCGGCGGCGATGCGGACGGTCGAAGCAAGTGCGCCTGGACCTTCTCAGAGCACGATTTCCCTCACGCCGTCATTTCGGAATGCGAGTACCTGGATGCTCTCGGCAACCACGTCCCGCCTGGTTTTTCGGCGAGACGGCCCGGGGAAACAGAGAAGATCAACGATTTATCCAGGGACGAGCTCGCCATACCCCTGGCTCACTTTGAGGTGGGCCTGCGACTTCCCCTGTGGCCCGAGGTACGCCAAGTGCTGAAGTACTTCGGGGTCGTCCTAGGTCAGATGACTCCGAACTCTATAGCCGTTATGGTGGGGTTCGCCTTCTTTATGCGAGAGGAGCGAGTCGAGTTTAGTCTCGCTGTTTTCCGGAAGCTATTCTCCTTCCGGGCGAACCGGGATGGTACCGCCTACTTCTCTAGCGCCCACCTCAAGGTGCGGGAGACAGAAAATAAGAGTCATAACTGGCTCAAAAAGTTCCTGTTCGTCAAAGGGGACTTCGGCAACGTCCCCTTCTCGCCGGTGCAGCTCAGCGAGGCGAGTTACCGTCCGCCCAGCTTAGGGGGCCACGAGGCTGACTTGTGCGGGTTCTTCGCCGGGAAGAACTTAGAGGTCGCGTATCTGCGCCTCCATCTTGATGACCTTGCCGCCGTCCCACCAGGGGGAGGTTTGCCACTTGTCACTGCTCTGCCTTACCCTTTGCTTCTTTGTCTCATCCCCTCTTCTTGGCAGGCGAGCGGGACATCCCTCTTCATCCCCCCTACGAGAGCGCTCGGATTGCTCTCGGGGTTCTCGCCCGAGCGCAGGCCGCGGATGCCGCTCAGCGCGACCCCCCGCTGGTCCCGGCCAAGAAGCGGCCAGGCGGCGGACAGCAGCCCACTCCCCCGCCGAAAGTGGCGAAGACTTCGGGTCGGCAACCCACTGTGAGCCAAGGGAAAGGCAAGGCCCCGGCAGACCTGTCGACCGAGGGCTCCCCTCCCGTGATCGCTTCGACCAGCGACATTCCAGCCGGAGTGGCGGGTACTTCGGGGCCGCCAGACGGGTCGCAAACCGCCGCAAAGCCGGTGCCGAGAGGGCATCGCAACTTCAGCTACGGCGAAAAATACTTGGACGAGCTCGGCGTCCCGCTCCTGTCATGGGACAAGGAGTCTAACCGCGCGGTGGTCTCGACTCTGCTGCCGAGCTGGCTGGAGCAGGACACCATCGGCGGGGAGGCGTATAATTTCTCGTTCGGCCTGTACTCGCGAGAAGACGCCGCCATCTACGACAAAGAGGCGACGCGAGTATTGGTTCACGAGAGCGCGCGGGCCCAGCTACGCGGCCTGGAGCTAGCTCATATGGTAGGGAGGCGCTGCACCCAGCTGGAGCGGAACGCCACCTCCTTGAAGAAGCTGGCGGACGAGAGGTAGGAGGCCCAGAAGCTTGCTCAGGAAGACGCGAACCTTCAGAGGAGGCGGGCCGACGCGGTAGAGGAGTCCCTCGCGCAGTACCTGGGCGGGGTGGTATGTGCTTACCCTCAACAACCGCCCTTTCTCGCGAATCCACCTTATGACTTTCTTTTCCTCTTTTCAGGATGCCGCGATGGCCAGTCGGATGGGTGCTGAGATCGCCACCCTTGCTCAGGACAAGTTAGTGCTGGAGGCACGAGTACGCGAGCTGGAGGCCGCCTCCGCTGTCCCCTCGCCAGATAACAGGGGCTTCCCGCTCGCGCACCACTCCGACCACGAGTTGGAGGTGCTGATGCAAAAGAACGCCGCCAGCGCCGCAAAGTACACGATGCAGATGCTGCGACGCGCGAATCTTCTTAAGAGCGAGACGGTGGAGCTTTCGGCGGGCGACGTGGTGCCAGCGCTGTTCCTCCCCATACCGAACCCTAGAGACCAGTCCTTCCAGCGCCTTTAGGACTTCTCGCCCCGGATCCCGCGTCACCCCCGCTTTTTGACATTTGTTTATTAGATGTATATATCGTGTACGTTTAGCTGTTTTGAGATGTACGCGCGGGGTGTGCCTAGACTTCGTGATTTTTCATCTATTATTGCTTTTATAAATGCTTTCTCGCCTGCCTCATTTGCGTGTTTGCTACTACCGCGCGGGGAGGCCTGCCTCTGCGGCCCAGCCCTGATGATGCGGCTGCTCGCCCACCGAACGAGGCGAGCCGGCTCGTCCTTTGCCGGAGTTATCAAACTTCTTGCGTATTCTCGCCCAGGTACTCGCCTCCGTTCGGCCACCTTTCCTGGGGCTGGGGGGCCACGTCAGACCCCTCACTTTTGGGTTAACTTTTGTGATTCCGACCTGCTATTAACACCATTCGGGTAGTTTCCGGCCTTGCCGGTTAGGTGGGAGCCCGACAGCGTGATTCGTTCTGGGTCGCAAATCATTGCCATCGAGTGACTTCTGGCCCTGCCAGCTAGGTGAGAGCCTGGCAGCGGGATCTTCTCGAGGCTAGGGATGACACCGAGTGACTTCCGGCCCTACCAGCTAGGTGAGAGCCTGGCAGCGGGATCTTCTCGGGGTCCAAACACATTCCATCGAGTGACTTCCGGCCCTGCCAGCTAGGTGAGAGCCTGGTAGCGGGATCTTCTCGAGGCTAGGGATGACACCGAGTGACTTCCGGCCCTGCCAGCTAGGTGGGAGCCTGGCAGCGGGATCTTCTCGGGGTCCAAACACATTCCATCGAGTGACTTCCGGCCCTGTCAGCTAGGTGAGAGCCTGGCAGCGGGATCTTCTCGAGGCTAGGGATGACACCGAGTGACTTCCGGCCCTGCCAGCTAGGTGAGAGCCTGGCAGCGGGATCTTCTCGGGGTCCAAACACATTCCATCGAGTGACTTCTGGCCCTGCCAGCTAGGTGAGAGCCTGGCAGCGGGATCTTCTCGAGGCTAGGGATGACACCGAGTGACTTCCGGCCCTGCCAGCTAGGTGAGAGCCTGGCAGCGGGATCTTCTCGGGGTCCAAACACATTCCATCGAGTGACTTCCGGCCCTGCCAGCTAGGTGAGAGCCTGGAAACGGGATATTCTCGAGGCTAGGGATGACACTGAGTGACTTCCGGCCCTGCCAGCTAGGTGAGAGCCTGGCAGCGGGATCTTCTCGGGGTCCAAACACATTCCATCGAGTGACTTCCGGCCCTGCCAGCTAGGTGAGAGCCTGGCAGCGGGATCTTCTCGAGGCTAGGGATGACACCGAGTGACTTCCGGCCCTGCCAGCTAGGTGAGAGCCTGGCAGTGTGATAATACGTTTGCAGTCAATTTTATTAGGATATTTTCGGGGTTTTAAAGCCAATCATGTCTTGTAAAGTACTTGTTTTGATTCCCCTTTGTATATATTTTTGTCGCTAATGCATTTTTTCTGCTTTTTGCAGGTTTTCACGGCTTTCAGCCGAATTTTGCTGTGACACCCCCAAGGTCACGCCCTACCAGGGCGAGTACCTAGGGCGTGTAAACCAGAGGAATGAAGCAATTGGTCTGAAACTGCATTCTGTGGAAACTTAGTGTACACGCCCTCGGTCACGCCCGTGACACACCCGACACGGGCGTGTACTATAGGCGTGTCCCCAGGTTCCGAGGAATCGTCGCAGCGCGCTCGTCTTTCCCGCTCCACCGCCGCACCGAAAGGGTCACGCCCCAGGGTCACGCCTGACCCGGGCGTGACATATGGGCGTGTACTTCAGCAATTCCGCCCGTCACCTCCAGCATTCAATTTCAGCTCCCAAAGTCACGCCGCAAAGAACACGCCCCAGGGTCACGCCCTACCAGGGCGTGACCTGTGGGCGTGTACCGCAACAACTCCGTCAGAATTCAATTCCTGCCCGAAAAAGTCGCGCCGAATGTGTCACGCCCTAGGGTCACGCCCGACCAGGGCGTGACAGGGGGGCGTGACCCGACCCGAAAAATTCTATAAATAGAGCCCAACTCCAGGGGTTTTAGGACAACTTTTCGCTTTGAGGGGGGAGGTTCTGTCCTTTGTATTTCTGAACTTTTTAAGCATGTCTTTCCATTTTTAGTTCGTACCTCTAGCTTTATGCTTTCCCTGTATTAGCTCCTAGTTTATTTCTGTAGTATGATGTTAATGATAGTGTAGTTTCCTTCTCATGTTCTTGTAATCTGTGGTTTTCAAGCTGTAAGATCACTGTTTCTATTAATAAAAATTGCTGTTTTCTTTTACGTTTCTGCTCCATTTTCAGTATTTTTCTTCTACTCATCCCCCCTCTTCCACCTCACCATGATTAACTAATCCTCCATGTACTCGATCTTAATGATCCGAGGTTTGAGTGATTAGGTTATGATGCTTTGAATCTTACCTTTTCTTTTTAGGGTTTAGCTTTGAATTACTCTTGATTTATCACGGGTTGGAGGTATATTATCGATATATACTCTCCACCTTTGCTTTCATTCTGGGCTAGCCGAGAGGCCGAAAGTTTGAAATGAGCACTCAAGAGTAAAGGGAGTTGTTCGCACCCCTCGAGAGAGGCAGACTATCAAATCTCCCGGATTGGAGTAAAATCCATTAGAGGGGTTCACCGCGTAAAGCGAGTTTTAGGCCTCCGATTTTGGCGAAAGTCGGTCGGACCTTCCTAAACTCAGTTAGGCACGGCCTTCGAGAGAAGCATGTCAATATTCATGGAACCTCCACGGTCAAAGACCTTTACCCTAATTAGCTTAGGTTTATTTATCGTATTTTTCTAACCACTCTTGCCGAGGTGATTTCTGATCGAGTGCATTTTCCCTTCATTGTTACCAAGCTTAAGTTAATCGCTCTTTAGCTCTCTTTATCTTTTCATGCAAGTAGTTCTCTTCCTTTAGTACATTTAGCTTAAGAAAACCTTATTTTTCCGTCGATAAAATAATAGATTTCGTGTGAGTAAGCTTACTCAACTGTTCCCGGATTTCAATACGACACTTGTGTCCCCTAGCTGCATTTCGATAGGTATACTTGCCTTGATGAATTGTTAGTTTGGTTATTCTCTCTCCTTGCAGATATCTAAGAGACAATCAAGTTTTTGGCGCCGTTGCCGGGGAAGCAACGCTTGTTGATAAATTGAAAACGCGAATATATTAATTTTATCACTTCTCTTTCTCAGCCTCCTTCTTAAATTTTTTCCGCCTACTCACTTGAGTTAAATGGCTGGATTTTATTAAGTGTGCGTATTTTTAATTTTTCCGCCTACTCACTTGAGTTAATTGGCTGGTTTATTTCAAGCAAGTGTGCGTATCTTTTATTTTTCCGCCTACTCACTTGAGTTAATTGGCTGGATTTATTTTAGTAGAGTGTGCGTATTTTATTTTTCCGCCTACTCACTTGAGTTAATTGGCAGGCTTTATTTCAGTAGAGTGTGTTTACTTTCTGTCGAGTGGGTGTGTTTTAATTTTCTGTCGAGTGCGTGAGTATAGCTTTTAATTTCCGCCTACTCGCACAGAGATAAATGGCTGGATTTTAATTACCGCATTCGTAATAGAAACCCACATCACAAAATTTTCTACACCACCTAACTCTCTCGAAAAGGGCAAAGTGGCTCTAAATGCCACTATCTTGTCTAGTACCTTGCGAACCCTTCACCGGGTAGCCCTTGGGAAGTTCGGGAGTTAGAACATAAAAAAATCTATTTCAAAATTTTTTTCCAACTTCATTAGCTCTTTTACTTTTTAGTCTTGCTTCTCCTCTCTTCTTCTAGTGTATGACCCGCGGAAGTCCGTCGGTTACTTTGGACCTGGACCACGAAATTGAGCGTACTCTTCGGAGAAGATCGCGATTTCAAGGCCCTACTACCCAAGTGCCGGTTGAGGATTCCGAGTCATTTTCTACCTTAAGAATGGCAGAACCCAACGTGGAGGAAGTCGTGCAAAGGCCTATGTCCTATTATGCACGACCAAATCTCGAGGGTACAGAAACTAGTATAGTCCGCCCTGCAATAAATAATAATAATTTTGAACTAAAGCCTAGCATAATTCAAATGGTGCAGCAGTATGTGCAATTTGACGGGCTTCAAGATGAAGACCCGAACGCACACATAGCCAGCTTTCTTGAGATTTGTGACACCTTCAAGATAAATGGTGTCACAAATGATGCTATTAGGCTAAGATTATTTCCTTTCTCTCTTAGAATTAAGGCTAAGTAGTGGCTGAACACCCTTCCTAAAAATAGCATAACTACTTGGACGCAATTAACTGAAAAATTTTTGGCCAAGTATTTTCCGCCTGCTAAAACTGCTAAACTTAGGAATGACATTTCTGCCTTTGGACAAATAGACTCAGAGACCCTTTATGAAACCTGGGAAAGATTTAAAGAATTATTAAGACGATGCCCACATCACGCTCTGCCTGTATGGTTGCAGGTGCAGACGTTTTATAATGGGCTAAATCAAAGCACGAAGCAAATGATAGACGCAGCTTCTGGCGGTACTTTAAACCATAAGACCCCGGAAGCAGCTCTTGAGCTGTTTGAAGACATGGCCATGAACACTTACCAGTGGAATGTGCCTAGGTCCCGCCCAAACAAACCTGCAGTTCTCTTTAAAGTGGACAACGTCTCACAACTCGCACTGCAAGTTGAAATATTAAGCAAAATAATTACGGAGATGACTGCTGCCTCCGCCCCTCAGGTATGGGAATCTGCAACTCCTCCCGCTGAACATTTGGATTATGTAAATAATATGCCTAGAACTGCTTTTAATAATTTTTCTGCTGCGAATTATCATCCTCCTGGTTTTAATTTTCCGAATAGTTATAATCCTGCGTTAAGAAATCATCCGAATTTTTCGTGGAGCAATCCATCGAATGCTGTGCGCCCGCCACTGCAAAGTGATTTTTCTGCTCCACCACCACCTCCTCCTCAAAGTTTTCCAAAACCTCCAAATTTGGAGGAAGTGTTTTCAAAATACATGAATGCTAATGACGCTACGATTAGGACCTTAACCGGAAGTGTTAAAAACTTAGAAAATCAGGTAGGATAGCTCGCTAAAATGATTTCTGAGCGACCCGTAGGGTCTCTTCCTTCCAATACCGAGCCCAACCCGAGAGAGCAAGCGAAAGCTATAACTCTTCGGAGTGGGAAGAAAGTTCCTGGTATGGTAAGTGAAGAACCCGAGGCAAGCTCCGCTCCCGTTTTTAAAAATCAAAGCTCCGCTCCCGTTTTTGAAAATCAAAGCTCCGTTCCCCTTTTAAAAATTCCATCCTCTGCCGAAGAAATTATCACCCCTATCGTAGAAAAAGAATTCACTCCACCACCCACCTTTAAAAATAATCCATCCCCGCCATACCCTTCCGAACTTAATAAACAACGACAGGATGATCAATACACCCGTTTTTTGGAAATGTTTAAGCAAATCCACGTAAATCTGCCTTTCCACGAAGCCATATCCCAGATGCCGAAGTACGCAAAATACCTTAAGGACCTCCTAACTAACAAGAAGAAGTTAGAGAACCTTTCTCATGTCACGTTAAATGCCGCGTGCTCGGCGGTTTTGACAAACGGATTACCGAAAAAAATCAGTGACCCGGGTAGTTTCTCTATCCCGTGTGTCTTCGGTGATCTCTTTGTCAAACACGCTTTAGCCGACTTAGGTGCGAGTATTAATCTTATGCCCCTCTCGTTGTTTAAAAAGTTAGGAATTGGTAGTCTCAACCCCACACGCATGAGTATCCAGCTAGCCGACATGTCAGTCAAATACCCGTTAGGAATAGTGGAGGACGTCCTAGTCAAAGTTGACAAGTTCAACTTCCCGGTGGACTTTGTCATTTTAGACATTGAAGAAGACGTCGAGGTTCCCCTGATCTTTGGCCGACCCTTCCTTGCCACCTCCCGAGCTATCATTGATGTAAGCAATGGTAAGCTCTTCCTTCGAGTGGGTGACGATAAGGTAACTTTCTCTATCACCCCCTCGATGAAGAACACACTAGCTAATGATGACTCCTGTTTTTTCATGGATACCATAAGTGAAGAATTCTTCTCTCCCACCTCTGATTTTGACAAAGAATTTTCCAATTTTTGTTCCTCTCCTACTCTTCCAACTGAATCTCTACACATAAGTGAAGAATCCTCCACTCGCCCCTCTGATTTTGAAAAAGAATTTAATGATTTCTGTTCCTCTTCTACTTTTCCAACTGAATCGCTGCACGAAGCCTCCATGGCCGCTAGCAACACCCCTTTTAATTTTACATATAAAAAAGTGTACGAGGACATAGTTTTTGAAAAAGAACAAATTTCCAAGACCTCGTATGATGACCCCCCTACCTTGGAACTGAAAGAACTACCAGAGCACCTTCAATACGCTTTCTTAGAAAAGGACTCTAAGCTGCCTGTCATAATTTCGGCCTACCTCACGGATGCACAAAAGAATAAACTTCTTTCAATTTTACAAAAGCATCGCCAAGCTATTGCTTGGCAGATATCTGATATCAAGGGCATAAGCCCATCTTTCTGCACTCATAAAATCTTAATGGAAGATAATTCTCGTAACTCTATACAACCTCAGCGCCGTATAAACCCAAACATGAAAGACGTAGTTAAGGGCGAGGTTATGAAATTGTTAGACGCAGGAATTATCTATCCTATATCCGACAGTAAGTGGGTTAGCCCAGTACAGGTAGTACCAAAGAAGGGAGGGATAACGGTCGTAAGTAATGAAAATAATGAATTAATCCCGACTCGGATGGTGACCGGATGGCGAATGTGTATAGATTACCGTAAGTTGAATGACGCCACCCGCAAGGATCACTTCCCCTTGCCGTTCATTGATCAAATTTTAGAACGACTTTCCGGACATAGCTTTTATTGTTTTCTCGATGGCCTCTCGGGGTATCTTCAAATCCCCATCTCCCCCGAGGAACAGGAGAAAACTACGTTTACTTGTCCCTTCGGCACCTTCGCCTACCGAAGAATGCCGTTTGGATTGTGCAATGCGCCGGCTACATTCCAACGATGTATGCTCGCCATCTTTGACAAGTACGTAGAAAGCATTATGGAAGTCTTCATGGATGATTTCTCCGTCTTCGGGAATTCCTTCGATAGTTGCTTAGAGAACCTCGAAAAAGTCTTAGAGCGATGCGAAGAAACTAACCTCGCCTTAAATTGGGAAAAATGTCATTTTATGGTAAGGGAAGGGTTAGTTTTGGGACATAAAATTTCTGAAAGGGGTATTGAAGTAGACGTTGCGAAAATAGAAGTTATCGAGAAACTGCCGCCACCTACGAACATAAAAGCCATAAGAAGTTTCCTGGGTCATGCGGGTTTCTACCGCCGCTTCATAAAGGACTTTTCCAAAATCACCAAGCCCCTTACCCATCTCTTAGAAAAAGACGCCCCATTCATCTTTGATGACCTCTGTCTAGCTGCCTTCAATTTAATAAAAGAAAAATTAGTTAATGCGCCAATCATGATAGCTCCGGTGTGGGATCTTCCATTTGAAATAATGTGTGATGCGAGTAGTTATGCGGTGGGAGCCGTACTAGGTCAACGTATTTCCAAAAACTTCCACCCCATTTATTACGCTAGTAAAACACTCACATCTGCACAGGAAAATTACACCGCCACCGAGAAGGAGCTCTTAGCTGTAGTATTCGGATTTGACAAATTTCGCCCTTATATCACTCTTTCGAAAATTATAGTTTTTACGTACCACTCGGCCCTCAAATATCTTCTCTCTAAAACGGATGCCAAGCCTCGCTTGATTCGCTGGGTCTTACTCCTCCAGGAGTTTGACTTAGAGATCCGTGATAAGCGAGGTGCCGAGAACTTGGCCGCCGACCACCTTTCGCGCCTAGACAACCCGTTTATAGAACAATTAGATGAAAATTCTTTTCATTACTATTTCCCTAATGAGAAGCTTTTCGTAATTAACACATCTACTTCTCCTTGGTTTGCCCGCATCGCCAACTATCTAGTGGCTCGTGTGCTCCCAAAAGAGTTTTCATCTCAGCAAAAGAAGAAATTCTTTTCTGAGCTGAAGAACTACTTTTGGGAGGACCCGCATCTTTTTAAAGTCTGTGCAGACCAAGTGATCAGGAGGTGTGTTTCCTTGGATGAAGGATTAGATATTATTAAACATTTGCATGAAGGACCGACAGGTGGGCACTATCAAGCTGCTCGCACCGCTCACAAAGTGTTAAGCGCGGGTTTTTACTGGCCCAGCCTGTTTAAAGACGCGCATGCCTTTGTGAGTAGGTGTGATAGTTGCCAACGGTCGGGGAATATTTCGAATAAAAATGAAATGCCACAAAATTATTTTCTAGAGTGCGAAGTTTTCGACCTCTGGGGGATTGATTTTGTTGGTCCTTTTCCTTCTAGCTTCGGGAATAAGTATATTTTAGTTGCCGTTGATTATGTTTCACGTTGGGCCGAAGCCCAAGCTCTTCCTACGAATGACGCCCGAGTCGTAGTTAATTTCCTCAAAAAATTATTTTCTCGATTCGGTACGCCGCGCGCTATCGTTAGTGATAGGGGTTCCCATTTCTGTAACGCACAATTTTCAAAAATCCTAACTAAATATGGCGTTACTCATAAGCTTTCCACTGCCTACCACCCCCAAACTAACGGACAAGTCGAAGTAGTGAATAGAGAAATAAAAAGAATTTTAGAAAAGACTGTTTCAACATCTAGAAAAGACTGGTCCGCCAAATTAGACGATGCTCTATGGGCCTACCGAACAGCGTACAAAACCGCCCTCGGCTGTACGCCATATCGGTTGGTTTATGGAAAATCGTGTCATTTACCCGTAGAGTTAGAACACCGCGCCTTTTGGGCCTTGCGATTTTTAAACTTCGATCCCCACTCTGTCGGCGATTTTCGAAAATTTCAACTTAACGAACTCGACGAGTGGCGCTCTTACGCGTATGAAAATAACAGACTTTATAAAGAGCGGACGAAGCGTTTACACGATCGACATCTTAGGCACCCAAAAATCTTTAAGCCAGGCGACCAAGTGCTTCTTTATAACTCTCGTTTACGTTTATTCCCGGGTAAATTAAAATCACGTTGGTCTGGGCCTTTTACTGTTTTAGAAGTCTTTTCTTATGGTACTGTTTTAATTTCTCACCCTGATAAGGGTACTTTCAAAGTGAATGGTCAGCGTCTTAAACTGTATTTCTGTGATGATGTCAGTCTCAACCCTGTTAACTCTATCTTTCCGGTCCTGACATTTGATTAATCTGAACATTATTTTACTCACAAACTTTGACATTTATTCGAACTTATTTTTAAAACAATATTTGGGACAATTTTATTTTGATGCGTCGAGCTCAAACGACGCTTTAAACAAAGGGCGCTCTTGGGAGGCAACCCAAGTTATCTTTTTCTGTTTTCTTTCTTTTACACTTTTTTCCCCGACTGGCTCCGGCAAGCTGAAACTTCTGCGATCGCCTGCTCCAATGGTTCTGCTTCCATGCCAAAGTCCGCCGGACGACGTTTCATGAAGATCCACAGCACAGGCATGGAGGAGCGGTATCACTCAACTTGCCCTGCAAAATAAAACCGGGGAAGTACCTGCTTTTCAATTCTGTCTTTTATTTCTGTACTTTACTTTTCTCTCGTTCTCCGACCTCCTTCTCTATTGCGGACAATGTAGATTTTAAGCTTGGGGGAGGACTTCCTCCTTCTTTTTGTTTTCTTTTTGTTTTGTAAATATCCCAAAAAAATCCAAAATTTCAAAAAATTTCAAAAACATTATTATATATATATAGCTGCATTTTGGTATTTCAATAAGTACCCCATGTTTATGTTTTGTTTTTCTCAAACTTCTTTATAAACAACGTAGTTAATTATAATTTTTCTAATCATTCTTTTTAATCATATTTCACAAGTAAAATGTTGGTCCATGCTGTGTTTCTAATTCACGGTAGCATGTTAAGGTAAAATATTTCTCTAAACCGTGCATTTCTATTATGGTTTTCCGTTCTTTATTTTCTTTACTTTCTCTAAAAATTTATCATCCACTATTTTCCTTTTCGTCTTTAGATGATTTTTGTAAGAACATATTTTGAATAACGTAGTAGATATGAACGATCCAAGTGACATATTATTTTTATTTTCAAGATAATTTCATCAATCTTCTTTTATTATCTCGAACTTGCTTTTTGAAATTTATCGACTCTATGTTTTAAATAAATTTAAAAAAATGCGTGAAAATGATTTAGGCCATTTTTGTTTACGTTTGAGCTTTCTTGCCAACCTAAACTCTTTTACCACTAGTTAGCCGCTTTTGAGCCTTTTTTCCAAATTCATTTGATAAACTCCACACACCATTTCATTTTCACCAAAGCCCAAATTCCTACCTATCTAATCACGCTAATTTTGTTTGATAGGAAATTTTGTCTTATCTGTGGAGATATTGTTGAAAAAGGTGTACTCAAAAGCAATAAATTGAAAAAAAAAATGAATGAAAATAATAGTAAAAAAAAGAGATAAATAATCATAAAGAGAAAAAAAATAAATTTATTTATACATATTTTGTTTAAAATAAATTTATTTTTTTTGAAACTCGTTGTTTTGGTTTAGTGTGATTTTTAAGCCTCCATGTTTATATTTGAATTCCACTCCTATTCATATTCCTAAACCAAACGTTTCGGTCCTATTAAGTCCTTTTGATTCACGCCCTTTTTTTTAATTTTATTTAACAACTAAGAAAAGAAGAAAAGTAAATCAGTTTTAGTTTTGGATTTAAACTTAGATTTTTGTTATTTAATTGATATAATTATAATGCGTTGCTTGGATCTAGTAATAACTCAATACGTTCTTTTCATTTTCATTACCTTGCTCAAATCTATTTAAAGAATTTCGTCAAAATTCTGGATGATTTATTTTTATTAAGTAAAGTTTATAAAAGTTAAACCATACCTAAATAATTGTTTTAGATTTACGTTTTACATTCTCCCTACCTAGAATTTCGCATAGTACTTGTGTGAGTATGATTAAAACCTTTTGAATTAGTCACTTTTTATGATTAGCTTGTCTTTATATCTTTGCTTGGGGACAAGCAAAACTTAAGCTTGGGGGAATTTGATAATACGTTTGCAGTCAATTTTATTAGGATATTTTCGGGGTTTTAAAGCCAATCATGTCTTGTAAAGTACTTGTTTTGATTCCCCTTTGTATATATTTTTGTCGCTAATGCATTTTTTCTGCTTTTTGCAGGTTTTCACGGCTTTCAGCCGAATTTTGCTGTGACACCCCCAAGGTCACGCCCTACCAGGGCGTGTACCTAGGGCGTGTAAACCAGAGGAATGAAGCAATTGGTCTGAAACTGCATTCCGTGGAAACTTAGTGTACACGCCCTCGGTCACGCCCGTGACACACCCGACACGGGCGTGTACTATAGGCGTGTCCCCAGGTTCCGAGGAATCGCCGCAGCGCGCTCGTCTTTCCCGCTCCACCGCCGCACCGAAAGTGTCACGCCCCAGGGTCACGCCTGACCCGGGCGTGACATATGGGCGTGTACTTCAGCAATTCCGCCCGTCACCTCCAGCATTCAATTTCAGCTCCCAAAGTCACGCCGCAAAGAACACGCCCCAGGGTCACGCCATACCAGGGCGTGTACTGCAACAACTCCGTCAGAATTCAATTCCTGCCCGAAAAAGTCGCGCCGAATGTGTCACGCCCCAGGGTCACGCCCGACCAGGGCGTGACAGGGGGGCGTGACCCGACCCGAAAAATTCTATAAATAGAGCCCAACTCCAGGGGTTTTAGGACAACTTTTCGCTTTGAGAGGGGAGGTTCTGTCCTTTGTATTTCTGAACTTTTTAAGCATGTCTTTCCATTTTTAGTTCGTAGCTCTAGCTTTATGCTTTCCCTGTATTAGCTCCTAGTTTATTTCTATAGTATGATGCTAATGATAGTGTAGTTTCCTTCTCATGTTCTTGTAATCTCTGGTTTTCAAGCTGTAAGATCACTGTTTCTATTAATAAAAATTGTTGTTTTCTTTTACGTTTCTGCTCCATTTTCAGTATTTTTCTTCTACTCATCCCCCTCTTCCACCTCACCATGATTAACTAATCCTCCATGTACTCGATCTTAATGATCCGAGGTTCGAGTGATTAGGTTATGATGCTTTGAATCTTACCTTTTCTTTTTAGGGTTTAGCTTTGAATTACTCTTGATTTATCACGGGTTGGAGGTATATTATCGATATATACTCTCCACCTTTGCTTTCATTCTGGGCTAGCCGAGAGGCCGAAAGTTTGAAATGAGCACTCAAGAGTAAAGGGAGTTGTTCGCACCCCTCGAGAGAGGCAGACGATCAAATCTCCCGGATTGGAGTAAAATCCATTAGAGGGGTTCACCGCGTAAAGCGAGTTTTAGGCCTCCGATTTAGGCGAAAGTCGGTCGGACCTTCCTAAACTCAGTTAGGCACGGCCTTCGAGAGAAGCGTGTCAATATTCATGGAACCTCCACGGTCAAAGACCTTTACCCTAATTAGCTTAGGTTTATTTATCGTATTTTTCTAACCACTCTTGCCGAGGTGATTTCTGATCGAGTGCATTTTCCCTTCATTGTTACCAAGCTTAAGTTAATCGCTCTTTAGCTCTCTTTATCTTTTCATGCAAGTAGTTCTCTTCCTTTAGTACATTTAGCTTAAGAAAACCTTATTTTTCCGTCGATAAAATAATAGATTTCGTGTGAGTAAGCTTACTCAACTGTTCCCGGATTTCAATACGACACTTGTGTCCCCTAGCTGCATTTCGATAGGTATACTTGCCTTGATGAATTGTTAGTTTGGTTATTCTCTCTCCTTGCAGATATCTAAGAGACAATCACAGTGGGATCTTCTCGGGGTCCAAACACATTCCATCGAGTGACTTCCGGCCCTGCCAGCTAGGTGAGAACCTGGCAGCAGGATCTTCTCGAGGCTAGGGATGACACCAAGTGACTTCCGGCCCTGCCAGCTAGGTGAGAGCCTGGCAGCGGGATCTTCTCGGGGTCCAAACACATTCCAATTCTCTATGCAAGCTGGCTATGACAATACTGGGGGGAAAGGAATTCATTATAACCAACGTGTTGCTTACAGGCGTTTAGGGAAAAAACCTTTTCACGTCGTCTCCACTCCAGGTGAGACTCAGGGCCTCGCCCTCTACAATTTGGAGCCGATAGCCCCCCGACTTCAAAACTTCCTTCACAATAAACGGCCCCTCCCAGCTGGGGTTGAGCTTCCCCACGGACGCTGACCTTCCTGCCGCGTCTACCTTCTTCAGCACCAGGTCTCCTTCCGCGAACTGCTTGACCCTGACATGCTTGTCAAAGTATTTGGCCATCCTTCTTTTTACCTCCTCCTGTCGGATGGCCGAAAGGTCCCTCAATTCTTTCACCATGTCAAGGAAGAGTCTTAGCTCCCCCTCGTTCTCGGCTTGCCATTCCTCTCGGCCCTCTCTGGCCGCCCTGACTCGCAGCGTTTGGACTTCAAATTCTACGGGGAGCACCGCCTCGCACCCATGGGAGAGCTTGAAGGGGGTCTCCCCCGTAGCCGTGTTAGGGGTGGTTCTTAGGGCCCAAAGTACTGCGGGGAGCTGCTCCACCTAGCTTCCCCGCAGGTTCTCCACCTTTTTCTTGAGGAGATTGACGATGATCTTGTTCGCGGCCTCCACCTGTCCGTTACTCCTGGGGTGGTGGACCGAGGCGAACCTGAGGTCGATTCCAAGCTGCTCGCAGAAGCTGGTGAACTCGGCACTGGCGAACTGGGGTCCGTTGTCTGTGACGATGGCCTGGGGCAGCCCATGGCGACAGATGATCTCCCCCCAAACAAAGTTCCTGATCACTTGGGAGGTCACCTTGGCCAACGCCTTCACCTCCATTTCCTTCGAGAAGTAATCGATCATCACTAGGAGGAACCTTCTCTAACCGCTGGCCTGGGGAAACGGTCCAACCAAATCCATTCCCCAGATTGCAAAGGGCCAGGGGGCCGTGATACTCTTGATTTGTTGGGCCGGCTGTAGCTGTAGGGGGGCAAACAGCTGGCACTTATAACATCTCCTTGCGAACTCCGCGGCGTCTCGGCCCAGGGTGGGCCAGAAATACCCTTGCCTGACTATCCTTCCCTCCAGGGTCCAACTCCCGGAATGACTCCCGCACTCCCCGGAGTGGACTTCCTCCAAGATCCTCTACGCCTCACCCTCGGCTACGCAGCGAGCCAGCATCTCGGAGAGGGTCTTCCTGTATAGCTGCCCGTCCTTAAGGAGGTAGTAAGCTGACTTGTGCCTCAGCTTCTTCCTGTCTACACCCTCCGGATATTCTCCCGTGGAGAGGAAAACTACTACTGGATCCATCCATGAAGCTTGTTGGTCGATTTCCATGAGCTCTCCTTCTTCGATGGAGGTACGGAACAGGTCGGTGATGGTGCCCCCTTCCCGGGGACCATGTTTTGCTAACTGGTCGGCTTGTTCGTTCTCTCCCCTTGGCACGTGTCGGATGGAGAAGGTCTGGAAGGTGCCTATGACCCCCTTCACTTTGGCCAAGTACAACTTCAGGGTGGGTTCCCTTGCTTCGAACTGCCCGTTGATCTGGGAAGTCACCACCATGGAGTCGGTTAGGACCTCCACATCCCGCACCCCCAGCTCCCTGGCCAGGCGCAGCCCCGCTATCACTGCTTCGTACTCGGCCTGGTTGTTGGTAATGGGAAAGTGCACCACCACTGTATGCTCAATCTGAGTCCCTTGAGGGCTTTCCAGGACCACCCCCACTCCAAGAGAATGCCTCCCTGAGGCTCCATCCACCCTCACCTTCCAAGGAGTCGGGCGGGTGAGCTCCTCCTCCGCTACTTCTACCACGTAGTCGGCCAGGAAGTCGGCCATCGCCTGAGCTTTGATCGAGAGCCGCGGAACGAAGGAGACATCGAACTCGCTCAGCTCCACCGACCACTTGGCCAGCCGGCCTGAATTCTCCACCTCCTCGAAGATGTTGCGGAGAGGATGGTCGGTCACCACTCGGATTGAGTGCGCCTGGAAGTAAGGTCGCAGCCTCCGAGCCTAGATGATTAGTGTGAATGCAAGCTTCTCCAAGATCGGATACCGGAGCTCGGCCTTCCTTAGGACCCGGCTGACGTAATAAATAGGGAGCTGCCTCTTCCCTTCTTCACGAACCAATACGGAGCTCAAGGCCTCTGCCCCGACCCCGAGGTATAGGAACAGGTCGTCCCCCTCCTTTGGCCCTTGGAGCAGCGGAGCCTGTGTCAACTGCATTTTGAGGGCCTGGAACGCCTCCTCGCACTCCTTGGTCCATTCAAACCTCTGACCTCCCCTTAGCGTTTTGAA
The DNA here is from genome assembly GCA_039583875.1 of Platanthera guangdongensis. Classification (NCBI taxonomy): domain Eukaryota; kingdom Viridiplantae; phylum Streptophyta; class Magnoliopsida; order Asparagales; family Orchidaceae; genus Platanthera; species Platanthera guangdongensis. Next base: position 9,246,610 of record CM077159.1, on the reverse strand, counting down.
GAAGGGGGAGCACTTCTCCCCTGCCCGAGAAAGGAAGCGACTCAGCCCTGCTAGCTTCCCCGTCAATCGTTGGACCTCCTTTGCATTCTGCGGGGACCCCAGCTCCAGGATAGCCTTGACCTTGTCTGGATTCGGCTCGACCCCCGCGGGGGTGAGGAGGTGCCCCAAGAACTTTCCCCTACTGGCCCTAAAGACACACTTAAGGGGATTCAACTGCATCTTGTATCTGCGTAGGGTGGCGAAGGTCTCCTCCAGGTCCCGGAGGTGGGTGTTCACATCCCAACTTTTGATCATGAGGTCGTCCACGTATACCTCCAAATTCCTTCCCCTCTGCTCCTTGAAGACCCTATCCATCATTTTTTGGTAGGTGGCCCCAGCATTCTTCAGTCCGAACGGCATCATCTTGTAGCAGTAGCATCCATCCCCCATGATGAACGAGACATCCTTGATGTCCGGGGGGTGCATCCTGATCTGATGGTAACCTGAAAAGGCATCTAAAAAACTCATTACAGAAAAGCCGACGGCTGAGTCAACCAGCGCGTCGATATGAGGCAAAGGATAACAGTCCTTGGGAGAAGCTTTATTAAGTAAGGAAAAATCGATACATAATCGCCATCGGCCGTCTCCTTTTTTAACCATCACAACGTTGGAGACCCAGCCGGGGTACTGAATCTCGGACACGAAGCCAGCCTTGAGAAGCTTTGCCACCTCCTCCCTGATGGGCTCCGCCAGCTTGTCCGCCGTGGACCTCTTTTTCTGTTGAACGGGGCGTGTTCCCGGGTCCAGGTTGAGGCGGTGGCAGGCCACATCTGCGTCAACCCCCGGCATCTCCGCGGCGTTCCAGGCGAAGATGTCCACGTTCTTCTGGATGCACTCCAGCATCCTGCCTTGGTCCTCCGGGGTCAGCCCTCCGCTGCCACGAACCTTCTCCATCCTCCCCCCTCGAGTGAGCACTTCCAGCTCCACCACTTCCTCTGCTGCCTCCAGCCTGGATTGTTCTGCCCATCCTTCAGCATCCCCTTCCTCCGGGACGGGGACCTCTATCTCCATCTCTTCTCCCGCGCCCCTCACTTCGGCTACCTCCTCCAGATCTCCTCCTGCCACCTCTCCTGCGCGGTCCTTCACTCCTGGCTCCTCCCCTCCTGCCTCCTGCTCGACCTCCTCCATCCTCCGTCCCATCTCCTCGGCTCCCTCCTGCCAAGAGATGGTGTTCACCGCGGTGACATAACACTCCCGCGCCACCTTTGGGTCCCCCCTGACCCTGACCTGGACCCCCTCAGCGTTGAACTTCAAACACTGATGGAAAGACGAGGGGACGCAGCGGAAGGTGCTGATGAGAGGCCTCCCGAAGATGGCGATGTAGCTGCTGGGGGCGTCCACAATGACGAACTTGCAGTTTCGGGACTACCCCCCCCCCCCCCCGGGTGACATGGAGGCCAACTCCTCCCTCTACTTCCTTCATTTCTCCCGAGAACCCGAACAAGGGCCTGTCCGAGGCCAGCACCCTCTTAGCCTCCACCTTCATCGCGTCAAACGCCTTTTTGAAGACGACGTTGACGGAGCTCCCATTGTCCACGAGGATCCGAGAGACAGTGAAATTCTCGATGGAGGCCTTGATGACCAGCGCATCATAGAACGGATCCTCGTGGTCTGGCATATCACTCCTTGAGAAGGTGATCCTCTCCTCCGGCGGCGGGGTTTGGGATGTAGAGGCGACGCTCCGCCGGTACATGGTGTGGAGGCTTGCCTTGCGGGAAGCCTCGATCCCCACTCCCCCGTGGATCACTCCGATCCCTCCTCGGGTCCCGACATCCACCCGGTCTTCGCAACGATCCTCCTCCGCCCGAGGCAGGACCTCCTCGATCCTCACTTCTTGCCGCGCCTCCTGCTGCTGCTGCTGCCGCTCCCTATTGCCTCTCATCTCCAAGAATTCCGGGCACGTGGCTGTTGCGTGCCCCTCTTCCTGATGGAAGTCGCAATAGGGCAGCTCCACCCTGAAATCCCTTCTCCTCCTCCTCATGATCCCCCTCCTTGCTCCCAAAGCTATGGCCATGGCCTGCTCCTGATCGGGGAGCCGGGGCCTCTGGCCCTGCCTCCAGCCCGGAGGGTGGAACTGATCTTGCCTCCCCTGATGGTGACCCCTTCCGTAGTATCCTCTTGGTGGCCCTTGCCCCTGCCACTCAGATCTCCAGCCCAGCCGACGGTCGGGCTCCTGGTGCCCCCACCTCAGCTGTTGTTGCCACTGGAGCTGCCTTTGCTCCCTCTGCCTAGGTTCTCCCCTTCTCTCCTCTTGTGCCTTTTCCCTTCTCGACTCTTTCTCTTCCTCGGTGGCCCACCTGGCTAGCTTTCTTGCGAACTCCGGATTCGACGCCTCCCCATTGACCTCTCTCGCCGCCCTCTCCATCAACTCCTCATAGGAGAGAGGGGGAACTCTCTTCAGCTCCATTCGGAAGAACCCCTACTGGAGGCCCAGGGTAAAGGCCATCATCAGACTATGGCCCGACATCTCTTGGACCTGGGTAACTTCCTCCTGGAATCGATCCACGTAGCTCCCCAACGTCTCGTTCACTCCTTGCTTAATGTGGAACGAAGACTCAGACTCCTTCTTCCTCTTCTTCGAAGTAGTGAACCTCAGCATGAACCCTCGGCGCAAGTCCTCGAAGTAGTAGATGGAACTAGCCGGCGGCTGGTGGAACCACTCCCTCGCCTTCTCCCGGAGAGTGATGGCGAAGAGTCGGCATTTGAATCCGTCCGACATCTGTCGAATGGAGACCACATCCTCGAACCATTGGACATGCTGGACCGGGTCTCCCTTCCCAGTGTAGTAAGACATCTCGGGTTCCCTGAACCCATCTGGAACTGGAGCTGAGGAGACCAGCTCGCTGAAAGGACTTCCCCCCCCCACTGGGCGAGCCGGCTAGTCTCGTGAGCCCAACTCGTCGAACCTGCCTCGGCTTGCCGAGCCGGGGAAAAGCTCGCGCCCCGAGAGCTCGCACCCTCGGCCTTCCTCAGCCACTTCCTTCCCAACTCGCCGGCTAGGGGCGTCCTCGCCCAAAGAGGGGGCGGCCGCGATCTGGGCTGCCGGAGTCGAGTACTCGGCCCGCGCGCCGAGTGCGATCTTGATGAGGCCCAGCACCTCGTTCCTGAAGTCCTCCAACATCCCTACTGTTGCGAGAGGCGGGGGGGCGGCGAGTCCTGCCTGTCAGATCCTTGTCCTCCCGTCATTGAGCTCGCCGAAGCTTTTCTGCTCTGACCACTCTCCACGCTCACCGCACCAAAATATTGAAACCGGAATCCGGCCCCTTGTGGAGTTCGACCCTTGGGGAAGGGGTGGTCTCGCGCCTACTTTGCTCCTGCAAGAAAAACAACGAAGAAGACAAGAAGAAACAGACCCAAGGGCTCGGCAGGGAGGTCCCACCACAAACCCGGAAGTTCTCTGAGCGCTTCCCCTCCTTAGCCAGAAGCCGAGCTAAGGTACCCTCAGAGAGCACTTGAAAATGAGAGTAAGGAGGCACTGAAAGCGTCCCCTCTGAGGTACCCCTTGGGTCTTATTTATAGTTTTTTGGAATCTGAACTGCCAATAACCAAAAGAACTGACCTGAAAATACCAAAAAGCCCTTGGTTGGATCTGCCAACAGCCAAACTCCGCTGTTCTAAGTAGCTATGCGCAGTCCAACCTGGTCTGCCAACAGCGTGGCTCCACCATTCTGAGGGGCTATTCGCACCCCTGGGGGGTCAGCTCGCCTCCAATCCTCCTCCGCGGGAGGCGGGCACGACCTGGCTCCAGCGGCCCGCCTATTCTTCCTGGGCGAGCGCGAGCCGGACCGCCGTGACCTGCCTGCCTTCTGCCGGGGTGGACCGGTGGCCAGGTCGCGTGTGGGGGCTGGCCGGCGGCCACCGCGACCCCCCAATCGGCTCTCTAGTCGCGGGTCGCCAAACCCATCCGCTTTGGTCAGCGATTCTCTGCGCGACCCGCTCGCTCGCCTCGCCCGGCTCGCTCGCCTGAAATGGGCGGGAGTGGGCCAGCCTCCTGCCGTTTATCTGTTTGCCGCTTGGGTGCGGGTCGCGGGGCTAAGTCTGCTCGACTTCCCTGGCGGGACCCGCTCGCCGGACACGGGGTTGTACAATATATATACAGGCTTTGTTTTAATGCAAGATATAGTCTGAAAATAGAAGCAGAAATGAAATAACCACAAAATTACTTCTCTGTCTTCTTCTGTTTTAGCTTGTCTCCTGGGGCTTTATCTCCTGGCTTTTTGAAAATGATTTCCCTATTGGGATCTGAAGCTTGAGCCTTGGTCATAGTCATTTCAGCTGCCCCTATGATGTTCAGTGAAGTGGCTCTGGGGACAACTGCTTCTGGGTGAAGATGCATGTACTCATCAACATTGTGTAGCTTGTTTCCTTTCCCAAATCTCTTTATCTCATCTCTCCTGTACTGAGACATAGTAGTTAAGCCTGTTGTGTCCTTGCCTTCAGCTTTAGCTTTGTTGATTAGAGATAAGCCAATGAGCTCTTGGAACCTTGTCATTCTGGCTGTGTTGGCTGTTTCTGGATCTTCAGGAGGAGAATAGGGCCTTTCAGCTTCATGTTCCTTAGATTCCTGGTGTTGCTGCTATTGTTGTTGTTGATGGTGTTGTCTGCCTAAAGATGGTGGCCTTGGCTGACTACCACCAGAAAATCTCTATGTTTTTCTCTGATAAGTTTGAATATGGGCAGATCTCTGAGAGCCAGAGCCAGAGGCACCTGCTGCTGGAGGAGGAGGAGGAAGAGGATCCTTTCTGTATCTATGAACTGGAGGAGGAGAGTATCTCCTACTCCTCTTCTTCTCTCTTTGCTGGTTCTTTGATAGCCACATCCATGCAGACATCCCTTTGTAAGGAGCAACATTATGCAGAATATAGTATGGAGTGTCTGCAGTGGGATTAGGCTTGGGAGCAGGAGGAGGAGGAGCCTTCCTTTTCTTAGAAAGCAACTTATTTTTCTTTTTAGCAGCCTCCTCATCTGATTCATCATCATCATCATCACAACCTGAACTCTGAGGATTGTCATACAGAGCATTTAACTTCCTCAGAGTGTCATCAGAAATGATAAGAGGTTTTTCTTGAGGGGGGATAGAAGGTTCAGAGGGTGAGGGTTCAACAGCAGTAGAGACAGCGCTTTCAGCTGCTGCCTTGTTCTCTTCTTCAATGTCTGCCAGAATGAGCTCATCCAGATCAGGCATGGGAGAATCATCCATGACAAAATCTGGGACAGAGTAGATTTCTGGAATAGACACAGGAATTGGAACAGCAGTAGGAGCAGCAAAGGTGTCACAGAGTTGCTTGGCAACTGCTGGACTAGCTGGAGAGGTATACTGGACAATAGCCAAATATGGCTTAGCAACCTCTGCTGAAGGAAACTTCATATATACAGAATCAAAGGTATGAAGTATCTCAGATAAATTAACTGTGGGATTTATAAGGAAATCACCAGCAGTTGTTATTGTATCTACTGACTCATCAAAGCTAATGTCAGTGTCCATAAATTGAATAAAATCAATTGTTGTATCTGTAACTGCAACTGCATTATCAAGCACTGTATCAACTGTATCTGTATTATCAAAAACTGTATCAACCTCTGCAGCTGCTGCACCAGCTTCATCATGGAGCATCTCCCCCTGCCTGGGTTTAGGAGAACCTGGAGCCAGTCCCCTGAATGAAGAGGGGGCAGCAGAAAGGGTTGTGATTTGTGCAGATAAAGAATTAATGGAATTCACCAGAGGTGTAATGGCCTCTGTGATGAGTGATTGAATGAGAGGAGTCACAAGAGAGATGATGGAGGGAATGGTGGAAGAGTCCAGAAGTGGAGAAAGAATGGTGGATGGGATAGAAGTAGAGGAGGAAGGAAGAATATGTGGAGGGGATAATGGAGGGAGAACAGTGTGTGATTCAGTGGGTATGGTGTAGGATGGAATAGTGGATAAGTGTGGGGGAAGAGGGGATTGAGGAGGTGAGGGAATATGTGTTTCAGTGGGGGAAACTGGAGGTGTAGGGATATGTACAAGATCAAGCGGTGGAGAGTGATGTTGAGGTGGAGTCAATTGAGGTGCAGGAGGAGTGGGAAGAGATTTGGTAGGTAGAATGGCCTCTTTAGTGTCGGGGTGGGGAGTGACCTTGACGGTCCTTGTGCTCTCAGAAGCGTTGATGGAGGAGGAGGAACCCTTGGAGGGTTTGGTGATTGTCCTCTCCCATCTATCAAACAAGGCGCATGTGAGGCGCTTGCTGGCATTGATGAATGTGGTCGGGGATACCAAACATTCACTGTCCTTTTCCTGGAGGAAAATTCCCAGGATTCTGCCGTAGCAGACTTCCTTCTTGCTTGATCTCTTCTTGATTAGGTCAAAGAAGACCATGCCCCAGTCGACCTGTCGTTTGTTGAGCACTGCGCACATAATCAGGAATTGATGGCGAGTGATATAGTCATGTGCCGAGTGCTTACCCATCAGAATTTTTCCTACAATGTCGGCCAAAAATTGATAGGCGGCAGACAGTTGCTTCTTCAGAAGCTTATTAGGGTTGCTGCCGGAGAAACCCATTACCTTCAACATATCAGAATATTCTTCAGCGTCCATTTCCAAGTTGTCTTCACCATTGATCAGTCCAAAAATTTCAGAAAATACTGCTGGAGACAGGGAAACGGCAGTGTTTCCAATATGTCATGTCAGATCTCCGTCTTCAGAAATGATTGCAGTGTACACCCATTCTCTTATCTCTATTGAGTGTAGCTTGATGCTGCGAGTCATGAAGTCCTTGAGATGCAATTCTTCAAGTAATTCCAGGATATAAAGAAAAATTGGATTGGAATGTTGGAAAGAATCAAAATCCATGGAGAATGCTGCATCAAACTTCATCGTCATAAGTGCTCCTGGAGGAATCGCCATTGATGACCTGCAAAGAAAATCACAGAGAAAACGGCGATCAAGAGCAAAGGAACTGAAAGCGCGGGACGGAGGTCGAAGAAAACCTAGATATAAGATTTTAAGAATATGAATCGACAAGCTCCGTTCCACGAAAAGAGACAGTTCTTCGAACTGAGGTCGACGAAATAAGTTAGAGGTGAGTAGTTCGTCAAACTCATTTAGAAGAATTGAAAACAGTTCGTCGAACTCCGTTCGATGAAATGGTTTCTGAAGCAAGGTTCATCGATCTCCGGTCGACGAAAATTGTTTCCACACAGAGAATTCGTCGATCTCCGTTCGACGAGAATCTCTCAAACTTTCCCTAATTCGTCGAACTCCGTTCGACGAACTCTGGAAAATTCGTCGAATGCAGACAAAAATTAATTTAACTCTTCTCCATTAATCATTCCCAGTTGATTTATAAAGAATTGATGGGTTTTCTCATCTAAAGGTTTGGTGAAAATATTTGCTCTCTGTAAATCAGTAGGAATATGAATCAAGTTAATCTTCTTTTTTTCTACATTATCTCTAATGAAATGATGTCTTATTTCAATATGTTTAGTCCTAGAATGATGAACTGGATTCTGAGCTATAGTAATAACACTTGTATTATCACAAAATAAGGTTGAATTATTTAAGTTGATACCATAATCTAGGAGCTGGTTTTGTATCCATAGCATCTGTGAACAGCAGCTGCCAGCAGCCATATACTCTGCCTCAGCAGTTGATGTAGACATAGATGTCTGCTTTTTGCAAAACCAAGAGACAAGTCTCATACCCAGGAACTGGCAAGTTCCAGAGGTACTTTTCCTGACCACTCTACATCCAGCATAGTCAGCATCTGAGTATCCAGCTAACTCAAATTCTGACTCTGCAGGATACCATAGTCCTAAACTAGGACAACTCTTTATATATCTCAAAATCCTTTTTAGAAAAATAAGATGAGATTCTTTAGGATTCACTTGGAATCTAGCACAAAGGCATGTGGCAAACATTATGTCAGGCCTGCTAGCTGTTAAGTATAATAGGGATCCAACAATTGCCCTATAATGTTTCTGATCTACAGGTTTTCCTGCTGCATCAAAATCCACAATAGCATTGGTAGTCATAGGTGTTTTCATTCCTGAAGCATCACTCATCCCAAACTTTTTAATAAGCTCTTTAGCATACTTAGATTGGGAGATGAAGATACCATCAGGGAGCTGCTTCACTTGAAGACCAAGGAAGTAGGAAAGCTCACCCATGCTACTCATCTCAAATTTGGAATGCATGAGGTCAGCAAACCTCTTGCACAATTTGGGATCAGTAGACCCAAAAATAATGTCATCCACATATATTTATACCAATAAGATTTGGTCCTTATGATGTCTAGTGAAAAGGGTTTTATCTATGGTTCCTCTTGTAAATTTATGCTCTAAGAGAAAGCTAGCTAGGGTCTCATACCAAGCTCTTGGAGCTTGCTTTAAACCATAGAGAGCTTTATGCAATTTGTAAACATAAGAGGGTTGAGTTAGAGAGATAAAACCTGGAGGTTGTTCTACATAAACCTTTTCTTGAAGTACACCATTCAGAAAGACACTCTTAACATCCATCTGGAATACTTTGAACTTTTTGTAGGCTGCATAGGCTAGGAATATTCTAATGGCCTCCAACCTTGCAACAGGGGCAAAAGTTTGGTCATAGTCTATTCCTTCCTCTTGTCTATAGCCTTGAGCAACCAGTCTAGCCTTGTTTCTTACTATGTTCCCTTGTGCATCTAATTTGTTCCTATAGACCCATTTGGTTCCAATAACTGGGTAGTTATGGGGTCTTGGAACCAAATCCCAAACTCTACATCTCTCAAATTGATTTAGTTCCTCTTGCATTGCAAGAATCCAGTGGGGATCTTGCTCAACTTCATGGATGGTGAGAGGTTCAATTTGAGAGAGAAAACAGGCATGCATCAAGTCTTGATTGAGCTGATGTCTTGTCTGTACACCAACTGAAATGTCTCCAATCACTTGAGATCTGGGGTGATCTCTAAGTGTGACAAGATCAGTTGGTGGAGTTGGTAGAGTAACAGCTTCTGTAAATAATTCCTCTTGAGGAATGGTGCTGGCTGTTGATGGAAGTTCAGTTACTTCCTCTTGGACTTCTTCTTCACCATCTTCAGCAGCCTGTGGAGTGGGATGAGTTGGAACCTCTTGGGTAAGGTTTATTCCATCCATAGACTCACACAGTGGTGAAACCTGCAAAAAACTATTGGTAGAAATGTCTTTCTCCTTATAAGACATGTTAGCTTCATCAAAAGACACATGGACAGATTCTTCAATTTTAAGGGATGACTTGTTGAAAACCCTATAGGCCTTGCTTACTTGGGAATATCCTAGAAAAGTCCCTTCTTCAGCCTTAGCCTCAAATTTTCTAATGTATCTTTTGTTATTAGTGTGGATGTAACATATGCAACCAAAAACTTTAAAGTAAGTGATTTTAGGTTTCTTTTCTTTAAGTAATTCATAGGGGGTCTTATGTTTTAGTTTATGTATAAGACATCTGTTCAGGACATAGTTAACTGTGTTTACAGCTTCTGCCCAAAAGGATAGAGGCATGTAAGCATTTGCTAACAATGTACCTGCAGCTTCAATGAGTGTCCTATTTTTCCTTTCAGCAACCCCATTTTGTTGGGGAGTTCTAGGAGCTGAGAAGCACTGCCTGATACCTTCCTTCTCACAGAACTCATGCATAAGAAGAGACTCAAACTCTGTGTCATGATCACTTCTGATCAATGCAACATGAGTAGAGAACTCAATCTGTATGGTCCTGAGAAAATCTGTAAGAACTTTGAATGTATCTGACTTAGCTCTCAGAAAGGCTACCCAACTGAATCTGGAGAAATCATCAACAATGACTAAGGTGTAAGACTTCCCTCCTAGGCTTTGTACTGCAATGGGTCCAAAAAGATCCACATGAAGCAGATACAATATCCTAGGTGAATCACTTTTATTAATGGATTTGAAACTAGTTTTAGTTTGCTTGCCTAGTTGACAAGCCCTGCATAGGCTTTCGTTCTTGTAGGGACCAGAAGGTAAACCTCTAACAAGGTTGTCATTAGATAACCTAGATATGTTCTTAAGGTTTACATGTCCTAGCCTTTTATGTCATAGCTCATTTTGGTTACTAGTAATATTGAGTAAACAAATATCAGTTGTGGCAGAAATTAAGTCTACTAAATATATGTTTCCTTGTCTAAGTCCAATTAAAACATTTTGGTTTTTATCATTTATAATAGAGCAAGAGGTAGAGTTGAAATGTACCTGATAACCTTCATCACATAATTGACTTAGGGATATAAGGTTATGTTTAAGTCCTCTTACATATGTCACCTTTTTGAAGGTCACTGCTCCAATGCTTACTCTTCCATATCCTTCTGACTGACCACTCCTTGAGTCTCCAAATATCACCTTTGGTCCTAGCTTGGACTTATAGCTGGAGAGATTTGCTTTGCTGCCAGTCATGTGCTTGGAGCAGCCACTGTCCAGGTACCAGGTCTGACTTAACCTTGGACAGCTCTTCACCTGTACTTGCATTAAAAAAATAAAGCTCAATTGTTCTTGACCCAGGTTACCTTGGGTCCTTAGTTTGGCTGAAAAGTAAAATTAGAAATGACAGATAAGGCAGGTTGAGACTTATACCCTAGAGGGTGATATCTCCTAGGTGGGATTATCCAATCAGCTGCTGGATTAAATGTCTTGTTAGCTGCTTTAAAATTTCTATAGCAGAAATGATTTATATTTGGTCATTCTGGGACCGACGAATTATTGTGAGTTCGTCGACGAGAGTTCGACGAATGGGGATGAGATCGTCGACCTCCACTAAGAGAATGACCATAGTCATTTTCTGCGTCCCACGTTCGTCGACCTCTGCTCGACGAACCATACATAGTTCGTCGATCGCAGTTGGATGAATAATTATTTCTGAAGTTTGCGTTCAGCGTTCGTCGATCGGGGTTCGACGAACTTGCAGGATTTCGTCGATCTGAGTTCGACGAATTCTGCTGAACTTGGTTTTTAACAGCTTTCTTCTGTTTTCTGTTTCTATTGTCTAGGGGATTTGACTTGTTTTCTGACATGAGTTTTTTAATTAGTTTCTCTTTACCCTTAACAGTGATAAACTTTATGGGAGTAGAAAGTATATTCTTCTTTATTATGGGGGGTAAACTTGATGAAGCACCCAAGCCCAGCCTGCCATTTAATCTGGCATTTACTGTGCTTGTGATGTCCATCAGCTTGAGGCTTCTCCCATTGAGAGATTGCTCAAGTTGTTTTGCCTCACATAATTCAGATTTTAACTTGATTATCTGTTCATTAGCTAGTGTCAATTGATCAGTTAGTTTTCTATTTTCTATGCTGACAGATTCAAGGTTTTCTATTCTAGTCCTCAAGGTTTTTATTTCTTTCTCTGAGTTTATTAGATCCATGCACATAGTTTTAAATTCTACTTTAAATAAGTCAGAATTGAAATCAAAACTAGAAATCACCTGATCAGCCTCTGAGTCTGAGGCACCTTCATCTTCAGAATCCTCTTCTGATCCACAGTTGCTTCTGGAGGCATCTATTGTCATTAGGCACACCTCCTTGGATCTGGCTTCTTCCTCTTCTTCACTGGAGCTGGAGGAGGATGTTTCCTCTCCTGTGTCACTCCAGGACTCAGCAACAAATCCTTTGTCTTTCCTTTTATATTTGTTGGAGGAGGGTCTGCTGCTTTGTTTTCTTCTGGAATCCTTGTCCATGCCCTTGTCCTTTTTCTGATTCTCTGGGCATTCTGAAATATAGTGCCCAGGCTTTCTGCATCCAAAACACACAACCTCCTTAGTTGGTGTCTTGTCATATTTGGGCTTATCATCATGCCTGGATGATTTTCTTCTAAAGTCCTTTCTTGTCATTTTGTAGAATCTTTTGGCAAAAAGACTCATTAACTCTTCATTGGATGTAGATGTTTCATTGTCTTCAGAAGCTTTGAAAGCCAAGCTGTGCTCCTTCCTAACTAGGGTAGTTGCCTTCTGATCTGCTGCCTCTCTTGATTTGACAAGCTGCTCATATGACTTCAGCTTGCCTAACAGAGATTCTGTTGAAATCTCATTGAGGCTTCTGGCTTCTTTGATTGGCCAGATTCTGGAATCCCATGAACTAGGGAAACATATCAGTATCTTGTCATTCACCTCAGTTAAGGTGATGTCCTTGTCAAGAGTCTTGAGTTCACTGATGATTGAACTTAATCTATTGTACATCTCAGACACAGATTCTGTCTCATCCTTTTTGAAATTCTCATAGAGAGAAGTGAGACTGGATCTCCTATCCTTTCTTTCATCAGCTGAGCCTGCTACCATTTGATTGAGAGAGTCCCAAATGGCCTTGGCTGAGGTGCACTCAGCCACCTTCTAAAATATGTCATCTGACATTGTTTGGGCCAGAATATTCATAGCCTTTGCATCAACCATCTTGGCTTTCTTATAGGCTTCAGTATTGTTTGGAGGTGGTACTGTACTCAGATTAGTTGATGTACTGGCAAAAGTTGCAGGAGCTGGAGGAACACCTGTTGAAATGAAAGAAAAAATATCCTCATCAATGGAGTTCATATATAATCTAATTTTTGCCTTCCAGATGGCAAACTTATTAAGATTGCACACTGGAGGTCTGATGCTTGTATAATCCTTGTTTTGGGCCATGTCTGTGAGAAGGATAAGTCCAATAACAGAATAAAAACAAACAGATCTAACTAAGGGATCTTTGGGTTCAGGTGTTAGCCTGTACAACCAATCAGGTATGGTATGTTAACCAACCTCGCTCTGATACCAATTGAAAGTTCAGGAGGTATGCTTGATACCACCTGAAGGTGTTAGTTAGATCAGATATACTCTAGAGGGGGGTGAATATAGTATGTTGGTGATTTTAAAACTTACAACTGTTGTTGTATTTTAGGTGTGTGTGTAGGGAAGCAAATACAATAAACCAAGATGCAACAATTATCTAATCACAGCACATTCACAGAGCAAGGCCAGAAAACAAAAAAGAAAAGAAAGCAACCAGACGACACAAGAATTTTATAGTGGTTCCCCAAATCTGGGTAGTCCACTCTTCTACCACCCTAGTAGGAATCCACTGCAGGAAGGGGTTGATCAGGGTCCTGGCACCAATGGGGTTTTGATCAGGTTCCCAAAAACCAAACCCTCAAGTCTTTTGGAGGGAGACATGCAACCAGAATAATTTTGAAGGGAATTAAAACCATGTACAGAGGTGGAGTGAGAGGGTGATGAGGTCTTCTCTTTCTTAAGTCAAATGAGAAGACTTGTGGATTGTTGTTTAGCAGCTTTGCTCCCCCTGAGATGTAGAATGAATCAGGAAGAATGCTGGAGCACTGCTTCAGGCTGATAGGTCTTCAAAGACCTAGATTTCCTGGTCCAGAGAAAGTCTCCAGGAACTTCTTGTGACTGATATGAATGTATTGTCTTTGAAGTTATCCTGAGTAAAAGCAGATGAAGAAGACTCTTGATATTGATGTAGTGTTCTTCTTCTTCTTTATCAGTTTCTCTCTGGGCAAAGAATGAATTCCCTTTTTTTGTGTTGTCTGAATCACTATCTGTCTTCCTTTTTTTGTTGTTGTATATGACTGTATTACTGACTCTTTCTGTATATCTCCATGTCTCATAAGAAACATTTGAATTTTGAATCTAGAGCAGTAATGGCAGACGGCCTAGAAAGGAAGCAACAATTAATTATTTCCCCAACTGTTTCCATGGGAAAATGGCATGTAATAATCAAGGATTAACTTCGCATTCTAACGGTAGTATCCTGGGAAGAACTGCCATTAAATATTCAGGAATCAGCGCCATGGAATGAGATGGGAACGGAAGAAGACCTAGTCTGGAATCGTCGACCGAAGAACATAATTCGTCGAATTGAGTTTTGAGTTCGTCGAGCTGAGCATGAGTTCGTCGAGCTAAGCTGAGTCCGTCGAGCTGACAGTCTTCATTCGTTGAACAGACAATCTTCAATATCAGACAATCTTTATTCGTTGAGCAGAGAACTAAATTCGTCGAGCTGAGAACTGAAGTCATCGACCTGAGAATCTGAGAACTTGAGGTCCAAGTTCGTCGAGCTCAGAAGGTAATTCGTCGACCAAAGCTTGAAGTTGGACTTAGAGAAATTCTGAAGTAGTCCTGATAATGCTTGAAGTAGAATCCCGGTGTTCGTCGACCAAAGAACATAGTTCGTCGAGCTCAGCACTACGAATTCTCTCACGATCGTCGAGCGCAGAACTCCCTTCGTCGAGCTGAGTTCGACGAACGTCGAACTCATTTCACTTAGTCTGAAAAACTGATAGATCTGGAGTTCCTGATGGTCTTGAGGAAGGCTGGTCCATCTGAAGTTGAGATAGAGGACTGTCCTAGACTCTAAGACATAAACCTGACCCAGACTATACATGATGGGCCACTCCAATTTGGCTTAGCCCAAGTGAATTGGGCTAGGTTGGGTCAACTTGAGCTAATTTTACCTAAACTAAGGTTGAGTTGACTTTGGTCAATATGACCTTTTAGGTTGAACCCAATGGGTCCTTAGTGATCCATTGGCCTCCCCTAAGGTCTAGGGAGACTTGGATGGGGTTGGTTTGACACCTTGGTGGTCACTTGACCCTTAATTGGGGCACTTTGACCACTTTAGTGTCTAAGTTGACTTTGGTCAACTTGACCACTTGGGTTGACCCAAATCGGTCCTTAGTGATCCAATGACCTCCTAAAGGGTTGGGGAGGTTTAGCTGGGGTCAAATTGTCTATGGGAAGGTCCTCTGGCCCTAGATAGGGCACTTTGACCATTATAGGATTAGGGTTGACTTTAGTCAACTTGACCTTTTTAGTTGACCCCAATGGGTCCTTGGTGACCCAATGAACCTACTAAAGGGCTAGGGATGTTGTGGTGGGGTCAAAGAGTCAAGGTGAGGACCTAAAGTCAAGCCCAGTTTAGGTAATTGGAAAGTGTTATTTGCAGACCATGGTGATCTCACCTTCATTCTTAGGTTCTCTTGGTCTTCTTAGGCTTCCTAGGGTTTTATCATGACCTAGTCATGAAAAAATCACTCCTAGGGGTCTAATTGTTTGAGAGATGTTACATCAGGAACTTGACATTCCCAAGACAGTGTTTGGAACACGCTACGGTCATTACGAGTTCAATGTAATGTCGTTTGGGTTAACAAATTCGTCATCAGTGTTCATGGACCTAATGCACCGAACATTTCGAGAGTACTTAGATTTGTTTGTAAACGTCATCACCCTGAGGTGAAACAAGCTCTACGCCAAGTTCTCAAAGTATGAGTTTTGGCTGTCGTCAGTGACTTTTATTGGCCATGTGGTGAGTGGAGAGGGCATTGTGGTGGATCCGTCAAAGATAAGTGTCATACAGGAGTGGCCGGTATTGTCTTCTATGGCCGAATTCAGGAGTTTCCTTGGACTGGCGGGCTACTACAGACGTTTCATAGAAAACTTCTCATTGATCGCTTTGCCTCTTACCACATTAACGAGGAAGGATCAGAAGTTCGTCTAGACGCCGGAGTGCGCTCGAGCTTTTGAAGAGCTGAAGAGTCGCTTAACCACGATGCCAATCTTGATGTCGCCATGTGGTTTGGATGACTTTGAAATATATAGTGATGCATCAAGGAGCGGCTTAGGTTGTGTTCTTCTTCAGTTTGGAAAGGTGATTGCTTATGGCACACGCCAGTTGAAAGTGCATAAACGGAACTATCCCGTCCACCACTTGGATATGACAGCGGTGATTTTTGCACTTAAACTGTGGCGTCATTATATATAGTGTAAAAGTGGATATATTCATAGACCAGAAGAGCCAAAAATATTTATTGGATCAAAAGGATCTCAACATGCGACAATTTAGGTGGATGGAGTTCCTCAGGGACTACACCTTCCAGATTCATAATACTCCAGGGAAGGAAAATGTCATCGCAGATGCCTTGAGTCATAGGACTCCGGCAAGGGCAACTTGGTTGCAGATGCTTGATGAGAATCTGATCCAAGAGTTGGAAGCGTTAGAGATTTCTTGTGTCGACAAGAATTCCACATCAAATGTGTGCTTGAACTGAACGGAGGTACAACATGACCTTGCTGATAGGGTTCGGCGAGCAACAGTACTTGATGAAAGTTTGCAAAGCTATGCAGTGGATGGGTCAAATGGCCAATTCTCATGGGATGACGGCCTTTTGCGAAAAGATGGTCATTTGTGCGTCCCGAGTATGGGTAAGCTACGAGACGAATTAATGTATAAAGCTCACTTCACGAAGTATTAAATTCACCCAGGGAGCACGAAAATGTATAAAGACATGAAAAAGCTGTTCTGGTGGCTGGGTTTGAAGAAAGACATCACACATTATGTGGCTAAATATCAGACCTGTGCCTTAGTGAAAGTTGAATGTCAGAAGCCTGGTGGTTTCCTGAAGTCCTTCCTATTCCAGAATGGAAGTTTGATAATATTTCGATAGATTTCATGCATGGTTTGCCGAGATCTCAACACGGTAAGGATTATATTTGGGTGATCATAGACCGGTTGACGAAAGTGGATCACTTAATTCTGAACAAGAAGGATGATTTAGTGGAAGTCTTGGCTAAGCTTTATGTTGAACAAATAGTACGGTTGAACGGTGTTCCCCGTAGCATCATAAGTGATCGAGATGGGAGCTTTATGTCGAATGATTGGAAACTAATACATCAATTATAGAGGACAAAATTAACATTCAGTACGGCCTTTCATCCACAAACGGATGGCCAAACTGAGAGGACCAACAAAACGATGGAGGACAAGTTCCGAATGTGCGCCTTGAATTTCGAGAAGAGATGGGAAGACCATCTATACATGGTAGAGTTCGCCTACAATAATAGCTATCATGCTAGTCTAAATATGGCGGATTTTGAAGCTTTGTATGGTAGGAAGTGTCGTACACCATTAGCATGGGCAGAGACAGACGAATCTAAGTTGTATAAGCGTAAGGAAGTCGAAAAGACTAATTCGACAATACGCTCTATTCGGGAGAGGCTATTGATAGCCCAAGATCGGCAGGCAAAGTACTATAATGCCAAGCACTAAAACGTAGAGTTTGCGGTGGGAGAATGGGTATACTTGAAAATCAAACCTTTCAAGGGTGTGTCCAAGATTCGGCGCTTGAAAAAGTTAAGTCTGAGGTATCTTGGTCCGTTCGAAGTAGTGGAGCAAGTTGGAGAAGTTGCCTATCGACTAGCTCTTTCGGTAGAATTTATTGGATTACATGATGTGTTCCACATATCAGTACTTCGAAAAGCCGTGAAAGATCCATCTCAAGTTATTGTGAATGGTCGCGTACCGATCAAATTTGGGCTAACGACAAAGGTTAGGCCCATTCAGATCGAGGATAAGGCAGTTAAGCAGCTGCAGAACAGACAATTGGGATGGTCAAGGTCCGGTGGGACAACTGTGGTCGTGAAGAGCTAACATGGGAGCGGGAGCAGACCATGCGTGCTAAATTTACCGAGTTGTTTGTACAAAATATTGTAACAATTTTTTTGTTGAAGAAAATGTATGTTGCAACATTTTTGTTACTGTATTCTGGGTGTTGTATGCAAATTTCAGGACGACATTTATGTAAGGAGGGGAGGATTGTAACACCCCAAAAGGAGTTGGAGATAACAGGATAAAAGTCAACCTGGAGCTCGATGAAGATCGTCGAGCGGAGCTCGACGAAGATCATCGAGCGGAGCTCGACGAAGATCATCGAGCGGAGCTCGACGAAGATCATCGAGCGGAGCTCGACGAAAATGTCGAACGTCGAGCAGAGTTCGATGATTGTGGCATGTTATGTGAAATCATTCCCGTTCGACAAACTAAAGCCTGTTCGACAAACTCACTCACGATCGATGAAGTTCGTTCGACGAAATCATCCTCGTTCTACGATTTTTTGAAAAATGCAGATATGGACGAGCAGTGACTCGTTTCGGATGGCTGGTGAGCGGCCAGTAAGCGGTGGATGACTTTTCAGCTTAAACCAGTGTCATTACTGTGTTTTGATGAGAAGAGATCGTATGGCTGGGGTAATACCCGAGGACTTATCGGTAGAGGAATGAGATTCAGGAAATCATTCTTTCCTTTCCCTCTCTCTTCCTTACTTCCCGAGTTCTAGAGCAGAGAACTCTCGGCTGGTGCTAGGGTTTGAGTGGACTTGTTGAGTTGCTGGAGGAGATCTTGGGGCTGGAATCAAGAGCTGAAGCTAGAATCGCGAAGGGGAAAGTGAGGCGATCATTTTCATCCGCGTAGAAAAGCATTGTCATGGCTCCGAAGAAAACTCCAAGGGTAACGATCTTCCTCCTTGGATATGGGAAGTCCTTATTTTGGCGTAGAAAAGCATTGTCATGGCTCCGAAGAAAACTCCAAGGGTAACGATCTTCCTCCATGGACATGGGATTTCCCCCACCAAAAGGTGGAATATTGAGGGATTTCCGTTGGGTTGATTCTTGATATCCCAAGAGGTCTTGCATATAGATCCGGAAATGTGTAGAACGGAATAGGCATACTATGTGAAGCCCATCTGGATAGGTTGGTCTGAATTGGTGATGTTTTATTTTGCGTACCGGAGAAGATTCCACATATAAACGAGTATTTTGTGTACTCGGTGGGTTGAGCCTGTGATGTGGATTAGCAGGAAGTACTTGAGTGGAATTCCAGGAAAATACCCTCGAAGTGCATGTGTTGTATGCTATGAAAGTCCATTATTTCTAGCACTGTAGGTGGTTGCAGGGTTTTCTGGATAGTTGGTCCAGATATGGTTTGGGCTGGGTACAAAAAGAGAGTTCTGTCGCTAACGCCACACGATAGTGGTTATCACTGGTGATAGCTCCTAGATAAACTGTGATTGTGAAGCCAGTCCTTCGGGGACGTTGTGGATATTGTGAGCTATGCGCTCTTAATGGTCGATGAGCCGAACGGAAAAGGGGATGACGACCCGCGTTAGTCTATACATTGAATTGGCGATTTGAGCAACGGGCAAGGGCTGAACTGTATCCGCGTGAGGGTTATCTAACTTGAGTGCCTAAGTGAATGTGTTGGAACCCTAGTTCTGATTTGGGCAAGGATCACTATTAGGTTTGTTTAGTATGACCCAATATATATAGCCAGGGTCATGGTTGTGTACTAGAGTCTAGGTCAAGTTAGTCAACATCACCTGGATCAACCTTCAACAGTTTGTCAAAGACTCAGCCAGATTGTGTTGACACCAGAAGAAAGGCTGTGTCGACATCAGACAGACTGTGTCGACACTTGGGAAATGTTGTGTCGACACTTGAGCAAGATTGTGTCGACACCAGACAGCAAGACTGTGTCGACACCAGATAGTCAGGCTGTGTCGACACCAAAAGAAGTTGTGTCGACACACAGATCATCTGTCGACACCAACTGTGTCGACACCAGAAGAAACTCTGTTGACACCAATTATGTCGACATCAACTGTGTCGACACCAGCAGTAATTGTGTCGACACACAGGACTTGTGTCGACACATTCCACAGAAGCTGTGTCGACACTAGAAGCTTAAGCAGAACTGCTGACTCAGCTCGACAAAGTAAAAACTGAGCACGACGAATTCTGTACAGTTGACAAAATTAATTACAGTCAATATTCAGACGGAAATAATTACAGTTGGCAGAATTAATTAAGAATTAATTACAGTCAACATTCCCAGTGATAATAGCCATTCAAGCGGACAGTTACAGAAGAATTAATTATGGATCAATTCCCAATGCATCTTCTACTCTCGGGAATGTTTCTTCCGCCATCAAGACTAAGGAATTCAAATGTCCAAATAGATACAGAGATAACAAGAACCACAGTGACAAAAAAGTGACAACCAGTGACAGGCAGTGCTCAACAAGCAGAACACTCAGGCCAATATCATCAAAGCAACTAGAAGCCCTAGAGCAGATAAGTGGCATCAATCTAAAGAAGAAGAACATCCATTCATATCAAGAGTCTTCTTCCTCCTTATACTCTCCAGGATACTTCAAGGACAACAAACACCTATCAGTCAAGAAGTTCCTGAATCTCTGCTAGTCAAGGCTGAAAGCTTGAAAGCATATCACCCTGAAGCAAAGCTCCTATTTTTCCCTGAACCATTCAACATCTCAGGGGGGAGGCCTTTGCTAACATCAATATCCACTAGTCTTCTCTCTGATTGTTGACAGAGAAGACACCATCAACTCTCCCCCCCCCAATGTAAAAAGGGTTGTCATCTCCCTTCAAAAGTGATTCTTGGTTGAAAATCACCTGATCAAAAGACTTGGGGATTGGTTTTTGAGCACCTGATCAAAAGCTCATTGGTGTTAGGAACCTGATCAAAAATCTGAGTGGATTCCTACTAGGGTGGTAGAAGAGTGGATGTACCCAGGTTGGGGAACCACTATATATCTTTATGTCTTCTGTGTTGCTTGATCTTCTTACTTCATTTTTGTGCTATGATTTTCTTTACTGAAGTATATAACTCTAATTAGTTTTAGTTAAGATCTATCCCCATAACTTTCAATTGGTATCAGAGGAGGTTACTTTGGTTGTACAGGCTAACACCTGAACCAAAACGATCTGATAGATTTTAAATATCTTTAGAGTTTATCATGGCACAAATTGAATACTTTTCAAGCACCAGACTACCTATGTGCAATCATAATAAGTTTGCACTATGAAAAACAAGGATTAGGTTTTATATGGACACCATTGATGAAAACATCTTTAAATCAATTTTGTCAGGTCCAACTCAATCTCAGACAACATCAAGCATCAATGTTGTTCCATCATATCAATGGACAGATGCTCAGAAAAAGATGAAGATTGTTGATGCACAAGCAATGAACATTCTTGCACAATCAATGTCTGATGATATCTTTGAGTAACTTGCTGAATGTTCATCTGCAAAAGAGATGTGAGACTCTCACACAGCATTGGCTGCAGGATCAGCTAAAGAAAGAAACTTTAAAGCTGAAACCTGGAGTGATTCAGATGCTTCATCCTGCACAACTGAAGATGAAGAAGAAGCAAGAGCAAGAGAATTTTGTCTAATGGCAATAAATGCTTCTTACAGCAACACTGATGCAGAAACAGACTCTGAAGAAGAATCAGAGTGTGAATCAGAAAAAGAAGATCAGGTAATCTCTACCCTTGATCTTTCATCAGAAGAATTTAAGTTATTATGTAAAGATTTAATTCAATCTGAGAAGGAAATAAAACTTCTCAGAGAGAAATTAAATATTGTATCTTCAGAAAATTTAAAACTTAAACAAGATTTACAAAATGCTTTTGAAAAGATAAGTCATTTAGAATCAATTAAAGAAAAAGGACAATTAATAGATTTAGATAAAATAAATGAAGTTTTCCCAAATCAAACTAAAAATCTTCAGAAATTCTTTGTTCACAATAATTCGTCGAACCGAGCTCGACGAAATCAATACTATTCTTCGAACTCAGCTCGACGAATTATAAATAGAGATTTTGATTTCAACTGTTCATGAATCTATGCTCGACGAAATAGATATAATTCGTCGAACAGAGATCGACGAAAATGGAATACAAAAAGTCATTCTGTGAACAGAGCTCGACGAACTCAATAACATTCGCCGAACTCAGCTCGACGAAAGTACTTTAATTCTTCGAACTCAAGATTTCAGAATAGAAACTTTTGTTCTCTTCAAAATTATCATCGAAGTCAGCATTCTAAAAATCCTTTCACTAAGTGGATAATCCCTCCTAGGAAATATCATCCACTTGGATACAAGGATCAACCAAAATGCTCTTTCATTTCTAATTATTATAAAAAAGAACCAGGACCCAAGGTAATCTGGGTCCAAAACTTCTAACCTCTCTTTCCAGGACAAGTCATACTTTACCATAATGAAGCAGTGTGATTTGATAGTACTCAAAATCAATAGTCTCAGCCAATATCAAGGACATATCAGTGGATGTATACTGAGAAATTGTTTGAAAAAGGCTACAGTAGTAGAGAGACTAATTATTCTAACAGATTATAAATTCTACTCAGATTTAGACCAGGAATTTGGGCAAGGAAAAGTAATTAAGGGAGATTGTTTGCTTTATACAGAGAAAACTACTTTGAAAGATGCAGCAATAGAATAGTTTTCTTTTGTTTATTTTTATTTTCAAAGCACCCATGTACATCTGCTGAACATTCTTATAATTCAGGTAGATTGTTTTTGCTTTGCATTTTTATTTGTTTTTATGTAAATAGTGTCCTTATCCAAATATGGGGAGATTGTTGGAACCCTAGTTCTGATTTGGGCAAGGATCACTATTAGGTTTGTTTAGTCTGACCCAACATATATATCCAGGGTCATGGTTGTGTTCTATAGTCTAGGTCAAGTCAGTCAACATCACCTGGATCAACCTTCAACAGTTTGCCAAAGACTCAGCCAGATTGTGTCGACACCAGAAGAAAGGCTGTGTCGACACCAGACAGACTATGTCGACACTTGGGAAATGTTGTGTCGACACTTGAGCAAGATTCTGTCGACACCAGGCAGACGGACTGTGTCGACACCAGATAGCCAGGCTGTGTTGACACCAGAAGAAGTTGTGTCGACATACAGATCATCTGTCGACACCAACTGTGTCGACACCAGAAGCAACTCTGTCGACACCAATTGTGTCGACATCAATTGTGTCGACACCAGCAGCAATTATGTCGACACACAGGACTTGTGTCGACACATTCCACAGAAGCTGTGTCGACACTAGAAGCTTAAGAAGAACTGCTGACTCAGCTCGACGAAGTAAAAACTGAGCACGACGAATTCTATACAGTTGACAGAATTAATTACAGTCAATATTTATACGAAAATAATTACAGTTGGCAGAATTTATTAAGGATTAATTACAGTCAACATTCTCAGTGATAATAGCCGTTCAAGCGGACATTTACAGAAGAATTAATTATGGATCAATTCCCAATGCATCTTCTACTCTCGGGAATGTTTCTTCCGCCATCAAGACTAAGGAATTCAAATGTCCAAATAGATACAGAGATAACAAGAACCACAGTGACAGAAACGTGACAACCAGTAATAAGCAGTGATCAACAAGTAGAACACTCAGGCCAATATCATCAAAGCAACTAAAAGCCCTAGAGCAGATAAGTGACATCAATCTGAAGAAGAAGAACATCCATTCATATCAAGAGTCTTCTTCTTCCTTATACTCTCCAGGATACTTCAAGGACAACAAACACCTATCAGTCAAGAAGTTCCTGAATCTCTGATAGTCAAGGCTGCAAGCTTGAAGGTCTATCACCCTGAAACAAAGCTCCTGTTTTTCCCTAAACCACATCTCAGGGGGAGCCCTTTGCTAACATCAATATCCATTAGTCTTCTCTCTGATTGTTGACATAGAAGACACCATTAACTCTTCCCCCTACTATAAAAAGGGTTATCATCTCCGTTCAAAAGTGATTCTTGGTTGCAAGTCACCTGATTAAAAGACTTGGGGATTGGTTTTTGAGCACCTGATCAAAAGCTCATTGGTGTCAGGCACCTGATCAAAAATCTGAGTGGATTCCTACCAGGGTGGTAGAAGAGTGGATGTACCAGGTTGGGGAACCACTATATATCCTTGTGTCTTCTGTGTTGCTTGATCTTCTTACTTCATTTTTGTGCTGTGATTTTCTTTATTGAAGTATATAACTCTAATTAGTTTTAGTTAAGATCTATCCCCATAACTTTCAGAATGGCTTCGTTAGGACCACATCATGAGAGTCTTGGGTTGTTCACCATCAAGACTAAAGTCTCTGGCCGTGGAGCATGAGTGCTCAAGTTTTACCTTTGGGTTTGAGACCTGACAACGATGGTGGGACCCTGGTTTCTCGGTACACCGAGAATATGCCCTGAGTGCACGGAGCGTCGGGTCACGTGGTCGACGTTTGTGATATATTAACTTTGTGTGAGTGCACATCTTGTGAAATATCTGCTTTTGAAAATGGTATGCTTGCAGGGAAGGAATACCACTGCCCCAGGAAGGGGGTAGGGTCGTTATAAATTGGCCAGCTGAATGCTGATCGTTGCTTTGTTTGCCACCATTGCGGTGAACTGTCCCCATGCAGGTGCTGGAGAGCCGAGCGAAAAATAGTGGGCTAAAGCCCTTGCTGCTGCTGCTACTACTGCGTTGGCCCGCGAAGGCCAAATGAAGAAATGTTTTGTTATTTTCATGTGTGGCCGACCAGCGTGCCGATATATGTAATCCACACTTGTGAAAAAAACCTATAAGGCCTTATGTCCAAACATTTTGTGCATTCTGTATACATTCCTGTGAGATATATATAAAATGTGGTTGTTTATATATAGTAGATATTCATGTTTAATTAGTTCAAGTTTAACCTCTGATGCTTCCGCTAGAATGCTCTGCCTTAGGATGCGTGTTTAGTCTTTGATATTAACCTGTAACCCCACCGCCTGTTTGTGGCATATGGTGTGGGGCCCCGGCCGGACCCTCTATTATATATCATGTAATGAATAGAGGTGTTACAATTTGTACTGTTTGTGCGTGCTCGTTGGTTAATATGCATAGTGTCGATGATTGTAGGGACATTAATCGGGCCACCTGCGATGATGAATCTGTCTGATCAGGGCTTGTGGATTGTCCCTATAACGTGATTGGACCTTGATTGGTGATATATGTTATTGTTAGGGTTGAGTAATCAATGGTCATAGGTCCTAAGGATCGAATCCATCATACTCCCAAAACGATATCTGCCTCGTGGAGATCCAAAACTTACAAATTTATTTTGTAAATGTTGGTTTGAATGAGCATGGTTATGTCCACACATTTGCACGTCCATAAAATCCACTGGTCATTCCCCATAAAAACTTAAAACGGCTGTATGATGAGTATCATTAATTGTAAATTTTTGTCATGCGTTCCGAGATAAAATCATGCGAACTACCACTGTCTATTAGTGTTTGTAAGGATTGGTTTCCTATTTATGATATCACTCTTAAACATGTGCATGATGGATCACCGGTGAGGGCATAAAAACAAACTAACCCATCCTGGTCCATGGCTTCCTAAATCTGGTCTTCTATTGCATCGTCAGGATTCTCTATTTCATCACTACCCTGGAAATACAACAATGTGCCGGACCCTTTGCAATAATGTCCAAACGTGTATTTTCGTTGCAAATATAACATAAGCCAAGGTCTCGACGTCTTTGATGTTCAGCGGATGATAGGCAACGTATTGGGTACTGATGCGCGCGAAGCCTGACTCTAAATTATCTAGGGAGCACGACGGGTCCGGATTTCATGCGGCGAATTATAGGCAAGTGCACCTATTGCAAGTAATACAAGATATTCGGGAGAATATCCATATCATAAATTTCCCTGGAACGGGTTGATTATCCCTACTGCTCCGAAAGAACTATTATTTTACCGAAATATTAAGTTGTTGATTTTAACTAAAAATGGGCTGGAAATAAGTTAAGAATAAAGTCGATGAAGAGATAACACTCGGTATCGAATTACGTTAGGAGTAAAATAGATTTGAATAAATAGAGATCTTAGGTTTCAATTTAATTAAAGCGGAAACTTGGTCGTGGAAGTTCCAAAAGTATGAGCTCACCTATCTCTAGGAATATCGCTCACCTGGACATTAAGACTATTCGACCGGGCTCTCATCCGACGAAGGATTCCTCTTAATGCCCGCAGTATGCTAATAACCCCGCTATTGGGTGGGGAACCCAATCCGGTAGAGTTAGTGTGCCTCCTCTCTCGAGGGTTAGTGCGGAACTCTCTTTACCCATGTGTGATCAGTCCATACGCACGGCCTCTCGGCTAGCTAGCGTATGGATAACGGAAATAGAGCCCACACATCAATATGTGGTTCTACGTGTCGTTAACCCGGGGTAAACCTTAAGTTTTTTAATTAAATAGAAAAATAAGACCTTTAGTTATTTAAAATATTTTATATCCCAATGCTCTTCGATACCGGGGGCTAAAAGCGATTAGCCACTCATCGGAATGGGGATGGCTTATGAGTTTGGTTAGGCGTGAGTTCTAAACTAAGCGCTGAAGGGTTACAAAAAAATAAGAAAAAAAATAAGATAACCTAATATTAGAAAATAGAAAAGCTACTAAAAAAGTAAAAACACACGCACTCAACCAAACGCATAATAATAAAAAAGAAACAAAAACTAAGGTACAAAAAAGGAAAAATTGCATAATTGAAATGACAAGTCCTACTCAAAGAAGTAGGCGGTAAATTAAAGTCGAAAATTGCAAGTCCTACTCAAACGAGTAGGACTGAAATGAAAGCGAGTCCTGCTCAAACGAGTAGGAGAAAATAAATACACCAACACACGCACTCGGCATGAAATAAACACACACACTCACTCTACTGAAAATGAAAACGCACACACACTGCAGAAAGTAAATTCTCACACACACAAATCCCTACTCAAATGAATAGGTGGAAAATTAAAGCGACTCCTACTCAAACGAGTAGGAAAAAATAAATGCAACACATGCACTCACTCTACAGAAAGTAAGTACTCACACACACAAATCCTACTCAAATGAGTAGGTGGAAGATAAAGACATGTCATTTAACTCTTAACGAATAGGCAAAAATAAATGCGCACATGCACACACTCTACATGAATTGAAAGAAAACAATAAAATTATCTCCTACACACACGCACTCTACATAATTTGAGGAAAGCAATAAAACGAAGCATGAAAAATTATCTCATAAACTCACACACTCTATATAATTGAAGAAAGCATTAAATAATTATTCTCATACACTCACACACACAACATGGAATTTTAAAGAACAAAATGAAAACCTAACTCCTACACTCACACCCACAAATTAAAATTGAAATGAAAGTTAGCTAAAAATTAAAACTACTTTTTTATACTTAGACTTTACCAAAAACACATGAAAAGAACAAATAAATATTAAAAGAACAAAAGTTTTTCAAAACAAAGCAAAAAACTAAAGCCTTTCAAAAATTAAAATTACAACTTTTTCATTCTTAGGATTTCATAAAAGTGATTAAAAAGTTAAAAGAAAGTGAAAAGAACAAAAAGGTTTTACAATCCTAAAAAAAATTAAGTAAAAAAAATCAAAAACACTTTAAAACCTCTTTTACAAATTCATAAGAATGAAATTTAAAAACACTAAAAAATAACATGGAGAAAAAGAGATAAACTTAACATACCACATTTCATTTAGAAATAAAATCTATAACAAAACCTAACATGGAGACAAATTAAAAACATAGAAAGTAAACAAGTTACACTCATACACACACACACACTTTTCATTAAGAGAAGAACAAGGATAAAACTTAAGGATAAAAAGAGAAAGAGATAAGCCACCCAAATGAATTTTCATGTCATGTAGAGAGAGAAAATCAAACATTTTTATTATCATAATGAAACTATTACAAAGCTAAAGCTAAAGCAAAGACAAAAATGAAAGGGAGGGGGGGGAAATCTCCTTACATTGCAAGAGAATCCACAAGGGCAGCCCACAAAACACACTAAAATGGTTCAAAAAAGTGGAACCCAAACAACTTACAGCAAGGGCCTATTTATAGGGAAAAATTTCTAAGCACATGCCCTCCGACACAGGCGTGTCGGGGGCGTGTCAGCACTATTCATGAGTTGATCCGGCGATTTGATGGCTAAGTTGACTTCGGGGTGTTCCACGTGGAAGTCACGCCCTCGGTCACGGGCATGGAGGTGGGCATGTTCAGCAGGCGGATCTGGGGCGGGTTGCATCAAATGTCGCTGACGTCGTCTTGTGGAGCCAGGTGGAGGAGTCATGCCCTAGGTCATGGGCGTGGTGCTGAGCGTGTCGGGTCGTTCGATGATTGTTGAGCAGAAATTCGTCGATGGCATGACACGGGTCTCGGTCACGGGGCATATCACATGACACGGCCGTGTCTTAGGGCGTGTCACCATTTTTTCTTCAAAAGTTTCTGATTTCTCGGGAGTTGAAGTTTCACGCCTAGGACACGGGCGTGACCCAAAGTACACGGGTGTGTACTATGCATTTTCTGACAATTTTCCTGAAACATTCAGGAAATCAAAATAAAGTAAGTTAGAACAATTTTTACAAAAACGAAACATTTTATTATGACAATTAACTAAAAATAACAAAAAAGAACTAAAATGACTTATTTATTGTACATAAAAAATACGTATAATTACAACTCATCAGGTACTTGGGTGGAAATTGTGGTTTTGGAATTTCTTGTGTGTTATTTAAGGCGTGCCATTGTATACATGGTACCGGTGGCCTTGTATTATACTCAAGTTTTTGTTATATTTGTGTATATTCAATATGGCGGTGTGTTGTAAAACCCCCCCTCCTAGAACACAAAACACGGTCGAGGAGAGTCCTATGCCCATAACAGCCGCCTTGTGGTAGTGCTAGCACACGGGCTAACTTGTACTACAAGACGTCTATCCTGCCGGCTAAACATATCACCCATGCCAACCCAACATAAAGAAAGTAAAGAGAAGTCAAAATCACGCACTAGTATAAAGTCCACGAGTACAACAAATAAAGGAAGAACCAAGACTTCTATAATATCAGAGTACATAATGCCAAACAGCTACAAAATGAGTCTCTCAAAAAACTCATATCAGTCACTAACGGCAACGATGGTACCATCACTTCAGGCCCTGTTGTCCTGGTATGGCTTCCCTCCTGCATAACCTGCTGCTAATCTAACTGCGGGGTTTCCTCCTAAAAGGAAGACGTAGCAACCGTTAGTCAAAAAGACTAAGTGGCTATCACATCTGCTCCCCCTGCGGCTCCTCAACACTAGGCGGAGAGAGGAAAAAGAGCTACAATATCAGTATATAAGGAATAGTACAAACAGGTGGAGAGTATATTTATATCAAGTGAGTAGAAACAACAATGAAGTATAGCAATTTTTTCAACATTCTAGTCTAGCAGTTATACTCAATTATAGTAATCCAACAAGTAGGCAATCTACAACAGGAAAGTAACTTACCATATATGAATGTTCATACAGACATATAAGTTAAGGATTGGCTCAATAGTAAAAAACTCATCATATAAGAGTGTCCATCCAAACTTATATGATAAGGATCTTGTATATGTAATGTTATGTGATGTTATGAATGCAATGCAATGACTCACCCATGCTCACACACATGGAATTGATATGTCGACACAGACTTGTAGTTCTCACTTTTCGAGCAAGTTGCTAACTGTAACACCTCCATCCGTTATACGACATATAATTAAAGGTCCGGCCGGGGCCGCATATATACCAAAAACAGATGGCGGGGTCACATGTTAATATCAAAGACTATAACACACATCCTAACTCATAGCATTTTAGCGGAAGCATTAGGGGTTATATTTGAACTGATTAAACATGAATGTCCACTATATATAAACAACACATTTATATATCTCCAAGAAATGTATACAACATACACCAAATGTTTGGCTTTAAGGCTTTACAGTTGTTATTTACAAGTGTGGATTATATACATTGGCACGCAGACCGGCCACACATGAAAACAAGAAAAACGTTTATTTGTTTGGCCTTCGAGGGCCAGCATAGCAGCAACAGCAGTAGCAAGGGCTTCAGCCCACTATTTTCCGCTCAGCTCTCTAGCACCTACATGGGGACAAACCACTGCAACAGTGTCAAACAAAGCAATGGTCAGCATTTAGCTAACCAATTTATAATGACAATACCCCTTACCCGGGGCAGTAATATTCATTCCCTGCAGGCATAGCATTTCACAAGCAGATATATCACAAGATGTGCAGTCACACACCATCAATATATCACAAACGTCGACCACACGACCTGACGCTCCGTGCACTCAAGGCACATTATCGGTGTACCGAAAATCCAGGGTCCCACTACAGTTCTCGGGTCTCAAACCCAACGGTAAAACCTAGGATTCATGCTCCACGGCCCACGACCGGAGACTTTAGCCTTGATGGAGAATAGCCCAAGACTCTCATGATGTGATCCTAATGAAGCCGTTCACTTATGCACTCAAGTTAGACAACCATCACGCGTAGACAGTTCAGCCCTTGCTCATTGCTCAAATCGTTAGTTCAATGTCTAGACTAACGCAGTTTGGCATCCCCTTATCCGTTCGGCTCACAGGCCTTTAAGAGTGCATAACTGACAATAGCCACACTGTCCCCGAAGGACTGGCTTCACAATCACATGTTAGCTAGGAGCTATTGCAAGTGACAACCACTATCACCTGGCGTTAGTGACAAAACTCTCTTTTTGTACCCAGCCCAAACCATACCTGGACCAACCATCCAGAAAACCCTGCAGCTACCTGTAGTGCCAGAAACACTGGACTTTCATAGCATACAACACATGCACTTCGAGGGTATTTTCCTGTAATTCCACTCCAGTACTTCCTTCTACTCCACATCACAGGCACAACCCACTGACTCCACACAATACTCGTTTATACGTGGAGTCTTCTTTGGTGCACAAAATAAAACATCACCAATCAATACCAACCTATCCATATGTGCTTCACACAGATGCCTATTACATACTACATATTTCTGGATATATATGAAGACTTCTTAGGGATTTCAAGAATCAACCCAACGGAAATCCCTTAACATTCCACCTTTTGGTGGGAGAAATATATGCGTATGCCAAATAAGGACTTCACATATCCAAGGAAGAAGATCGTTACCCTTGAAGATCTCTTCGGAGCCATGGTAAAGCGTTTCTACGCTGACGGAAATGATTGCCTTACTTTTCCCTTTGCGATTCTAGCTTCGGCTCTTGATTACAGCCCCAAGATCACCTCCAGCGACTCAATCAGTCCACTAAAACCCTAGCAACAGAGAGTTCTTAGCTCCAGAACTCGGGAAATAAAGAAGAGAAAGGGAAAAGAGGAAAGAATGATTTCCTGAATCCATTCCTCTACATATAAGGCCTCAGGTTGTACCCCAGCCGTACGATCAAAACCCAACAATGGCTCGGGTTGAAGCTGAAATGAGAACCATCTCTTACTGACCGCGTTCCAGACATCTGACACGAGTCACCGATCGGCCATATCCACTTTTTCCGCCAAATCATCGAACGGGACTGATTTCGTCGATCAAACTTCGTCGATTGGGAGTAAGTTCGTCGAACAGTTTTGATTGATATAAAAGGCCACAATCGTCGAACTGAGCATGACGTTCGACATTATCGTCGAGCTTCGCTCCGCGATCTTCGTCGAGCTCTATTCGATGAATTTCCTATTCTCACCAACTCCGATTTTGTGGTGTTATAATCCTCCCCTCCTTACAGAAATTTCATCCTGAAATTTAATACCGCAAATCAGTAACAAAGATGTTACAACGTACATTTTCTTCAAAAAAAAAATGTTTCAACATTGTAGCTAAACAGCTCGGGAAATTCAGCATGCATGGTCTGATCGCGCTCCCATGTTAGTTCTTCACGGCCACAGTTGTCCCACCAAACCTTGACTATCCTCACTGTCTTGTTCCGTAGCTGCTTAACCACTTGATCCCCGATCAGAATGGGCCTAACCTTCATCATTAGCCCAGATTCGACCGATACGTGATCATTCGCAATCACTTGAGCTGGATCTTTCACAGCCTTTCAAAGCACTGATATGTGCAACACATCATGCAACCCACTCAATTCTGCCGAAAGAGCTAGCAGATAGGCAGCATCCCCAACTCGCTCCCCCACTTCAAACGAACCAAGATACCTCGAACTTAACTTTTTCAAGCGCTGAATCTTGGACACACTCTTGAAAGGTTTAATTTTTAAATATACACATTCGCCAATCGCAAACTCTACGTTTTTGGTGCTTGGCATTATAGTACTTTGCCTGCCGGTCTTGGGATATTAATAGCCTCTACCGAATTATGCGTATTGCCGAATTATCCTCTTCGACTTCCTTACGCTTAAACAATTTCGATTCGCCTGTTTCTGCCCATGCTATTGGTGTATGACACTTCCAACCATACAAAGCTTCAAAAGGCGCCATATTGAGACTATCTTGATAGCTATTATTGTAGGCGGACTCAACCATATAGAGATGATCCTCCCATCACTTCCGGAAATCCAAGGCGCACATTCGGAGCATGTACTCCATCGTTCTGTTGGTCCTCTCAGTTTGGCCATCCGTTTGTCGATTAAAGGTCGTACTGAATGTTAACTTTGTCCCCAACAATTGATGGATTACCCTCCAATCATTCGAACTAAAGCGTCCGTCTCGATCACTTATGATGCTACTGGGAACAGCGTGCAATCGTACTATTTTCTCAACAAAACGTTTTGTCAAGACTTCCACTGAATCATCCCTCTTGTTCAGAATGAAGTGAACCACTTTAGTCAATCGGTATACGATCACCCAAACCGAATCTTTACCGCGTTGAGATCTCGACAAACCGTGCACGAAATCCATCGAAATATCATCAAACTACAATTCCGAAATATGCAGCGACTTTAGGAAACCACCAGGCTTCTGGCTTTTAGCATTCACTAAGGCACAATTCTGACATTTAGCCACGTAATGTGCTATGTCTTTCTTCAAACCCGGCCACCAGAACAGCTTTTTCATGTCTTTATACATCTTTATGCTCTCTGGGTGAATTGAACATTTCGTAAAGTGAGCTTCATACTTCAATTTCTCTCTCATCTTACCCATATTTGGGAAGCACAAACGACCATCTTTTCGCAAAAGGCCGTCATCCTAGGATAATTGGCCATTTGATCCATCCACTGCATAGCGTTACAAACTTGCATCAAGTTCCGTTGCTCGCTGAAACCTGTCAGCAAGGTTATATTGTACCTGATAATTCTAATTTTATCTTTATTTTTTATATAGTTTTAAATTAATAATTAACTAGATTATAATTATTTTATATTAATTTGGTTAATAATTTTGTTCTTTTCTTATTTTAGGTCAAAATGTGTTGCAAATAACATATTGGAGTTTGAAGAACTAATCATGGGACAATGCTGGGCAATACTCAAAAAATGCAAACTACACGCCCCAATCACGGGCTTGTCCTATAGGTCACGGGCGTGACAGGCAGGCGTTACCCTGGCACGAGCTCCAGAGAACATTGCCACGTTAAGTAAAAATTGCACTCCTAATGGTTGCGGGCATGACCTTGGTGCCACGGGCATGATGAGGAGGCGTGACCTGCAGATGACGTGCCAGACCTCGACTCCAAATCAGATTAAAGTTACACGCCCAGTCACGGGCGTGACCTATTGGTCACGTGCGTGACTTTAAGGTGTGACATCAAGGCGTGACATGTTTAATGAAGCAGTTTCAGATTTTGACGGTTTTTGTCTTACACGCCCAAGGTCACGGGCGTGACCCTTCCAATGACCGGAGTTATTCCAGCTGTTTCTGCATCCCGCCGTTTTCAAAAACCGACATGACACGCCCTAGGTCACGGGCGTGACCTAGGGGCGTGACCCGCCAATTAACGATTTTTGGCGATTTCGCGCCAACGTTACCAGGACTTGAAGACGACGGTTCAGAACCTTACATGCCCTAGGTCACGGGCGTGACCTAGGGTCTTGACCATCCGGCAAACTTGCCTATAAATTCCAGGAAAATCCATAAGCTGGGGAGGAGACTTTTGGGGGGCTTTAGTTCTGTTTTCTTTGCTTTATTTCTTGCATTTTCAATTCATAGTGTAACTTTTATTTTTGTTATTTCAAGTTTTTTTTATAATCATGTCTCTCTTCAACCTTTCATGTAATTCTCCCATCATGATGAGTAGCTAATTTCCAATTAGCACTTGATCATGATGAACTTTGGAATGGAATAAATTTCTTCTTTTTGCCTCAAATTATCAAGCACTCTATTTTATGTACTTCAATTTTTCTTTGATTTTAATATTCATTGAATTCAAATGTTACAAATTATGTTTATTCAATCTTAGATCCATATCCTAGATTTACCGAGAGGTTGTGGATACGAGTAGATCACTCAAGGATAAAGGGAGTTCCATGCACCCCTAGAGAGAGGAAGGCATAATTCTTCTGGATTGGATTCAATTTCATTAGTGAGGTTAACCACCTAAAGCAAGCTTAGGTTTTTCGACTGGCCGAAAGGTCTTAATCGATCAACCTAAGGTTAGTCGAATGCGTATTTCTCGAGAGAGGTGGTTCGTAGCTATGGAACCTCCACGGTCGAAGTTAATAATTTAGATGCTTATATTTTATAACTTCATGGAAATTTATTCTAACCCAAAGGGATTCTAGATCAAGTGCTAGCTTTCATATCATCCTAACTTAGAGCATTTTAGCGGAAGCAATAGGGGTTATACTTGAACTCATTAAACATGAATGTCCACTATATATAAACAACACATTTATATATCTCCAAGAAATGCATACAACATACACCAAATGTTTGGCTTTAAGGCCTTAAAGTTATCATTTAAAAGTGTGGATTACGTACATCGGCACACAGGCAGGCCACACATGAAAACAATTAGAACATTTATTTGTTTGGCCTTCGAGGGCCAGTATAGCAGCAACAGCAGCAGCAAGGGCTTCAGCCCACTATTTTTCGCTCGGCTCTCCAACACCTACTTGGGGACATACAACCGCAACAGTGGCAAACAAAGCAATGGTCAGCATTCAGCTAACCAATTTATAATGACCCTACCACTTACCCGGGGCAGCGGTATTCCTTCCGTAGAGGCATAGCATTTCACAAGCAGATATATCACAAGATGTGCAGTCACGCGCCATCAATACATCATAAATGTCGACCACACGACCTGACGCTCCGTGCATTCAGGGCACATTATCGGTGTACCGAAAAACTAGGGTCCCACTACCGTTCTCAGGTCTCAAACACAGCAGTAAAACTTGAGTATTCATGCTCCACAACCCACAGCCGGAGACTTTAGAATTGATGGCGAACAACCCAAGACTCTCATGATGTGATCCTAACGAAGTCGTTCACTTAGGCACTCAAGTTAGACAACCATCATACGGAGACATTTCAGCCCTTGCCCATTGCTCAAATCGTCAGTTCAATGTCTAGACTGACGCGGCTCGGCATCCCCTTATCTGTTCGGCTCACAGGCCTTTAAGAGCGCATAACTGACAATAGCCACACTGTCCCCGAAGGACTGGCTTCACAATCACAGGTTAGCTAGGAGCTATTGCCAGCAACAACCACTATCACCTGGCGTTAGCGACATAACTCTCTTTTTATACCCAGCCCAAACCATATCTGGACCAACTATCCAAAAAACCCTACAGCTACCTATAGTGCCAGAAACACTGGACTTTCATAGTATACAGCACATGCACTTCGAGGGTATTTTCCTGGAATTCCACTCTAGTACTTCCTGCTAATCCACTTCACAGGCACAACCCACCGACTCCACACAATAATCGTTTATACGCGGAGTCTTCTCCGGTGCACAAAATAAAACATCACCAATCCAGACCAACCTATCCAGAAGGGCTTCACACAGTATGTTTATTCCATACGACAAATTTCCGGATCTATATACAAGACTTCTTGGGGATTTCATGAATCAACCCAACGGATATCCTTCAATATTCCACCTTTTGGTGGGAGAAATCCATGCGTATGCCAAATAAGGACTTCACATGTCTAAGGAAGAAGATCGTACCCTTGAAGATCTCTTTGGAGCCATAGTAAAGCGTTTCTACGCGGACGGAAATGATCGCCTTACTTTCCCCTTTGTGATTCTAGCTTCGGCTCTTGATTACAACCCCAAGATCTCCTCCAGCAACTCAATGAGTCCACTCAAACCCTAGCAGCTGAGAGTTCTCTGCTCCAGAACTCAGGAAATAAAGAAGATAACAAGAAAAAGGGAAAGAATGATTTCCTGAATCCATTCCTCTACTGATAAGGCCTCAAGTTGTACCCCAGCTGTATTATAAAAACCCAGCAATGGCTCGGGTTGAAGCAAAAAGGTGCACCACTGCCTAAGAATGTACAACACCTTCACACAATCTATCTTCATATGAATCGGCACTCTGATCCATGACACGAAGTCCAAAGATAAAAACGAATGTGAACCTCCCGTATCAAACAATGCTCTCGTTGGATAGTCTCGAATCAAGATAAAGCCTAAGATAAACACACCATACACAATCGACACATAAGGTATGAAGTATCAAAAGCAATAACAAAGTATCTTAACTCGTACCTGTGATGACGTCACTTTGCTTTATGGCCTCCTACTGTCCAAGATTATATACTCGGGGCTGCGCCTGGGATGCAGAGGACTCGACCATTGCCTTTCCCTTTTCAGCATATGACGCACCTGTCTTCTTGCCTCGAAGTTGCTCCAAATGCAACCGAAGGGGGAGCCTGTGAAGAAGACTTGGATCTCTTACCCCATTTCCTTCGGTAGTTTGATTTTCCCGGGTGCGGCGCTTTGAACTCGGGCTTTATCACAGCCAAGTCCCTCTTGCCCTGAACCCGCTTCATATCTTTCTCCAACGCACGAGTCGTATCAACCAATGCTTGAAACCCATGGTTCACCGAAATTGAGAGAAGGAATCTCAGCTCATCCTACAACCCTACGTAGAACCTATTGGTTTTACGCTCTTTGTCAGCAAAGTTAGTTCCTGCATAGCGTCCCAACCTCATAAACTCATGTAAGTATGTATCAACACTACTTTCTCCCTGAGTGAGAGGCTGGAATTCATTTTTCATGGCTTTGCGCTGAGCCGATGGCAATTGCTTTGCCAAAAAAATTCTCAAAAACTCCTCAATCGAGACTTTCATCAGTTGTCTTCCTACGAAGTGGTGCAACTCCATTTCATCCCACCAAAGCCGAGCCTCTCCTTCCAGCAAGAAGGTGGCCAAGGTGACTTTCTGTTCTTCCTCTATCCTTATTGCCGTCAATATTTGCATGACGCGTGACAACCAATAGTCCGCCTGCGTTGGGGATCCCGCCCCTATAAACGTAAGAGGATTGAAGCTCATAAATTGCTTATATTACTGCTCCGCTGCTCGGGGATCTACCATAGGCGCAACAGGTTCGGGCCTCACACCCACCTATTCTGGCACCACCGCAGGCCGCACCTGATCAGTCGGTTGTGCCTGGATCATAGCAAACAATGACTCTGGAACTAAGCGTACTGTCTCTGAAGAAGGAGGAGGTGTAGGCATCTCAACTGGTGTCGTACTCTCATCAGAATACTAGGGTTAGACGGCCCTGCACCACTTCGTGTCACCTATATATGTAAAAGATGCACTTTAGCAACTTGGCAAAAGCAACAACAACATAGTAATAACATGCAGGTTCCTCAAACAAGTGTATTTGCATTCCTTAGTGAACATTCTTAAGTTCATTAATGTTATAGCGGGTCGCACTTACACATGCTCGCCACCCCACAAAAGAATTTGATCACGAATTCGAAGGAGGAAGAGCAAGACAAGCTGATACCAAATTGTAACACCTCTTTTCGTTACGCGAAATATAATTGAAGGTCCGGCCGGGGCCCCAAACTATTTATCACAAACAGATGGCGGGATCACATGTTAATATCAAAGATTACAATACACATCCTAACTCAAAGCATTCTAGCGGAAGCATTATGGGTTATACTTGAACTCATTAAACATGAATGTCCACTATATATAAACAACACATTTATATATCTCCAAGGAATGTATACAACATACACCAAATGTTTGGCATTAAGGCCTTAAAGTTATCCTTTACAAGTGTTTATTACATACATCGACATGCAGGTCGGCCACACATGAAAACAAGTAAAACGTTTATTTGTTTGGCCTTCGAGGGCCAGCATATCAGCAACAACAGCAGCAAGGGATTCAGCCCACTATTTTCCGCTCGGCTCTCCAACACATGCATGGGCACAAACCACCGCAATAGTGGCAAACAAAGAAATGGTCAGCATTCAGCTGACTAATTTATAATGACCCTACCCCTTACCCGGGGCAGCGGTATTCCTTCCCTACAGGCATAACATTTCACAAGTAGATATATCACAAGATGTGCACTCACGCACCATCAATATATCACAAACGTCGACCACACGGCCCGATGCTCCCTGCACTCAAGGCACATTATCGGTGTATCGAAAAACCAGGGTCCTACCACCATTCTTGGGTCTCAAACCCAATGGTAAAACTTGAACATTCATGCTCCACGGCCCACGGCTGGAGACTTTAGACTTGATGGTAAATAGCCCAAGACTCTCATGATGTGATCCTAACGAAGCCGTTCACTTAGGCACTTAAGTTAGATAACCATCACGCGGAGACAGTTCATCCCTTGCCCGTTGCTCAAATTGCCAGTTCAATGTCTAGACTGACGCGGGTCGGGATCCCCTTGTCCGTTCGGCTCACCAGCCTTTAAGAGCGTAGCTCACAATTTCAACAACATCCCTGAAGGACTGGCTTCACAATCACAGGTTAGCTAGGAGCTATCACCAGCGACAACCAATATCGCCTGGCATTAGTGACAGAACTCTCTTTCTGTACCCAGCCCAAACCATATCTGGACCAACTATCCAGAAAACCATGCAGCTACCTGCAGTGCCAGAAACACAGGACTTTCATAGCATACAGCACATGCACTTCGAGGGTATTTTCCTGGAATTCCACTCAAGTACTTCCTGCTACTCCACTTCACAGGCACAACCTACTGACTCCACACAATACTTGTTTATGCGCGGAGTCTTCTTCGGTGTGCAAAATAAAACATCACCAATCCAGACCAACCTATCCAGATGGGTTTCACACAGTATGTCTATTTTGTACTACATATTTTCGGATCTATATGCAATACTTCTTGGGGATTTCAAGAATCAACTCAACAGAAATCCCTCAACATTCCACCTTTTGGTGGGGGAAATCCATGCTTATGCCAAATAAGGACATCACATGTCTAAGGAAGAAGATCGTTACCCTTGAAGTTCTCTTCGGAGCCATGGTAAAGCATTTCTATGTGGACGGAAATGATCGCCTTACTTTCCCCTTTGTGATTCGAGCTTCGGCTCCTGATTACAGCACCAAGATCTCCTCCAGGAACTCAATCAGTCCACTCAAATCCTAGCAACCGAGAGTTCTCTGCTCCAGAAATCGGGAAATAAGGAAGAGAAAGAGAAAAAAAGGAAAGAATGATTTCCTGAATCCATTCCTCTACCGATAAGGCCTCGGGTTGTTATACAGCCATACGATCAAAACCCAGCAACGGCTCGGGTTGAAGCTGAAAATTCCACCACCGCCTACTGATCGCGTACCAGACATCTGACACGAGTCATCGCTCGACCATATCCACATTTTCCGCCTAATCGTCAAACGGGACTGATTTCGTCGACCGAACTTCGTCGATCGGGAGTAAGTTCATTGAATGGGTTTGATTCACATAACATGCCACAATCGCCTAACTCAGCTCGAAGTTCCATATTATTGTCAAGCTCTGCTCGACGATCTTCGTCGAGCTCCGCTCGACAAACTTCTGCGAGCTCCGCTCGACGATCTTTGGCGAGCTCCGCTCGACGATCTTCCGCGAGCTCTGCTCGACGATCTTCCCCCAGCTCCGCTCGATGATCTTCCCCGAGCTCCGCTCGACGATCTTCCCCGAGCTCCGCTCGACGATCTTCCCCGAGCTCCGCTCGACGATCTTCCCCGAGCTCCGCTCGACGATCTTCCCCGAGCTCCGCTCGACGATCTTCCCCGAGCTCCGCTCGACGATCTTCCCCGAGCTCCGCTCGACGATCTTCCCCGAGCTCCGCTCGACGATCTTCCCCGAGCTCCGCTCGACGATCTTCCCCGAGCTCCGCTCGACGATCTTCCCCGAGCTCCGCTCGACGATCTTCCCCGAGCTCCGCTCGACGATCTTCCCCGAGCTCCGCTCGACGATCTTCCCCGAGCTCCGCTCGACGATCTTCCCCGAGCTCCGCTCGACGATCTTCCTATTCTCGCCAACCCTGATTTTGGGGTGTTACACTATCTTCTCAGGCGCCATCCGTCGTGCCCAGACGGTGACAGTAAAACGGGCTTTTCCACTACTAGGCAGGCAACCACAATACCAAGCCTAGGCCTCTGTATGGTTCAATGATAAGATCACACAGCAAAGCTCACATGCGTACTACGGCTCAGAGGGGTCTCGGGTAGATGTGCACCAAGAACACAACCCAAACTGGCCTAACAGTGTGGCATGGAGAGGGCCTCAGGAATGAGCACCGAAGACATAACCAGACCATCAAAAGTCTATTTGTCAACTCCCGTCGGTGTGATGATTGGTGAGGCCGTAGACCTGCCACACTATCCTTAACCCAGTATTATGACACCGCGTGTCAACTCATACTGCATGCATTTCACATATGAGGGATCCACACTGAGTCCCATTTCAACACATTGTTCTAGTGTGGCAAACACACACGCACTTCCAATCATTCCACATTTTCATACCACACCAGGGTTTATTAATCACACAGGTGGCAAACCACCCAGCACAACATACCAATCCCACACTGTTAACCGAAGGGAGACACAACACTAAGCAGTGGACTATTAAATCCATTACTTAACCAATGTCCCACATATTCATACAATAGCTTTATCCAATATGCTCTTAAATTAAACATTCATAACAATCATGCTTCCACAAGAAGTTCACAAACTATCATGAAATTCCACATGCACGTGTAATTGACGAGTACACTTAAATATGCTTTGTGTTATCATAATTGTAATCATGTCCACTATTTATACCTATCTATGCAGTTATTTTGCGTAAATAGTTATGAATTTGCTTTATCATAAGTAGAAGAGCACAGATTAGGAGTTTCTATCATTCCATGTATTAAGCTATCTATTTATTCCTTTATTTTTTTAATGCAGGTATCGCTAACCAGTGGAGCTAGAAGTCTTGGAGCAAACAGAGGAGTTCACGGATTCGACATGGCTGATGACAGGACAAGAATGGGGCGCACACGGGTAGGCACACATCCGTGTTGCCTCCCCGTGTCCTATCCGGGATGGAGCAGAAGAACTGGAGGAAGAAGACAGAGCACCACACTGGTGGGAACACGTTCCTACCCGTGTCCTTTTTGGCATAAATCCAACTTCGGCTGCCAACCAACCCGTGTGTGAAGAACACGAGGCACAACACGGCTGTGTCCATACCCGTGTCATCTGACACGGCCCACGACCTGACACGCCTATTCTTGTGGAACCGCCCTTGAACCGTCAACACGGCCTGTGATACAGTTGTGTTGGAACCCGTGTCCGACCCTGTTTGTTAGGAGACTATAAAATACCTGTAGAAAAATTAGGAGAGGACTTTTGGATCATTTTATTTGAAGAACTTCTGGAGCACGAAAGTAGAGCATCCAAGTGAAGGAGGATTTGAAGGATATTTTTGTATGTGTTTAATCTTTCATGTATCTCTCTTAATCTCTCCTTTATCTTGGTGATTCAACTTTATTTATCTTTTATTTCGCATGAAACTTTAATTTGAACAATTTGGTAATCATGTATCGTATTGTTTTCATCAAATTTGTGTTATTTTATTCGTATGTAGATCTTCAAACAAAGAGAATTATCCTAGTTATGAATTTATTATTTACTTTACTTGAATCCCAACTTTTTAGATTGAGGAATTGGAAAGTTGTGATGATGTTTGTATGTTCATATTTAGGTGTTATTTCTCTTTACATTTCAATTTGCATGATCGAGAGATATGTTGATTGGATTATTATAATACGGATAAATGGATTCATGGTATTTTAGAGATAAGATTTCGTGAATTTATGTACTAGATAGGGTACTTTACTTTAATGCAAATTTGAGGGTTGTAAATTCTTCGAGAGAAAATTTACTAACTTAGGTTTAGATTTTGAATTGCTCGAGAGAGAATTTGATAAATGTTTAACCCTTACAATACAACGAATTTGATAATCTTAGTATTACGTGATTACATAGAATTGAGTTAATGAGCGGTTATTTTCATGTGAATGCTCTTAGACTTTCGGCTTTTTATCATCTTTGATCTTCCAATGTTTATTTATCCAAATAGTCATAGTTAGTTTAATTTAGGTTAAAAATCAGTTTTAATTATAGGTGTGGTAATAGAGTGAGGGTGAGTATGAGTATTTGAAAAGGCCCTGTGGAATACGACACGAGATGTAGATTTCTCCTATACTATGATAGATAGGTGTGCTTGCCTGAAGGTTAAATCAATCTAGCTTATGATCATCTACATAGTTTATACTAGAGTGTAGAATGAATCCACATCTAGTTATTTCTTGTTACAAAAATAATCATCAAGTTTTTGGCGCCATTGTCGGGGATCGTTTTCAATATTTTGAAATCATAAACTTTATTAATCTACCAATTTTTGTTTATTAATAGATAACTGTAAATTAGTTTATGGAATAATTATATCGCTTAATCTCTATTTTGTAGTCTGTTAGTCTATGACCAGGGGCAGAAATTCTGGGCTAACACCATTTCATCCTGACCCAGAGCGAATTATTCATAACACTAACCAAAGGGACGTGGGAGTTAATACCACAGACATTTCAAACGGACCATCAGAAGAGGAGATAGTAAACCAAGGAGAGCATCATCCGAAAAATTTGGATACTATGGCAAACCAAAATGTGCAAACCAAAATGAGCAAACCATGTCTGACATTGCTAGACCTAATCTCCAAGGAACTGGGTCAAGAATCGTTAGACCGCCAATAGTCACCAATAACTTCGAATTGAAACCTAGTGTTATACAGATCGTTCAACAGTATGTCCAGTATGATGGCTTGCAAGATGAAGATCCTAACACAGACTTAGCCGGATTCTTGGAGATATGTGACACGTTTAAGATCAATGGCGTTTCCAATGATGCCATTTGATTGAGATTGTTCCCGTTTTCATTAAGGCATAAGGCGAAGTAGTGGCTCAATTCATTACCTAGAGGGTCGATTACTACTTGGGATATGATGGTCGAGAAGTTTTTGATGAAGTACTTTCCACCGGCAAAGACTGCAAAACTAAGGAATGACATCTCTACGTATGTTCAATTAGAGTCTGAATCATTGTACGACACCTGGGAACGATTCAAGGAGCTTTTACGGAGATGTCACCACCATGCTCTACCTTCATGGCTTCAGATTCAGACTTTTTACAATGGTCTCAATTCAGCCACTAAACAAATGATCGATGCGTCTAGTGGAGGCACCTTGAACAACAAGACACCTGAGGCGGCTCAGCAGTTGATAGAAGATATGGCTATGAACAACTACCAATGGACTACCGTGAGACAAAAGCCTAGTAAGCCCGCAAGAATGTATGAAGTGGATGCTGTCACCGCCTTAGCCATTCACCAAAAGATGGATAACCTTTCCTTAGCATCACCCTCCATGGTACCTCAACAATGGGACCCTTCATTTTGTGGATTGTCGGGTTGTGAATCTCAAGTGCAAGAGCATGTTGACTATATGGGTAACAACATCAAACCTCCTTTCAACCAAGCAAATAACTCGTATAGTTCTACATACAATCCTGGATGGAGGAACCACCCCACTTTCTCTTGGGGAGGACAAGGAAATCAAGGGAAGCAACCTGTGTTTGGACAACAACAACAACCGGAACCAAGGAAGCCTACATTGGAAGATGTACTTACCAAGTTCATGCAAACTACCAATGTAGCCTTCCGGAATCAAGAGGGTTCAATTCGTAATTTGGAGAATTAGATTGGTCAGCTCGCAAGGATGGTATCTGAAAGGCAACAAGGAACACTTCCGGGACATACTGAGATAAATCCGAGGGAGCATGCAAAAGCCATTAAATTGAGGAGCGGAAAGGAGTTACAAGACCAAAGGCTTACAAAAGAAGCACCCCAAGTGGAATCTAGCGGCGAAGGACCGAGCGAGATGAACGTGCAACCAATGGAGTATCAACCAACAATACCATATCCAGCAAAGCTTAACAAGGAGAGCATGGATGCCCAGTATGGTAGAATTTTATCTATGTTTAAACAATTACATGTCAATTTACCTTTTTTTGAAATCATTCAAATGCCTAAGTATGCTAAATTTCTTATGGATTTAATTTCAAATAAAAGAAAAATAGAGGAATTATCTTTAGTAACACTTAGTGAAGAATGTTCCGCTATTT
Organism: Platanthera guangdongensis; assembly: GCA_039583875.1. Taxonomy (NCBI): domain Eukaryota; kingdom Viridiplantae; phylum Streptophyta; class Magnoliopsida; order Asparagales; family Orchidaceae; genus Platanthera; species Platanthera guangdongensis. Next base: position 9,202,444 of record CM077159.1, on the reverse strand, counting down.
TGCAAAACAAACTACCACAAAAACTTTAGGATCCCGGTTCATTTTCAATTCCATTTTTAATCGGTGATTTACAAGTAAATAAAGCTTTAGCGGACTTAGGAGCCAGTATAAACTAAATTCCTTACAAACTATATTTGAAACTAGGTCTAGGAGAACTTAGCCCAACTAGAATGAGTATTTAACTAGCAGATCGATCGGTTATGTACCCTAGAGGAATAGTGGAGGATGTACTAGTTAAGGTAGATAAGTTTATATTCCCTGTCAATTTTGTTATTCTAGATATGGATGAAAATATCGAAGTACCACTCATACTAGGTCATTCATTCTTAGCTATATCTAGAGCTCTTATTGATGTTTTTGATGGTAAGTTAGTTTTGCGAGTAGGGGAAGATGAAGTCACTTTTCAAATTGGCAATACAATGAAACAATCCTTAGATAATGATGATTATTTCTATTTTTCTCATGGGGTTGATAACTTTATGACTTCTATGCATTCCAATTTATATTATAGAGATCCTTTAGAAATTTGCATCACTGACTGTTATCTAGAAGATGAAAAAAATGAAGACATTGTTGAACATTTATTTTTTCTAGATAATTGTGTTTTGATGAATAGAATGATTGAATATAGTTTGAGTACACAAGGAGATCGTGAAGGTCTTAAGAATAATACTAAGGATCCACCGATAGTAGAACTAAAAAAATTACTGGATCATCTTGAGTATGCATTCTTAGGAGCTAATTCTTCTTACCTAGTTATTATCTCTTCCAAACTTTCTAATACTGAAAAATCTAAATTAATAACTGTGCTAAAGAAATGTAAAGGTGCAATAACATGGCAAATATCTGATATAAAAGGTATTAATCCTAGTTTTTGCACGCACAAGACCCTTTTGGAATAAAACTATAAACCTTATATTCAACTGCAACGTAGGCAAAACCCCAATATGAAAGAGGTAGTTAAGGCTGAGATTGTTAATTTATTAGATGCTGGTACGATATATCCTATTTTGGATAGTTCATGGGTTAGTCTTGTCCAAGTCATTCCTAAGAAGGGTGGTCTAACTGTGGTAGCTAACGATAAGAATGAGTTAATTTCAACGCGAACGGTAACAGGTTGGCGTGTCTATATTGACTATAGGAAGTTAAATGATGCCACTAGAAAAGACCATTTCCCTCTTCCTTTCATTGACCAAATATTAGAACGTTTGTCCGGATATTCTTATTATTGTTTTCTCGATGGACTTTCTGGATATTTCCAAATTCCTATAGCACCAGAAGACCAGGAGAAAATAATATTCACCTGCCTATTTGGTACCTTTGCCTATATGTTAACCCCGAAATCGGCGATCTTTCCCAAGGTAGCCAGCTCGCTCATCGCGGCCTGCCCCGGGTTCCTCCTGGAGGTCGTGATGACCTAGGTTGGGCGGACAGAATTCTCTGTCCGCTCAGGCTGCGCGGCCTGCGCGGTCTCAGCGATCTAACCCCCAGGCCGCGCGCCTTTCCTTGGTCGGCAGGATCCGCGGACTGTTTTCGCAGTCCGCCTCTGCAGGCCGCCCCCATATTTCGGCTTAACCGCGAGGTTGTATCCGCAGGTCTCCCTCTGTCGGACTCAACTTCCTATCCTCCCAGGCCGGCAACAGGTCGATCAGTCCCTTCACCCAGCAATATGGGCAGCCGACTCCTCCAGTCCGCCTGTGATGATTTTTTTTTGCTAACAAGTAATAACTCAATGTGATTTCATTCTACATTCTGATACAATTATGTAGATGGACTTAACTAGATTGAATTAGCATTCAGGCAAGGGCACCTATCAATCGTAATATATGAGAAGTCTACATCTCGTGTCATATTCCACAGGGTCGTTTCAACTATTCGTACTCACCCTCCCTTTATTATCATACCTCTAAACAAAAGTGATATTTAAACTACATTAACCTAACTATGACCAATTGGATGATTCAGTATTGGAGAAATAAATGCGATAAAAACATGAAGCTTTTAACCAATTACATGAACAAATTCATTTATTAGTTCAATTCTAAGCGATCATGACACGAAAAGACTGTTAAATTTGTGCAATGTAAAGGTTAATTTTTCATCAAAATTCTCTCTCGAGCAATTCCAAATCTAAACCTAAGATAGTAAATTTTCTCTCGAACAATTCACAACACTCAAGTTCGCATTAAGTAAAGTACCTTTATTACTACATAAATTCATGAATTTTATCTCTAAATTAACATGAATCCTTTTATTTGTGTTCTAATTTTCCAAACAAAATATCTCTCGATCATAGAGTTTGAATTACAAAGGGAATTATCATCACAATATGAACATACCAAAATCATTGCAAAGAACCAATTTCTCAATCTAGACAATTGCAAATTGTGTAAAACAAATAAATAATTCAAAGAGATGATTAAACTCTTTGTTTGATTGCATAAACACAAATAAAATACTACAAATGTAACATAAATAAGGTGATACATGATTACTAGAATGTTCAAAGAGAAATTCATGCAAATTAAAACATAAATTGAAGATGAATCATCAAGATAAGGGAAGGATTAAAATGGATTAATGATTAAATGAAAATACATAGGAATACCCTTCAATCCTCCTTGTCTTGGATGCTCCCCTTCGGCCTCCAGCAGTTCTCCAATCCAGAAAAAATCCAAAAGTTCTCAAACAAATTTTTCTACAGGAAATTTATAGTTCCCTTGCAAACAGGTCGGACACGGGGTCGCACACGGCCGTGTGCCAGGCCGTGTGGACGGTTCCTAGGCGGTTCCCCACGAGAAGGCGTGTCTGGTAGTGGGCCGTGTCAGATGACACGGGTATGGACACGGTCGTGTGTGCGGCCGTGTTCTTCAGACACGGGTTGGTTTGCAGTCGTGTGCAAAGATGACACGGGTAGGTACACGGGCGTGTGCCATACCCGTGTGAGGTTCCATCGTCTGCGCCCAAATTCTTCAGCTCCAGGTGCATAGGACACGGGTAGGCACACGGCCGTGTGTCTGGCCGTGTGCACCAAATTTTCGTCCTGTCATCAGCCATGTAGACTCCGTGAACTCCTCTGTTTGCTCCGAGACTTTTAGGTCCATTGGTTGGCATTACCTGCAATAGAAAAATGATAGACTCAGTAAATGGTTTATTATAAGAACTGCCAAAGACTTCTAAATACGCTCTTCTATCTATGATACGACAGTTTCTTTGCTATTATCATGAAATCAACACAAAAGGGGCAGGAAATGGTAGATATGATTACAATTATGATAGTCAAAAGCCTATCATAATCGTACTCATCAGCCTGCAGGGCGCGGACTCCAACTCCGGCTACCCGCCAAGACCAACAGAAGTCCAAGTCCCTCTCGAGCTGGGCGGACTCAAAGTGTGATCTAAACTTCCTGTCCGCCTTTATTGGTGAAACCCAACAGCCTCAACAGCCAGGCTCTCCAAATCCAGCATATGCGGACTCAGCCTTGCAGCAACCGCGGACTTGGCGGACTCACTATGTAGTCCGCCCATTCCTTAGCCAGCACTAGCTTCTCAGCAATAGCGGGGTCAACTCCTCCTCAGTCCGCAGGCCTCTCGCAGGCTCAGCCAGTAGTAGCAGCTTCCTCCTCAGTCTGCAACCTTCGTGCGCACTCAATCAGCAGTTGCAGACTCCTTCCAGTCCGCCACTCAACAAACCCTCCAGAAAGCAGTGCCAGTCCGTATAACCTCGTGCGGACTCGCTGGACTCCGCGGGTACTCTGCTGCCGCACCCCTTGCAGCTCTCAGTTTAGCAGTGGCGGACTCCACGGATTCTCCTCGTAGTCTGCCACGTAGCTTCCAGCATCTGCCACCCCAGCAGTAGGCGAATAGTCCCAGCTCAGCAGTGACGGACTCCGCGAACCCGCATCGCAGTCCGCCACTGAGTCTCATGTTTTGCCGACAGCTGCTCCGGCTTCAGTGCCCAGTCCCAGTTTGGGCGCCCTATTGAGGACTCGGCGGACTCCGTTTCAATCTCGCTCAAGTTACCATCTCACCGGGGTAACGTCACCGCAAGTCGTTACCTCCTCGGGCTTATAAATAGCCCCCCATACCTCTCATATGGGGGTCTGGTCTCTACGCTCGGAGGATCGCTCTCGCGCCCGAAATCAGCCAGCCTGCCCAGCTCCTGCGGACTCCATTTCTAAGTCCACACCCGTCTCTGCGGCTTAGTCGTGCGGCCTGCCAGCCTCCGGTTCTCCAGTCCGCGCGGTCTCCTGTTTCCCTTAACCGTGCGGCCTGCCAGCTTCGCTCTCCAGTCTGCGCCGCCTCTTCTGGCACTTCTTCCTTAGCCGCCAGCTTCCCTTTGTACCCCTTTATTACTTTCTTGAAAAGGTGTACTAACGAGTTGTAACTCTCGATATTAATAAAAGGAAAGCCCGTCGTAAGAGTGGCATTCAAGCCGCGGCAGGCGAAGTCTGTTGTTGACGCTGCTAGCGGCCCCTCCTCTCTCTTTCTTCCTAGCTCAGCTCAGCTCTCTCGGCAACCAACCTGCAAGCTCAACCGTCACATTAACCGTCTGCTCGACAGCTCCTGATCAACCTCCTCCTCTCTTGATCAACCTCCTCTGTTGATCAAACTTCTCCTCTGCTCTCAGCAGCCTCTCCTCTATCCCCGCAACCTCCTTGACAAGATGTTTGCTCCACTCTCGAGCACTCTGAATCTTCCCCCTTCTCCTCTATCCCCACGACCTCATCCTCTTCCTCTCCTAGCTTGTGAGACCAAACACCCCCTCCGTGTTAGCTGCCCCGGTGCCGTTTTCGCGCATCAACAGTTAACACGCGACCTTCAGATCCGGTCAGACGGTGAATAGCGACAGTTAACCATGTCAGATCATCACTCAGCCGAGAACCTTGCTCTAAGTCCCAGTGAAGATCCTCTCTGGGAAGCCTTCGATCAAACGCGCTGTGAGAATGCTCAGCAGTTCCAAGCAATCAACAAAATTCTTGCTTCAATCACACAGCGACTATACTCTCAACCAGCAGCAGCTCCAGCCGCTCCGATCAACCCAACACCAACTTTAGAGCATCAGTAAGCTTATCCTCAAGCTTGCCCTCTAGTCTATCCTTCTTATACAGCAACCTTCCCGCAAGGTCCTGCAGCTCCTCTGCGACCTCAAGACGAAGAATTTGATGCTTGCCAAAACTTCTTCCGGGAAGCAGCCCGGGGAAGCCCTGCTAGATTTCTCAATTTTCAGGAAAGTCATCCCTACCCTGCAGCTCCTGCCTTTGCTCCTCCTGCAGCAGCTTTTCGTTTTTACCCTCCTGCTTCTTTTGCAGCTGCAGCTTATGCCCCATTCTTTCCTTATGTTGTAGGAGATCAAGAAGAACCTTCTCCATTCACAGAGAATGTTCGCCATGAGCCAACTCCAACAAACTTCTGAGAGCCCCGGTTACCAATCTATACCGGAGAGACCGGTCCAGTAAAGCACCTTCAAGCCTTTGAGTCAGCCGTTGCTCTCAAAACCCTTACAGATGCAACTAAGTGCAAGCTCATTGTCACTACTTTTGATGGGCAAGTGAGGGACTGGTTCTATGGTCTTCGTCCTCACTCCATCACTTTCTTTGCTGATCTGCGAAGGGAGTTTTTTCTCAGATTCTCTACCTCCATCAAGAGAAAGGGCGGCCCTGAAGCCCTCTTTGAGATCAAGCAGCGCAGTGATGAAACTTGGTCTCAGTTTGTTGATCGATTCCAAAGAGAAATTTTGGATATCGAGATTGCTGATCAAGAAATGTACCGAGTAGCTCGTATCCACGGTCTTTGTGAAGGGCCGCTCAAGTTTGAAGCCAATGTCCGTGCTCCGAGTACATACCAAGAGTTTATTGCTTTAGCTAACTCTTACATCTAAGGCGAGAAAAGCAACCCAGGCTTCGTCTACAGGCTTCTATCAGAGAAAGACTCTCCTTCCCACAAACAGCCTCCGAGGTCTCCTCACAACCATTTCCCAATTCACTCAAGGAAGGGAAGAAAGTTTCAGCGCCAACGATACTACTTTCCGAGCCATGATCGTGCTCAAGATCAACCACTACTGCCACCAATTCCATCTTCTCAAATAGCTGCAGTCTATCGTCAGCAAGGCGATGACTTGCATGAGTCCGAAATAGATGAGGCCATTCAAGAAGTGAGCCAAATCATGAAGGATAAAGCTAACTACAAAAGGCCTTATCGATCGGCTGATCAAAGATCTAGAGACTCAGAACCATACTGCGAGTTCCACAAAGAGCCAGGCCACCTGACTGAGCACTGCCGAGCATTCCGTTAGCTTGTGCAAAGGATGCTTCGGCAGGGTAAGATGCATGACCTGCTTCCCAAAGAAGATCGCCCTGGTCCAGCAACCTCAAAGGGCAAAGGAATTGCAGATGTTCCTTGCTCCTCAAAAGGAGTGAACATAATCGAAGAGCCTCCTCTCCTCGTTGTTAACAATGCTGTCGAATGCTTCGATGCCGAGGACGAGGGTGTGCTTGGAAGGCTATTCTAAGTAAGCAAAGGACTTCACAGTCCTCCAAAGTTCCTCACAACTCAGATGGGTTATCTCTACTCATCCCCCTTTCAAATATTTCTCTCTTCAAACATTTTCATTTCAAAACACTTCTCAGTATTCATTACTTGTTTTGAACAAAGCTTTTATCTGGGATCTTATACTGACACAGTTCCCCTCTTGTGATGCTTCCTTCCTCTATTTTTCTCTTTGCCAAAGAGACCACTACACCAATGAGATATCGCCAAGTCTGGAATGCTCCCTCCGTAGATTGTTCTATGGCACCACCGCGACGACCACATATGGCGGGAGTATACCCATATGTGCAGTGGGAGCCGTTCAATCACGATGTAGGGCTTCAGATTTCGAATCCTAGCCGGCATCTGACATAGAGTGTGTGCTAGGGGAGCCCCATGTGTTAGCTCTGTTGTGATTTGCAAAGGATACATTACAGTTACGATGATCTTTGCTTGACAAGCAATGGCGATAAAGCGTAGCCTTGTCTCTTTGATCATCTGACAGCTGTGATGGCCGAACACTCTATGGTACTCTCGATCCGTGCCTTCGCGGGTTCACACAATTCCACTGATCAATCCACAGACAAGCAATAGGCCAATTGGCACAACTAGTCTCATTGATCAGTGATGATTGTACCTGAGGCAAGAGAGCAGTGCATCTAGCGATCCTTCTCAGGATTTTCCCTTGCTTTTCTCCTTTGCGCGGCCAACCCGCTTTGAGTAAGACTATACTCGGGATGATTTTCTCAGGCAAGTGATGCATATGGCCCATGGGGAACACCTGTGGCGGCATTCAACCTTCTTTAGTCATTCTGAGTATAGACCTCTTTTTGTCAACTGCCTTCTTTCACATGTGAACAGGTTAATCCGACCTTCCAAGAGGATTTCCGGCATTCATTTTGCTTATGCTTATTTCATATACATTGCTTGCTCAAGCGCTATCAGATGATGGTTCACAGAGCTATTCGTTACACTTGTCAAAATCTAATGGCATCAAACATTGATCAAGGAATCTTACTCTCCTCGATCATCAAGTCATGCTATTGCAATCTAGTTAAGATTGGCAGAATTCGTCAAGTTACTTCTCTACTAATCTGATCATGTCCATCCAGTCATATCAACAATTAACGCTCGATTTGTTGATCTGGGCTTCATGATAAAGAGTTCATCAGGCATTTTCCTTGTTATATGGTCATATCGGCCTTATCCCATCAACAGTTAACACTTGTAAGCCTTCTCTCCACAGGTACTTGCAAGCTTCTTTCATATATATATGTTTGCTTCTAACTCTTTCCTTATAGAGATTAGCAAACACTTGCAAGCCTTCTCTCCACAGGTACTTGCAAGCTTCTTTCATATATATGTTTGCTTCTAACTCTTTCCTTGCAGAGATTAGCAAACACTTGCAAGCCTTCTCTCCACAGGTACTTGCAAGCTTCTTTCATATATATGTTTGCTTCTAACTCTTTCCTTGCAGAGATTAGCAAACACTTGCAAGCCTTCTCTCCACAGGTACTTGCAAGCTTCTTTCATATATATGTTTGCTTCTAACTCTTTCCTTGGAGAGATTAGCAAACACTTGCAAGCCTTCTCCACACGTACTTTGAAGCTTCTTTCATTTATATGTTTACTTCTAACTCTTTCCTTACAGAGAGCAGCAAACACTTGCAAGCCTTCTTTTAGGTACTTGCAAGCTATTTCCATATCATGTTTGCTTCTCCTAACCTTCTTCTTGCAGAAATCAGCAGACACTTGCAAGCCCTTTCACAGGTACTTGCAAGTTACTTTCATATACTGTGCATATATTTAACTCTTCTTTTGCAGAAACCAGCAAAGACTTGTAAGTCCCTTCCAGGTACTTGCAACTCATTTTTCCTTCTTGTATACCCTTCATCCTTCTTTTTTGCAGAGGATAACAGGTGCTTGCAAGCCTCCATCAGGTACTTGCAAGTTATTATGCTTTTATGTTTTCCTCTCACTTTCATTTTGCAGAACTTAGTGGAAGACACACCTACTTCGTTTTGTAAAGGCAAACTCAGGTACACACTCGATGTACCACCCATACATGCCTACCCTAACTTTCCTCTTGCAGGAAAATAGACAGGAAGCACCAAACTCCTAAGGAGAGGCATCAGGTTCTATCTCTCCTTGCTCCCCTTCTCTTTCCGTTGGGGTGGATCACGATTTTCGCGGGTCTCCAACTTTTTTGAAGTTCTATTCAGAACTTAAAAAAGTGCGGGGACTATGTTAACCCCAAAATCGGCGATCCTTCCCAAGGTAGCCAGCTCGCTCATCACGGCCTGCCCCGGGTTCCTCCTGGAGGCCGTGATTCCCTAGGTTGGGCGGACAGAATTCTCTATCCGCTCAGGCCGCGCGGCGTGCGCGGTCTCAGCGGTCTGACCCCCAGGCCGTGCGCCTTTCCTTGGTCGGCAGGATCCGCGAACTTCTTCCACAGTCCGCCTCTGCAGGTCGCCCCCCTTTTTCGACTTAACCGCGAGTTTGTATCCGCAGGTCTCTCTCTGTCGGACTCAACTTCCTATCCGCCCAGGCCGGCAACAGGTCGATCAGTCCCTTCACCCAGCAACATGGGCAGCCGACTCCTCCAGTCCGCCTGCAGGGCGCGGACTCCAACTCTGGCGACCCGCCAAGACCAACAGAAGTCCAAGTCCCTCGCGAGCTGGGCGGACTCGAAGTGTGATCTAAACTTCCAGTCCGTCGTCATTGGTGAAATCCAACAGCCTCAACAGTCAGGCTCTCCATCTCCAGCATATGCGGACTCAGCCTTGCAGCAGCCGCGGACTTGGCGGACTCTCTATGCAGTCCGCCCATTCCTTAGCCAGCACCAGCTTCTCAGCAGCAGCGGGGTCAACTCCTCCTAAGTCCGCAGGCCTCTCGCAGGCTCAGCCAGTAGTAGCAGCTTCCTCCTCAGTCTGCAGCCTTCGTGGGGACTCAGTCAGCAGTTGCGGACTCCTTCCAGTCCGCCACTCAGCAAGCCCTCCAGAAAGCAGTGTCAGTCCTCATAACCTCGTGCGGACTCGCCGGACTCCGCGGGCACTCTATTGCTCGCACCCCTTACAGCTCTCAGTTCAGCAGTGGCGGACTCCACGGATTCTCCTCGCAGTCCGCCATGTAGCTTCCAGCATCCGCCACCCGAGCAGTAGGCGGATAGTCCCAGGTCAGCAGTGACGGACTCCGCGAACCCGCATCGCAGTCCGCCACTGAGTCTCCCGTTTTGCCGACAGCTGCTCCGGCTTCAGTGCCCAGTCCCAGTCCGCGCGCCCTGTTGCAGACTCGGCGGACTCCGTTTCCATCTCGCTCAAGTTACCGTCTCACCGGGGGTAACGTCACCGCAAGCCTTTACCTCCTCGGGCCTATAAATAGCCCCACATACCTCTCATATGGGGGTCTGGTCTCTACGCTCGGAGGATCGCTCTCGCGCCCGAAATCAGCCAGCCTGCCCAGTTCCTGCGGACTCCATTTCTCAGTCCGCACCCATCTCTGCGGCTTAGTCGCGCGGCCTGCCAGCCTCCGGTTCTCCAGTCCGCGTGGTCTCCTGTTTCCCTTAACCGCGCGTCCTGCCGGCTTCGCTCTCCAGTCCTCGTGGCCTCTTCTGGCACTTCTTCCTTAGCCGCCAGCTTCCCTTTGTACCCCTTTATTGCTTTCTTGAAAAGGTGTACTACCGAGCTGTAACTCTCGCTATTAATAAAAGGAAAGTCCATCGCAAGAGTGTCATTCAAGCCGCGGCGGGCGAAGTCTGCTGTTGCTGCTGCTAGAGGCCCCTCCTCTCTCTTTCTTCTTAGCTCAGCTCAGCTCTCTCGGCAACCAACCTTAAAGCTCAACCGTCACATTAACTGTCTGCTCGACAGCTCCTGATCAACCTCCTCCTCTCTTTATCAACCTCCTCTGTTGATCAAGCTTCTCCTCTGCTCTCACCAGCCTCTCCTCTATCCCTGCAACCTCCTTGACAAGCGTTTGCTCCACTCTCGAGCACTCTGAAGCTTCCCTCTTCTCCTATATCCCCGCGACCTCATCCTCTTCCTCTCCTATCTTGTGAGATCGAACACCCCCTCCGTGTTAGCTGCCCCGGTGCCGTTTTCGCGCATCAACACTATAGACGTATGCGTTTCGGGTTATGTAACACACCCGCCACTTTCCAAAGGTGCGTGTTAGCCATCTTTAATGAATATGTTGAATATATCATGGAAGTGTTTATGGATAATTTCTCTATTTTTGGAGACTCGTTTGATTTATGTTTGAATAATCCAGAGAAAGTTCTTAGGAGGTGTGAGGAAACAAACCTAGTGCTTAGTTGGGAGAAGTGTCATTTCATGATGAAAGAAGGGTTAGTACTTGGCCATAAAATCTCAAGCCAAGTAATTCAAGTAGATAGAGCGAAAATTGAAACCATAGAAAAGTTACCACCACCAACCTCCGTTAAGGCAGTGACAAGTTTCTTAGGACACGCTGGATTTTACTGCCGGTTTATTAAGGACTTCTCTAAAATTGCTAAACCCTTACTAGGCTTCTAGAAAAAGACAAACCTTTCATTTTTGAATAAGAGTGTCTACATGCCTTTGAGTTCTTAAAAGAGAGATTAAATAATTCTCCTATTATGATCGCGCTCGAATTTAGTCAACCATTTGAGATCATGTGTGACGCTAGTAGTTTTGTAGTAGGAGCTGTTTTAGGACAACGCCGAAACAAACACTTTCAACCTATATATTATGCTAGCAAAACACTTAATAATGTGCAGGAGAATTATACAACTACAGAAAAAGAACTCCTAACAGTGGTATTCGCCTTCGATAAATTTAGATCCTATTTAACATTGTCTAAGGTGGTAGTATACACAGATCACTTTGCGCTAAGATATTTATTAGACAAAGCGGAAGCAAAGCCTCGTTTAATCCGTTGGGTTCTTTTATTACAAGAATTTGATTTGGAAATTAGGGATAAACGATGAGCAAAAAACTTAGCGACAGACCATCTCTCACGTTTAGAAAATCCACTACGAGCAATGTTAGATGAATCTGAGATTTCTGATACATTCCCTAAGGAATCGTTACTTGCCTTATCTACAAAAATAAATCCTGATTATCCATGGTTTGTCGATTATGCAAACTATCTTGTGGCTAAGGTCCTTCCAAAAGAATTTTCATATCAGCAGAAAAAGAAATTTTTCTCTGACTTGAAATATTACTTCTGGGAGGACCCCTTTCTTTTTCGTATATGTACAGATTCTATTATACGAAGGTGTATATCAACAGAGGAGGGTTGGAAAATTCTGGAGTAGTGTTATTCAGGTCCTGTTGGTGGTCACTATGCAGCAAATCGCTCTGCAAAAAAGATTCTTGATTGTGGTTTTTATTGGCCCCTTCTATCCAGGGATGCCCAAAGGTATGTGCTTTCATGTGATTTTTGTCAAAAATCAGGTAATATTTCTAAATTACATGAAATGCAGCAAAAATTTATTCTTGAATGTGAAGTATTCAATGTATGGGGGATTAATTTTATGGGACCATTTCCAGTTTTTTACGGGAATAAATATATTTTGGTAGTTGTAGATTATGTATCAAAGTGCGTTGAAGCTCATGTTTTGCCTACTAATGATAGTAGAGTGGTAATCCGATTTTTGAAAACCTTATTTGCACGATTTGGCACACCACGTGCACTTATTAGCGATAGGGGTTCATATTTTTGTAATCTACAACTAGACAAAGTATTGCAAAAATATGGAGTTACACATAGGATAGCCACTCCTTATCATTCACAAACTAGTGGTCAAGTTGAAGTTTCCAATAGAGAACTTAAGAGGATCACAGAAAAGTCTGTAGAAGGGAATAGGAAGCAATGGTCTACGAAGCTAAACGATTGTTTGTGGGCATATAGGACCGCCTTCAAAATACCTATAGGGACCACCCCTTTTAGATTAGTGTATGGTAAATCTTGTCACCTGCCTATAGAATTAAACACAAGTCGTATTTGGGCAATATGCTCTTTGAATTTTGATACTAATTCTATAGGGGAGAAATAAAAACTTCAACTTAGCGAATTAGATGAGTGGAGAACCATGGCCTACAAGAACTCCCGGATTTATAAGGAGAAGACCAAGCTATTCCATGACCGTCACCTTCGCAAACCCAAGACATTCCAAAAAGGTGACCAAGTCCTCCTTTTTAATTCCAGACTGCGTTTATTCCTAGGGAATTTAACGTCTAAGTGGTACGGACCCTTCCAAGTTAAAGAAGGCTTTCCCTACGGCACCGTCGAGCTAACTCACCATGAGAAAGGCGATTTTAAAGTTAATGGGCATCGATTAAAGCTTTACTACGGTGCGCTTCCTCAAGATTTCACTCGTCAAGAGACCTGCCTCCGTCTAGACTAGGATTATGTAAAATATAATAATGTTTCTAAGTTTATAAAATTTTTAGTATAAGTCTAGTTAGGTTTTAATGAAAAAAAATTTCTTTAATAAAATTCACTTTGGCGGAATTCTAAATTCAGAGGAGGACACGGGTAACCACACGCACGTATGTGTTGTCGTATGCACTACACAATCCTTAGGCCTAGCCGTATCCAGTATAAACCCAGGAGTAGGCAGCTTGTATCCCGAGCACCACACGAGTACACACATGCTCATGTGTGTGGTCGTGTCATGAGCCATTATTTTAGCGATAAGCGCCAGAGCAGGACACGGGGAGACACCCGGCCGTATTCGGCGTCGTGTCGCTGTTTGACGAATTCTTTCCCGAGAAGCACACGGGTCGACACCCGGCCGTGTGCTGCGCCGTGTCGCTGTTCGACAATATTTGTCTAGAGAAGGACACGGCTAAACACTCGACCATGGAAATACCCATGTCGCTGTTCAACGAAATGCTGCCCGAGAAGGACACGGGTATTCACCCAGCCGTGTCATCACCCGTGTGCATTTTAATGCACCGTGCCCAAGCAGGACACGGGCGGTGAACATGGTCATGTTGTTGACCGTGTCCGCCTGACACGCTGCCATCCCGTGATTTTTGACCACACGTCTCGACGCAAAACCGTGTTCCACGCGGTTAAGATTCCGTAACACGGGTGCACACACAGCCGTGTGCGCACCCATGTTCGCCTTCTTTAAATAGGGGTCGTGTGCTGGTCATCTTCATCTCCTTCCTCTGGTTTCCAAGCTGCAGCTCTTGCACAGATCTTTGTCTCCAGGGCCTGTTGAGTGTTCACCTTCAACGTGCGTGGATTTGCTTCCGAAATTCTTCTTCTTTCCTCCTAGGTAACATTTATTGTTTATGTTTGTACTCAACTTCTTTCTCTCCACCCTCTTCTCCAATTTCTTCCTCTCCCCCATTCATTTTCCTCCTCTTTTGGTTCCAAATTCTTCTTCATCATTTTTTTAAAACAAAAATTCTTGTATTTGTCCACAGATCATGTCTTCAGGACGAGCCCAAGGCAGTGGTCGTCATCGCCCGGAGCCCCCGGCTTTGTCTACGAAGAGGCGCGACGCCACTGCGCCGTTGGAGTTCATCGATGCAGCACACGCCAACCGCTACAACCGCCCCCCGTCAAAAAAATATCAAGACATCCGAACAATTGACTGGAGCCTATTAGAGGAGATAAATTTAGCTGGAGATGTCCGAGAGTTGATATCTGTAATGGGCTGGGAGCAATTTTTGCTATCGAAGAGTTAGGTTTTAAGGAACTCACGCTCGAGTTCATGTCGTCATTTTATTTAAATCTTAGACCTACTCTTACCGAGCACGCACAAGCGCACGAGGGGGTCATCTCTTTTGGAGTAGCGGGCACTTTTTATACACTCACCCTTCTCCAGTTCACCCAATATTTAGGGGTGTATGAGGATTCATTCCACTTTAGTGTCGCCTACCTCGAGCTTCATTTTGATCTCCCCACTCGCGACCTTGCCGGCAACATCTGGACCCGGCTTTCTTTTGACGATAGTCCATATGAGGCCAAGAGGTCTAAGGCCTCCTAGTTGCATAGCCCCGCCCTCCACTACATTCACCACCTGCTTAGCCATACCCTGAGCGGCCGGGGCGAAAGCTCTGGCATTGTTAGTAGGAAGGACGTGCTATACCTTTATAGCATGTTGTCTCGTTATCCCCTCCATCTGGGCTATATGCTCGCCCAGTTCATCCTTCACCAGGCCGACAACTCCCCCATAGGTTCTATTTTTGTAGCACCCTACATCACACGCCTGGTGAACAATACGAACATATTCTCATCTCTTCCCCCGATGATAGTGGTCGCGAAGACCGTGCCCATCATGATGGCCAGTCTTCGATCCCTCCGCCTTGTCACCTCCCGTCAGGGCCGGGGTGGCATTACATATTCTCTTTTGAGGCGTGGACCGCACACGCAGGATGACGATGACAACGAGGTGGATCCGGACATTGATGAGCCTCTGGTGCCTCCGTCCCGCTCTACTTACTCTCAGGGTGAGTCTTCTGCTTCTCCTCCTCGAGCGCGTTCACAGTACTCGTGGGAGATCCAGCACTTCTTCGATACCAAGCTCTCGCCACGATTACATCATATAGAGGCATCGTAGAAGAGGACTGAGTACGTCATTATTCAAATCAGGGACCACTTGGGGATCTCTCCAAGACCACCGACAGACGATCAGACCGACCCGCCAGCCTACTTTTGACATGTATCATTGTATTTTAGTAGCATTTCTTTGTACCAGTGTATTCTCAAACATTTTATATATTATCATATTTGCTCCTTTTTCATTCATGTGCTCTTTTATTTTTATGATACGCAGTTCTTTATTTATTGGTGAAATTACTTTCTCATCTCTTTACATTACAATGAGGACATTGCAAATTTTAAGTCTGGGGGTGGATGTTCTTCAATTCACTAATTTCTGTGATAGACAAGATTACAATTAGTTATACTTTTGCTATCATAATATTCAAGGTTGTTATACCCACCCCCCCCCCCCCCCCGAAAAAAAGAATTTGATAGACAAGATTACATTGCAATGAGGACATGTAAAATTTGTGCTATTTTATTCGTATGTAGATCTTCAAACAAAGAGAATTATCCTAGTTATGAATTTGATGAAAACAATACGATACATGATTACCAAATTGTTCAAATTAAAGTTTCATGCAAAATAAAAGATAAATAAAGTTGAATCACCAAGAGAAAGAAGAGATTAAGAGAGATACATGAAAGATTAAACGCATACAAAAATATCCTTCAAATCCTCCTCTTAGATGCTCCACTTTCGTGCTCAAGAAGTTCATCAAATGAAAATGATCCAAAAGTCCTCTCCTAATTTTTCTACAGGTATTTTATAGTCTCCTAGCAAACAGGGTCGGAGTGTTGGAGCTCCCGTGAGTACTGTGAACGCGCTCGAGGCGAATTTTAAGTCCCTGATACTTTCTCAGCTCTTTACATTGCAATGAGGACATTGCAAATTTTAAGTCTGGGGGTGGATGTTCTTCAATTCACTAATTTTTGTGATAGATAAAATTACAATTAGTTATACTTTTGCTCTCATAATACTCAAGGTTGTTATACACCCCCCCCCCCCCAAAAAAAATTTATTTTGTACTCCTTTAAGCTCTCATTACTTCACCATTTGGGATTATAACTATCTAATTTAACTTCGCACGCTGATTAAAATGAATTGATGTAGACTCATTGAGTGTTTAACTTTGTTGATTCGTAATTAAGTATAGAAATTGATTAGCCTAATTTTCTTTGTATAATCTATTTTTAAGATTACTCCTTTATATTATTAACTATCAACCACTTTATTTTAGAAAATATAATCATCTATAATAACGTGAGTTGATGAGTGTAATATTTTTATAATTTTGTATTAGGGGATCAAAATAAAGAATACTTTCTATTGATGTCTAGAACTTACCCTCTATCGATCCTCAACAATTTTGCATAGGTTAATTAGTGAGGGCGGAAATGACTTAGGCCTCCTTTTGGATAGCTTGAGTCTTGCACACCCAAAATCTTAAACATTATACCCTTGCACACCCAGTTTGGACATAATCCCTATGCCTTTTGATACTCTACCACTAAAATTCACCAAGGCCAAATCCTTACCTATTAGCACACCTATCATTGAGGTTTTCTTGGTTGAGTTGTTCGTAGTGATATATGGCCTGAGTGCGTGTATACTTACACCCACTTGGAATGATCCCTATTATGAACCCTAAAAAAACATAGTGATATGTGGCCTGAGTGCGTGTATACTTGCACCCATTCGGAATGATCCATATTATGGCCCCTTGGTTAAGAGAAAAAATAAAATATAGAGTTTCCATCAAAAATGTGGGAAGTATAATAACTGCAAAGTCTGGGGGTGCTTTTATAACATTGATGTATGTTAAGGTATTTACAAAACAAAAGGCTCAATCGTGATTTAGGTGTGAAAAAAACCCCATCAAATTTATCTTTGATTACCCCACCTATTATCGCCGATCCTAAGCCAAAAAAGGTTACACCATAATACAAGTCCTAAGGATCCAACCTCACTAATTCTAACTAGTGTCGTGGAGAGGGTGTGAAAATGTAAGCTCATGATTATCCATGGTGGTACTTACAAGTTTTGAAATACTAATATGTATCTTATTGAGATTGTTATTTTCTACTCACAATTGTTATAGATGACTATACTTCTATTTCTAAGAAAAAGTGAAAGATAGTTAACAAATATATTGGAGGAATTTTAAGATAAAGTAATATTTAGAAAAGTCTGTTATACTATTTCCTATATGATTACATCATCAAAGTTTTCTTAAATTCATAGCAAGCATTGTGCGGAAGCAAAATTATATATTAGTAACCCAAATATTGGAATTAGTTTGCTTAGGGACAAGCAAAAATCTAAGTCTGGGGGTATTTGATGAGTACACTTATGATATGCTTTGTGCTATCATAATTGTAATCATGTCCACTATTTTCTACCTATCTATGCAGTAATTTTGCGTAAATAGTTATGAATTTGCTTTATCATGAGTAGAAGAGCACAGATTAGGAGTTTCTATTATTCCATGTATTAAGCTATCTATTTATTCTTTTATTTTTCTAATGCAGGTATCACTAACCAGTGGAGCTAGAAGTCTTGGAGCAAATAGAGGAGTTCACGGATTCGACATGGCTGATGGCAGGACAAGAATGGGGTGCACACGGGTAGGCACACGCCTATGTTGCCTACCCATATCCTATCCGGGATGGAGCAGAAGAACTGGAGGTAGAAGACAGAGCACCACACGGGTGGGAACACGCCTATTCGGCATAAATCCAACTTCGGCTGCCAACCAACCCGTGTGCGAAGAACACGAGGCACAACACGGCCATGTCCATACCCGTGTCATCTGACACGGCCCATGACCAGACACACCTATTCGTGTGGAACCGCCCTTGAACCATCAACACGGCCGTGTTGGAACCCGTGTCCGACCCTGTTTGCTAGGAGACTATAAAATACCTGTAGAAAAATTAGGAGAGGACTTTTGGATCATTTTCATTTGAAGAACTTCTGGAGCACGAAAGTAGAGCATCCAAGAGAAGGAGGATTTTAAGGATATTTTTGTATGTGTTTAATCTTTCATGTATCTCTCTTAATCTCTCCATTCTCTTAGTGATTCAACTTTATTTATCTTTTATTTCGCATGAAACTTTAATTTGAACAATTTGGTAACCATATATCGTATTGTTTTCATCAAATTTATGATATTTTATTCGTATGTAGATCTTCAAACAAAGAGAATTATCCTAGTTATGAAATTATTATTTGCTTTACTTGAATCCCAACTTTTTAGATTGAGGAATTGGAAAGTTGTGATGATGTTTATATGTTCATATTTAGGTGTTATTTCTCTTTACATTTCAATTTGCATGATCGAGAGATATGTTGATTGGATTATTATAATACGGATAAATGGATTCATGTTATTTTAGAGATAAGATTTCGTGATTTTATGTACTAGATAGGGTACTTTACTTTAATGCAAATTTGAGGGTTGGAAATTGTTCGAGAGAAAATTTACTAATTTAGGTTTAGATTTTGAATTGCTCAAGAGAGAATTTGATAAATGTTTAACACTTACAATACAACGAATTTGATAATCTTAGTATTACCTGATTACATAGAATTGAGTTAATGAGCGGTTATTTTCATGTGAATGCTCTTAGACTTTCGGCTTTTTATCATCTTTGATCTTTCAATGTTTATTTATCCAAGTAGTCATAGTTAGTATAATTTAGGTTAAAAATCAGTTTTAATTATAGGTATGGTAATAGAGTGAGGGTGAGTACGAGTATTTGAAAAGGCTCCGTGGAATACGACACGAGATGTAGATTTCTCCTATACTATGATAGATATGTGCACTTGCCTGAAGGTTAAATTAATCTAGCTTATGCACATCTACATAGTTTATACTAGAGTGTAAAATGAATCCGCATCAAGTTATTATTTGTTACAAAAAAAATTATCAGTAATGCTCCCTAACTTTTCCAGTCTTTTGATTATGAAACCCACCAAATCAATTATACAACAAGTTTCGCCAAACCTTTGTTTACCTAGGGATCTATCAACAAAATCTCACCAATCTTTTGTTTAGCACAACCACCAATGCTTTAAGATCAGCAACCGCATACAACCTCAACATTTATCTACTATAACTTCTCTATCAAGTTTGAACCCAATTCTACACTAACCCGAGAGCAACCTGTAATTAAGACTTGACTGTATAACAACTTTGACTGGATATTCCTGAGTCTACAAGACTCGTATGAAAACGTGGAACTATCCGTTGGAAGGGTATTTCCAAGGACTACAACTTTTGTATTTTGTCCATCACCCAGATCAGAACGTAAGATACTTGAAATCAGACTCAAAGTCTGCTGCGTACTGAAAAAAGATTTTTGCACGTATAACATTTCAGCCCAGCAAGTTCGATTGGACTTTCCTGAGGCAACTGACCTCGTATGAAAACGATAACCATCCATTGGAAAGGTCTTTCCAAGGGCAATGACTTTCGTGTTTAGTTGAAAGCCCAGATCTGGTTGTATCATACCCGAAAATGGCTTTGAAGTTCGGTGCGAACAGAAAATAGATTTTTGCACGCATCTTAAAGTAAGATAAACGACATCGGTTCATCTTCTTCCTTTAGATATTTATTCAAAGTTATACACAGAATTTTCTCCTCCCTTATTCACCCTCAATAGATCATTTTTCTTCACAAAACCAAGTCCATCATCGTCACAAAGAAGTGAGGAGAGGTTGAAGACATCAAATCTCTAGGGCACAAGCCCTAACATGGTCTCTTCCAAGGAAATCTTCCTCTCACAAATCGAATCTCTTTTGAGTCGATATCACTCCTAGAAATAACTAAAGATCTAGCACCCAGGGAGAGGGTAGGAAGCACACCTCGTTTCTTGCCATGGATCTTGTTATCCTTGTTGGCGGCATGGTTCCTCTCCTTTGGTATTGTTTCCATGAAGACGAAGATCGGCTCCAGTGACTTCGGCACCTTCTTCTCTTCCGACGGGCTTGCACATTAACGACTCGGCAAAAATGACAACGTGATGGCTAAGGTTTTCTGTAAGTCTCTTTTATAATAGGAATTAGGGTTAACTGCTTTACCACGTGTCGGCCTGCCATTGGACTGTTAGAGTTACCATGGTGATCTAGAAGTGGTCAAACATGTAATCTCACTGCCAACGCGATATGAGCCTGCAGGGTCGCACATAAGAGATGTGGAGAAGTTGGATGATTGACTGTGTTGGTAAAGGTTACCAATCACCGACCTGAATGGGGTTATGGGCAAAGTGTTGCCTTAAAGGATCGTCGGGTTGGGCAAATGTTGCCTTGAAGGATTGGTAAGAATAGTCAACCGAGGGTCGACGAGAAAGGTCGAGGATTGGTACTCTGATTCTCGCCGATCGACGAGAATCGTCGAGAATTGGTACTCTGATTCTCGCCGATCGACGTGAATCGTCGACCCACGTTCGGCGTGAATCGTCGAGTATTGTACTCTGATTCTCGCCGATCCGGGTGATTCTCGCCGATTGTGATTCTCGCCGATTGTGATTCTCGCCGATTGTGATTCTCGCCGATTGTGATTCTCGCCGATTGTGATTCTCGCCGACTGATTCTCGCCGATCCTAACTGATTCTCGCCGATCATAGGTGATTCTCGCCGACTGATTCTCACCGAATCTGCTGGGTGATTCTCGCCGAATCTGGAACCCTAGTTTTCTGGGTGGTCTGCGGATAGCGATATTCCTAAGTCTATTTATGCCTTTGGTATAAATAGACACCTAGGGCTTTCGGGTAAGATATCTTTTTCGCTGATCGAATCGAAGCCGACGAAAGTGTTCCGCCGTTCGTTCGCTCCGCCGATCCCGAATCCCGCCCACGGAAGGGTTCCGCCGCCGTGATCGCTCCGCCGACCTCCTCCTCTCCGGCGATCGTCGCCGGTATTGCTCTTCCTGGCGCGGACCTAACAGTCCGTGGAATAGCAAGGTGCGGTCATCATCCTTCCCGATTATCTGTGCGACGGAAAACTCAGCGTTCTCCTGCTCGTGTGGATTTCTGCAGAGACGTGGATATTATTCCACGTAGAACTCGCCACTAGCAAGAAGTCGAAGCTTGGAGCATCTCCGTTGAGTTGTGACTCAACGCCACCGAGGTAATTTTTGCCTAGTTGTATGTTAACTTCTTGATTCAACTACCATGGCCCGATCCCATCTCTTTTGGGTTTTCTTGATGTTTTTATTCTTCTGTTGCGTGCACAAGTGTTGTGCCATCCTCATAGAGAAACCCAATAGTGGTATCAAAGCGAGGTTACGGCCATGATTGTTGTATTGGAAGTTTTGTTATTCCAGTGCGTGTAAACCTAGGGATTTAGAAGTGTTCTAAATGTCTAGATTTAGTCTTGGTACCCCGCCAAGAACGTCTGGGATTGCGTGAGAATTTCTAATTGTTAGAAATTGTAGTCTCCTTAGCAGTAACCATCCCTCGAGTTTGTTTTGGATTTTGAATCCAACATAGAGAGATGAGCTTGTCTACTGCTTTAAGTTGAGTTGTCTTTGCTTTTGTCCAATGCATGTAAATCTGAGGATTTGGAAGTTTCCGGATGTTCAGATTTAGCCCTTCCTTCTATCAAATGTTGATGGGGTCAGGTTGTGCACATAAGGGATGCATGTGGTTTTAGGAATTTTGTATTTCCTTGGATGTGCACATTGATCAAATGTTGATCATGGTTAACTGTTAACCTATAATTAAAATCCCTTCATCAAATATTAAGTGTTCGGATGCCTTCCGATGGATGACACTATTCCTGCCTCGATCGATGAAGTGTGGGCTTGCCAAAGCAAGGTGCATTAATCTATCTTGGTAAGGGTGCGAGCGGATAATTGTGATATCCCACTGTCGACATAGGGTGCAACTTAACTAGGTGACCTCAAAGGTTGAGTGCCTAGAGGCATAGGGTTGGCATGCACCATATGATGGATGCGAGTAAGGAGTTATTCACCAACCATACAAGAATTGCATGAGGATGCAATTGGCAAGCGTTGCCTACCTAAATTACCGCATCGTGAGAGGAAAGCCAAAGCTGACTCATTGTGTTGGTGAAATACGGATCTTGTCCACTAAGAGAGTAGCTCGCATGAACTCTCCGAATTATTAGTGAGGGCTATCATTTCGAATAAAATAGTGGGAGTGTTTTAATTGAAGTCCAAATTAAAATAAATTGTATTTGAAATTTTGGTACTGATTTTATTCTGCATAAATTCTTGTAGAATTCCATGGCAAGTGTTTCACACTCCACTTTGTCTCTGAGAGCCATCCTTGAGAAGGATAAGCTCAGTGGGACAAATTACATGGACTGGTACAGGAACCTGAGAATTGTTCTCAGGCAAGAGCGAAAGCTCTATGTCTTGGAAGAAGAAGCCCCCGAGGTGCCGACCGGGAACTCTTCCCGTGCTGAGAAGGATACTTATAAGAAGTATACTGACGATGCTTTAGATGTCGAATGCCTTATGCTTGCCACTATGAACTCTGAGCTTGAGAAGCAACATGAGAACATGGGGTGCAAGGAGATTGATGAGCATCTCAAGAAAATGTTTCAAGGGCAGGCTCGTCAAGAAAGGTTCGACATCATAAAAGCGTTGTTTCAGTGCAAGATGGGAGTTCGAGACTCAGTAGGGACTCATGTACTCAAGATGATTGGGTATATAGAGAACCTTGAAAGGCTGGGTTTTCCTCTTGGTCAAGAGTTGGCCACAGATCTGATCCTGCAATCATTGTCGGACAGTTATGAGCAGTTCGTCTTGAACTACAACATGAATGAGATAGACAAGACACTGCCCAAACTCCTAGGCATGTTGAGAACTGCCGAAATCAATATGAAGAAGGCCAAGCCTGCCAGCCCCATACTGATGGTGCATAAGGACAAGGGCAAGGCCAAGGGCTCTAAGAAGACGAAGGTGGGACCTAAGTCATATCTTGAGCCCAAGTCTTCTGCACTGATGAAAAAGAAAAGCACGGTGAAGGAAGGGAAATGCCACCACTGTGGCAAGGCTGGTCATTGGAGGAGGAACTGTCCTTCCTACATTGAAGGTCTGCAGAAAATGAAGGGAGGTATGACTTTTGCTTCAAATATTCACGTTATAGAGATAAACCTTTCTGCTCCTTCATCTTGGGTATTGGATACCGGATGTGGTTCTCACATTTGTACAAATGTGCAGGAACTGGGAAGGAGAAGATTGCTGAGTAAAGGGGAGGTGGACCTCCGCGTCGGCAATAGAGCAAGAGTTGCTGCTGTAGCCGTAGGGGTTTACTGTCTTTCTTTGCCCAGTGGGCTTGTAATAGAACTATATAATTGTTATTTTGTTCCGGCCATAACTAGAAACATTGTATCTATTTCATATTTGGACATGATTGGATTTTCTTTTATAATTAAGAACAATTGTTGTTCTATATTTAAGAATGATGTTTGTTATGTTGTAGCCCAATTGTTTAATTGTCTTTATGTTTTGAACTTGGACCATCTGATCTGTAATGTAGAACATAATAAAAGACTAAGAACAAATGACTCGAACCCTACATTTCCCTAGCATTGTCGTTTAGGCCATATCAACAAGAAGCGCATATCCAAGCTCCATAGAGATGGACTTTTGAACTCATTTGATTATGAATCATTTGAGCGATGTGTATCTTGTTTGTTAGGCAAGATGACTAAAGCTCCTTTCACTGGTTATACTGAGAGGGCTGAGGATCTCTTGAGTGTTGTACATAGTGATGTATGCGGACCCATGAGTTCCATGGCTAGAGGTGGGTATTTCTAATTTGTTACGTTTACTGATGATTTCAGTAGATACGGATATTTGTATCTTATGAAGTGCAAATCCGAGACCATTGAAAAGTTCAAAGAGTTCAAGAATGAAGTAGAAAACCAGTTGGGTAAAAAGGTTAAAGCACTCCGATCTGATCGAGGTGGCGAATACCTGAGTCATGAGTTCCGTGATCATCTGAAAGAGTGTGGTATTGTATCACAGCTCGCTCCACCTAGAACACCACAACATAATGGTGTGTATGAGAGGAGAAATCGTACTCTGTTAGACATGGTACGTTCGATGATGAGTCATGCAGACTTGCCTGTTTCCTTTTGGGGTTTTGCTTTAGAGACTGCTGCAATGACATTGAATCGCGCTCCAATGAAAATGGTTCTGAAGACACCATATGAGATATGGACTGGGAAGCATCCTAGTATGTCGTTCATTAAAATTTGGGGCTGTGAGGCATACGTGATACGTCAAATGCCTGACAAGCTGGAACCCAAATTGGATAAATGTTATCTGGTGGGATATCCTAAGGAAACGAAAGGGTATTACTTTTACCTACCGTCTGAGGGCAAAGTGTTTGTTGCAAGGATTGGTGTCTTCTTGCAGAAAGAGTTCTAATCAAGAAAGACTGAAAAGGTAGAGCTTGAAGAAGTTCAAGAACCACATGTAGTGAATGAACCGGAATTGGATTCTGAGACAGGACTACAAGATGTTGTAGCGAGAGAACCTGCTCAAGGAACACAAGTCCTACATAGATCTGGTAGACCGGGGTATGAACCTGAGAGATATGGATTTCTCGTGTCTCAAATAGGTAATGTGTTGCTTATGGATCATGATGATGAACCAGCAACCTACCAAGAGGCTATGAATGGACCGGACTCTGACAAATGGCTTGAGGCTATGAAATCCGAAATGGATTCCATGTATGCAAACCAAGTTTGGAACTTGGTGGAACCACCTGAAGGGGTTCGACCCATAGGGTGCAAGTGGGTCTTCAAGAAGAAGACCGACATGGATGGGAATGTACAAACATTCAAAGGGCGACTGGTGGCTAAGGGTTTCAAGCAAATTCATGGTATTGACTATGATGAGACTTTTTCCCCTGTTGTCATGGTAAAGTCCATAAGGATATTGCTTGTTGTTGCTGCGTATTATGACTATGAGATCTGGCAGATGGATGTCAAAACGGCTTTCCTTAATGGAAACCTCCTTGAGGAAGTGTATATGACACAACCCGAGGGTTTTGTATCCCCAGATGAAGCCACTAAAATATGCAAGCTGAATAAGTCCATTTATGGACTGAAACAGGCCTCTCGAAGTTGGAATCTTCGTTTTGATGAGAAAATCAAAGAGTTTGGTTTCATCAAGAATGAAGATGAGCCTTGTGTTTACAAGCAAATCAGTGGTAGCATTGTTGTCTTCCTGATATTGTATGTAGATGACATACTGTTGATTGGGAATGACATTCCTACCCTGAAAGTCGTTAAGAACAACCTAGGGAACTGCTTTTCAATGAAGGATTTGGGTGAAGCGACTTATATACTCGGTATTAAGATCTATAGAGATAGATCGAAGAAGTTGTTGGGCTTAACCCAGAGTACGTACATCGAAAAGGTGTTGAAGCGGTTCAACATGCTTGAGTCCAAGAAAGGATTTTTGCCCATGTCTCATGGTGTGAATCTCTCTAAGGACCAGTATCCAAAGTCTTGTGAAGATAAGGACCGCATGAAGTTGATTCCATATGCTTCGGCAATTGGATCAATCATGTACGCGATGTTATGTACTCGACCCGACGTCTCCTTTGCTTTGAGCATGACTAGTAGGTATCAGTCAGACCCCGGTGAGTGTCATTATATTGCAGTCAAGAATGTCTTGAAGTACTTGAGAAGGACTAAGGATGTGTTCTTGGTGTATGGTGGAGAGGAATAGCTCGTTGTAAGTGGTTACACGGATGCTAGCTTCCAAACTGATAGAGACGACTCCAAGTCTCAGTCAGGTTTTGTGTTTTGCCTGAATGGAGGAGCTATGAGCTGGAAGAGTTCCAAGCAAGAGACAGTTGCTGATTCTACAACAGAGGCCGAGTATATCGCCGCAGCTAATGCGGCGAAGGAGGCTGTATGGATTAGGAAATTCATCGGCGAGCTTGATGTAGTTCCTAGCATTGTTGGTCCCGTAGTTCTCTACTGTGATAACAATGGTGCAATTGCACAATCTAAGGAACCTAGATCCCATCAGCGCTCCAAGCACATACTTCGGCGGTTTCATCTTATTCGTGAGATTGTCGAACGAGGAGATGTGAACATTTGCAGAGTGCCGACTGAGGAGAATATTGCGGATCCACTGACAAAGCCTCTCGCGCAGAGAAAGCATGATGGTCATACTAGATCGATGGGTATACGATACCTAAATGATCAACTCTAGTGAGAATCTTGTGGATTGCATGTATACATGTATTTTGTTGGCTATTTGTTCATATGATGAACAGTGTACCTAGTTTTTCTTTTACAATTAATGGCAAGTTCTTTTATTATGAGTTTTCTATATGATAGTTAAATGTTAACATAATAGATACCCTTAGAATGTTCGTGAAAGTCCACCTAGTGTCAGTTATGTGCACCTATGGGGGGGATAGGTGACGAGTAGTTCTTTTGCGGAATTTACGGATGTACCTGCACAATAAAAACAACAAGCACGGCACACAGAATACACAACAAATTTATAGTGGTTTCCCGACTTGGGTACATCCACTTTCCCCCTTCGACCTATCTCCCCAACAAGGGACGACTCGGTCACTTCTCCAACGGGATTGAAATCCAATCCCTTCACTAACGGAAGGAGCCCTTCCACACGTGAGAGTCAACACTCCCACAAAACGGGTTGCACCCAACCCTTATAATACGGAACAACGTTCCTTTACAACAAAATTAAATATAGAAAGTATGTGTGATACAAACTTCTTCTGGAGACTACGGTGTTCCTCTTGTTCGACGACGTGTTCTTGAAGTCGATGAAGAGTCTACAACCTTGGTCTCTCTTGGAGAGGATCTCCCGGAACCGGCGGCGGCAATCCGAGCGGCGGCTTGGTTCGGAGTCGGCGGCAACGAAGGTGCACTGCTGCAGTGCTTTGAGATCCAAACTTCTTTGCGAAGCAAACTAGGTCTACCAACGGTCACTCTAGGATCGGTCGTCTCGATCGATTCGGACGGGGGAGTTTTTCCCGGTCAACAAATCGAGAGACAAGAGATCTCTGGATAGACACGTGAGACGCAAGCTTTGCTAAGCTTCTGTCGCCGGAGATCGGGAAGATGAACGATCAGCGGCGGCGACGTACTTGCCCGAGCGCGACGGCGGCGGAGGAGAGAAATCGCAATATTAGGGTTTCCGCTTGCTCGGCTTCTTTCTGTGTATTTTCTCCGTTCAAAATACCTGAGTATAAATACTGTAGCTACCTCCAAAAAGACCGTTTGTGGGACCCACAAAAGGAATCCCCAAATCCCGGTCCAGAAATTTAACAGTGGCAGAATCCGGTTCAGGAATTTCCAGAAAAACGCCAAGGAAAAATCGGCGAGAATCGCATACGATTCTCGACGAATCGGCGAGAATCACCAAGTGATTCTCGACGATTCGTCGAGAATCGTCAGTGATTCTCGCCGAATCACTTATTGATTCTCAACGAATTTCACTTGGTATACATGAGCTCCTTGGCCACTGGTTCGGCGAGAATCACTAGTGATTCTCGCCGAATCATACTTGGCACCATTTAGAGGTGGCCAGAAGGAGTCGGTGAGAATCACTAATGATTCTCGTCGATTCGGCGAGAATCACTAGTGATTCTCGCCGAATCGGCGAGAATCACTTGGTGATTCTCGTCGAATTTGCCTTGGACGAATTTTCGTCTTCCACCCAGGAGCTGCTCCTTGATCCTCCATGCTCCTTGTCTTCTCTTGCATATGAACGGCCCTGTACTTGAAAGTAAGTGCACTCCAATAGAGAGAGTACACATAGGCCAACACACTGATCTGCTCAACGAGGGATTACGTCGTGCAGACCCGTGTATATTGACCTACTGCACCCTGACATTGGTGTGCACTTAGCGTGGAGGAACTGCAAGCACAACTTGAGATGTTTCATCAAATACATTGTGAATTCATCTTAGCTTGACAGGTGGCTTCCTCAAATCTAGGTAATCGTGAGTACAATACCCAACAATCTCCCCCTATTTGACGAAGCCA
This sequence comes from Platanthera guangdongensis, assembly GCA_039583875.1. NCBI lineage: Eukaryota > Viridiplantae > Streptophyta > Magnoliopsida > Asparagales > Orchidaceae > Platanthera > Platanthera guangdongensis. Next base: position 9,174,351 of record CM077159.1, on the reverse strand, counting down.
AAACCCTACTAGCTAAGATGAATAACACTTATCAAATAATAAACATAGCATTCAGAAATTAAACATGCAGCACAAGAGAATATATGCAATCAGATCAGGACTTGAGTCATTCACAAATTCAAATATATATACCAGGATAAAATTATTCACATATAATCCAGAATTGTTTATATGACAACAATAATCATTAAATGTTCTTAAGACACAGTGACAAGCTATAAAGTGTTGACTATTTGTCCTTAGCTACGTCACCCTTAAGATTTTGAGCCAAGTACTTCTTGCTTTGCCTCTCCATGTATTCTTTGGGCTTCGGGTAGTACCTAGGAGGAGCAACTTTATCTGGATCCTTGTTGTTTCGGAAAAAGATGTTGCGTTTCGCTTCAAATGCTTTGTGCGTTTCCCATTCATACTAGCTATATGCTTCATTTCGATTGATCTCTCCTTTTTCTTGCAGCCGGAAGGTGTCTAAGATGATGTTCCTTGAAACTGGACTCCACCTTTCGTTTCGTACATCCTCCTCACTCATTCTGATTCGCTTCTTAGCTAGAGTCTCCTTGGAGGTCCCTTCCTGAACTTTTCTCTTCCCCCTGGCTTTTGCTAAGGCCTCTTGGTCAAACATGCTCCTCAGTTTAGCTTTGGAGAGAGCCCTAGCATCAGCTTCATGTGTGGGAATATCTGCAGCAGCACCTGCACTTACATCCTCAGCAACACTTACTTCCTCAGCAGCCTTAGATGTCTCAGGGACATGAATACCGGCAGGGTTGTCAGGCAGAACGACGCCTAACGTACCTAGCGCCTGTTGAAGCATCCACCAGCAGCTCTCATAGACATATTTGCTTGATTGTGCGAAGTTTGTGTCCATGCTTTCTTGAAGCTCGGCCAACTTAGCGATATACTCTTTCTCCCCCTTTTTGGCTTCGTCAACTATGCAGTTGGCATATGAGTGCAGGGAGTCATCAATATGCTTCGTTGTCTTGGTGAATTCAGTGATCAGGGCCTGCTGATTGGCATTTAAAGTGACCATATTACCATCAAACAGCTGAATGTTGTTGGCTACAACGTGTGCGTTCTGATTTACGACAGCCAGGGTATCAGTATTCTTTTTCAAACCGGCCATTAAGAGTGTGACAGCTTCGCCGGCCGCGGTGTACTTCTCCTCAAATTTCTTCTCCATCATGTCCAGCTTATGGTTGATTTCCACCATATTCTTGAGCATCAGATTTTCAGAAGTCTTAATCCTTTTCAGCAGAGTTTTCTGAGCTATATCAAAAGAGTCTTTAAGCTCATTTACGATGCCCTGAATGATGTGTACAGTGTGAGTGGCTAGGTCATCGCGTAACGGAATAGCCGGAGGCACTTGTGGACCTTGCATTTCAGCAGACGTGTCGGTAGAGCTGGATACAATCACTGGTTCTAAAGGAGGAATGTTGGCTGCCTCTGTAGATTTATCTAACTCCCCCTCCACTGGTGCAGACTTGTCAGATGGAGGTTCAACAGTATCCGGAGTCTCAAGTACTTCATGTCCCTCATTGTCATCGTCCTCTCCGTCCTCATCCAAGAATTCATCTATGTCAGCAGCTTCTTCCAATTCCCGATCATCAGTTTCCGGTGCTTCAGCTTCGGTTCCTTGACTATTTTTGTTCAGGACCTCCTCATCCTCCAGCTCAGGTTCACTTACTTCATGAATTTCGCCCACCGCATCCCTGGCCACCTGGGCGATTTCAGAAACTGCATCTGTATGAGGGGGTAGAGTCTCCCCCTCGATTCCTGCAGTCAGGGTATCAGGAATGTCATGGGGGGAGGCTGCTGGAGATACTTCCTCTAGCTCTTCCACAGCAGGCTGCCCGATACGCCGCTCCCATCAATCAAACACAGTAGCATCCATCTTTTTCAAGTAGTGGAGAGGGACTCCTTTGCTCATATCGAACTTATCTCCGTTAAGCTGGTTGAGATATAGACTTATGATGCGGCCGAAACTAGGAGTGCCCAGAGTGTCCTTGATCTTCTGGAACAGCAACTCCCCCCAGTTGAACCTCTTGCGGCAGACAACAGCTATGCGGATTTTGAACATATCTCCTGAGATATGATCATGCGAGCCTGGTTTGCAGATGAGCACTTTTCCAATGACGTCAGATAGGAGCTTCCCTTCTTCATTCATCTCTTTTCTCTTTATTGATCGAGTGCCTCTTGGAAGACCGCAGAACAAGAGAGTTCTGGCTTTGTCCGCGTCCTCCAGATAGTCCTCCTGCTCCGAACTAGAAAGCTGCAGGTAGCGACTCAGCTTGCTGGCAGACATCTTTACTTTTGTCCCAGCCACCTTGCTCTTGATTACGGAGTCTCTATCTCGGAGCCTGGCCGTAGAGAAGAATTCCAGCACCTCTTTGTCAAGAATTTTGCAGGGGTGCTCCAGGACGAAGGTTAGCCCAGCCTCTTCCAGCATTAGAATGATATTGCGGAATTCGTCCGAGGCATGAGAAAATCCAGTGCGAACCAGCTCGCAGCCAGAGACCAACCCTGCAGTCGTCCTTGGAGCCATTGTAGACCTAGAGAGAAGCCCTACTCAAAACGTTAATGAACTTTCAAAAAGAAAACTTCATTAGTGGATGCTTCGGGTAAGGGGATACCTAGAGGTGAAGTCGGTGAGGTGGTTTGAGCGGAGAAAAATCGTGACTTGGGAAGATCGACGGTGCGAGCTTCGGCGTGAGTCGTCGGGAGTCTTTCGAGAAGAACTTTGCGAGACCCTTGCGGGAGCTAAGGAGGAGACTTCACGAGCTGCGGGTTTCGGCGAGTCGGAGGGGGAGCTCCTGCGGGTTGCGGCGAATCGGCGGAAGAGCTTGGGAGAACGCTTGCGGGTCGGCGGGAGAACTCTTGCGGGTCGGCGGGAGAGTTCTTGCGGGAGAAGTCTTGCGGGAGAAGTCTTGCGGGAGAGTTCTTGCGGGAGAGTTCTTGCGGGAGAAGGCGAATGGGCGGAGAGACTCGTTCGGCGGGATTTATCTAGATCGTCGGGATTCGGGGTGAATGCCAAGGGTCGGCGAGCTCTTTCGGCGGGATTCCTAGTATATACAGTGAAAGTGAGGTCTTTCTTTACCAATTGTAATTTAAGGGTTTTCTTTACTAGGAATTGAAACATTTTCAAATTCTTCGGATGTCAAATTAACATAAGAGTAATAAATACATGTTTATTGTAACGACAATCTATTCGGATTTGAGCGGAACTTCTCCAGACACATCTTGATGTCAATTGTGATTTGTCGAAATTTACAATGACATATCTTTGTTAACCTTTTATTGATGTGTAATGGTTTGCATGCATAGAGTTAATCTCTCTGTAAGGTGCACACATACATGATAAGCATAAGTATACGTATACACAAGGATAGAAATATATATATATATATATATATTTTGAATGAGGGTGCATCACGACACAAGTCCTTGAACTGATCAAAATTACCTGGGATTTTGAGAGTTATTGTTTTAGTTCCACAGGTAGAACACATTAGAGGCTCAATGTGAATATGCTCAAACAGGTAGCACATCCGTTATTGCAGACGCTTGTTCCACGTTAGCCTTGAGCCACCTACTGTCCAGTCCCCATCGAATTCACGGGGACCTGGACTGCCCTGCAAGACAGAATTACTTTACCTTAGGAACCCAAATCATATTGGGTCCTAGGTTTCTATTAGCATAAGCACGCAACTGCCTTCCTTCAGAAAACCTGTCTGGAAGACTACCTCTGTCCCTAGAATGTGGATAAGCCCTTGTTGTGGGCACAGAGGGGTTGTGCCAACAGTCAATGGCAAAGTGCCCCACTTTGCCGCAGCACCAACAAGGGTGAATGTTGTATCGCCGTTTTCGACCTGATCTAGTGACTGACGTAGTCACGGTCCTAGGTCTAAACGGGATAGGACATGTTCTTGTCACATAAATTCCTCTTCCATCGTGACACGTGGAAGGGTGGAACGAATACATGTTGTGAGCGTTATGAGTCCGAGAAGGTGGTGCCAATCTTTCAGGCATCTCCCTTGCTGAGGCCCCATGAAGCCTGACATCATGACCTCTATCCTCCCTATCCCGTGTCCTCGAATGGTGAGAAGTCTTCTGTGAGCTGGGACATGCAGATTCCACACTGTGTTGTGGCAGTGGCCGTGAATACAAAGGGCTCAGAATGAGCCTTAGGTATTTCCTCATGGGTGGCCATGACGCCCCTTGCACTATGGACGTTTCCACATGGGGACTAATCACCCTTGCAGTGACCACGATTACTCCTGTGGTCATACCTGAAGGCATGATGAGTTGCCTTCCTGCTTGGAGTGGGGGGTCGGAACACCGTTTCCCCCTTTCTCCATCCCTGAATAATCCGGGAGATCCACCCGGTTTCTTGCTTTCTCTTTATAGCATCAACTTTGGAAAAGTTTGATACTATACGTTTCTCATTATCTAGACTATTCTCTAGAGCTGAGATCTTAGAGTCATTGACCTTGTTGGACGCCAATTGGAGAACCAACAAGATCTTCAGTCGAGCAATCTCTCGAGCTTGCTCCTCAGCAAGTAGATTGCTTTCCTGAAGTGCTCTCTTCAGGGAATCAGTATTTTCTGGAGGAGAGCAGTTTCTGTCTTTAGAAAAGTCAAAAAATATGGAGCAAGGTAAAGATGTTACCTGCTCATCTGAGTTATTGTCATTAGAATCAGTGACCATTGTTTCGTCCTCGTCAGAGCTTCTTTCCTCACTGGTCTCGTCAGTCTCTGACACGGACACGGGAGCTCTGATGCAATCCGAGGGATCCTTGCATTCATCTTCAGAAGTGATGACCCCCACATACGCTTCATTTTCTGATTGGCAGCATATTTCAGCTTTCTCTGACCCCCCCCCATCAGCTCTGAGATCATCATCCACAGAGATTTAGCCGTTCGACATTTTTCCAATCTAGTGCGAGAGGCTCCGGACCAGACATCCATGATAATTTGTCGAATCCTCTCGTCCAAGTGAAATAGAGATAGTTCCGTCTCAGACATCTCAGCAACGTCCATGGGCACTAGGATCCCAGAGCCGGAGGTCTTCATGGGGATAAACGGACCCTCTTCCAGGATGAAGGATGCTCGAGGATCGACGGCATCAAGGTGAAAGGATACTCTCATTCTCCAGATGGGAAAATAATCCTTTGTGCATGCGGGGAGTTTGAGTGGCGGAATCTCATAATCCAGATCCATGCTTCTGACACTGGTGGCAGGATTCTACTCAAGGTGTTAACCTTTTTGATGAGTAACCTGCCTCTGATACCACTTGAAAGTCCACCTAGTGTCAGCTATGTGCACCTATGGGGGGGGATAGGTGACGAGTAGTTCTTTTGCGGAATTTACGGATGTACCTGCATAATAAAAACAACAAGCACGGCACACAGAATACACAGCAAATTTATAGTGGTTCCCCGACTTGGGTACATCCACTTTCCCCCTTCGACCTATCTCCCCAACAAGGGACGACTCGGTCACTTCTCCAACGGGATTGAAATCCAATCCCTTCACTAACGGAAGGAGCCCTTCCACACGTGAGAGTCAACACTCCCACAAAACGGGTTGCACCCAACCCTTACAATACGGAACAACGTTCCTTTACAACAAAATTAAATATAGAAAGTATGTGTGATACAAACTTCTTCTGGAGACTACGGTGTTCCTCTTGTTCGACGACGTGTTCTTGAAGTCGATGAAGAGTCTACAACCTTGGTCTCTCTTGGAGAGGATCTCCCGGAACCGGCGGCGGCAATCCGAGCGACGGCTTGGTTCGGAGTCGGCGGCAACGAAGGTGCGCTGCTGCAGTGCTTTGAGATCCAAACTTCTTTGCGAAGCAAACTAGGTCTACCAACGGTCACTCTAGGATCGGTCGTCTCGATCGATTCGGACGGGGGAGTTTTTCCCGGTCAACAAATCGAGAGACAAGAGATCTCTGGATAGACACGTGAGACGCAAGCTTTGCTAAGCTTCTGTCGCCGGAGATCGGGAAGATGAACGATCAGCGGCGGCGACGTACTTGCCCGAGCGCGACGGCGGCGGAGGAGAGAAATCGCGATATTAGGGTTTCCGCTTGCTCGGCTTCTTTCTGTGTATTTTCTCCGTTCAAAATACCCGAGTATAAATACTGTAGCTACCTCCAAAAAGACCGTTTGTGGGACCCACAAAAGGAATCCCCAAATCCCGGTCCAGAAATTTAACAGCGGCAGAATCCGGTTCAGGAATTTCCAGAAAAACGCCAAGGAAAAATCGGCGAGAATCGCATACGATTCTCGACGAATCGGCGAGAATCACCAAGTGATTCTCGACGATTCGTCGAGAATCGTCAGTGATTCTCGCCGAATCACTTATTGATTCTCAACGAATTTCACTTGGTATACATGAGCTCCTTGGCCACTGGTTCGGCGAGAATCACTAGTGATTCTCGCCGAATCATACTTGGCACCATTTAGAGGTGGCCAGAAGGAGTCGGCGAGAATCACTAATGATTCTCGTCGATTCGGCGAGAATCACTAGTGATTCTCGTCGAATTTGCTCGTTGGGACGAATTTTCGTCTTCCACCCAGGAGCTGCTCCTTGATCCTCCATGCTCCTTGTCTTCTCTTGCATATGAACGGCCCTGTACTTGAAAGTAAGTGCACTCCAATAGAGAGAGTACACATAGGCCAACACACTGATCTGCTCAACGAGGGATTACGTCGTGCAGACCCGTGTATATTGACCTACTGCACCCTGACATTGGTGTGCACTTAGCGTGGAGGAACTGCAAGCACAACTTGAGATGTTTCATCAAATACATTGTGAATTCATCTTAGCTTGACAGGTGGCTTCCTCAAATCTAGGTAATCGTGAGTACAATACCCAACAGTTCGCTTCCATGGGACATCAAGTACGTGACTTGAATGTGAGAGCCTATGATTTATTTGAAGCTTCATTCTTAAAAGGTCCCTGGTCGAGTATCATCATAGAAACTAAGGGTGATGATGGTACATGAAGACCAGCACGTGCGTTGACTGATGACCGGTTCTCACAGGTCATGATATTGTGATATCAAGTCATCACGTGGGTACTTGTTAGTGAACAAGTTGTACTGGACAGACCCAACCTGAGACTACTCTGTGGATTGTCATCCAATCGTGTCACAAGTAGGTCTCAATTGACAATGGTGTTGTGGTCCTTTGACCTGAAGTCACAGCATTCGTCAAGTGAGGAAGAGCGTGCTTTGATGCCATCTAAAGTCTTCCTTGAGAAAGGTTGATGATAAGGGTGGTTGTTGGGCATGTTACGAATCATTTGGGTGTTTGTGTGTGAGCAGATATGGGATTTGTCCTCCTGTATGATAGGAGTTGCATCCATGGGCCCCTTGATGGAACTGGACTGAGAAATGCATGGCCATGCTTGGTTGAGTCAATATGTGATATTGGACTCACCATTCTCTGGAAGTCCGTCCTGGATCAAGAAACTTGGATTGAGCTATTACGAGGGTGACACGGTCCATGCCTCTAGTTCTTTCCGAATGTAAGGGACAAAGGGACAAAGACAACGCTGATACATTGGTCATAAAGGCTTATGAGTTATAAACTCTTATTGCTTGGGGAGCAATGATGCATTGCTAGATGCCGCTCATTGTTTGTGAGGTTTTTGGTTTGATACTTTCAAGATCAAGTGGGAGTCTGTTGGAGTTACCATGGTGATCTATAAGTGGTCAAACATGTAATATCACTGCCAACGCGATATGAGCCTGCAGGGTCGCACATAAGAGATGTGGAGAAGTTGGATGATTGACTGTGTTGGTAAAGGTTACCAATCACCGACCTGAATGGGGTTATGGGCAAAGTGTTGCCTTAAAGGATCGTCGGGTTGGGCAAATGTTGCCTTGAAGGATTGGTAAGAATAGTCGACCGAGGGTCGACGAGAATCGTCGAGGATTGGTACTATGATTCTCGCCGATCGACGAGAATCGTCGAGAATTGGTACTCTGATTCTCGCCGATCGACGTGAATCGTCGACCCACGTTCAGCGTGAATCGTCGAGTATTGTACTCTGATTCTCGCCGATCCGGGTGATTCTCGCCGATTGTGATTCTCACCGATTGTGATTCTCGCCGATTGTGATTCTCGCCGATTGTGATTCTCGCCGATTGTGATTCTCGCCGATTGTGATTCTCGCCGACTGATTCTCGCCGATCCTAACTGATTCTCGCCGATCCTAGGTGATTCTCGCCGACTGATTCTCACCGAATCTGATGGGTGATTCTCGCCGAATCTGGAACCCTAGTTTTCTGGGTGGTCTGCGGATAGTGATATTCCTAAGTCTATTTATGCCTTTGGTATAAATAGACACCTAGGGCTTTCGGGCAAGATATCTTTTTCGCTGATCGAATCGAAGCCGACGAAAGTGTTCCGCCGCCGTGATCGCTCCGCCGACCTCCTCCTCTCCGACGATCGTCGCCGGTATTGCTCTTCCTGGCGCGGACCTAGCAGTCCGTGGAATAGCATGGTGCGGTCATCATCCTTCCCGATTATCCGTGCGACGGAAAACTCGGCGTTCTCCTGCTCGTGTGGATTTCTGCAGAGACGTGGATATTATTCCACGTAGAACTCGCCACTAGCAAGAAGACGAAGCTTGGAGCATCTCCGTTGAGTTGTGACTCAACGCCACCGAGGTAATTTTTGCCTAGTTGTATATTAACTTCTTGATTCAACTACCATGGCCCGATCCCATCTCTTTTGGGTTTTCTTGATGTTTTTATTCTTCCGCTGCGTGCACAAGTGTTGTGACATCCTCATAGAGAAACCCAACATGGACCGCATATTATTGCTTTAAATATGTCGTATTGAAAAGACGCATCCAATACAATCATTTTGGCGCAATTCCCGAAATTCCGGTTCAGACCGTGTACAGGAATCAGGAAACAGTTGTCGAAAATCTTCTAAGTGCAAATTCATCAAGTAAGCAGCTCTTACTCGACGAATCGTCGAGTATTATACCCTTACTCGATGAATTGTCGCGATTCGTCGAGTCCACTCAACGTCATATATATGTACAACACTTTCAAAGGTGAATTCGTCGAGTATACCTTCCTTACTCGACGAATCATCGAGTGGCGCCGAGTGCACTCAACGCACTCGATGTCACAGCTCTCTGAATAGTTCTGAGTAAAAAGCGTTGAGTGACATCGAGTGCACTCAACGCACTCGAAGTCTTTCAGCTAATGGCGTCGAGTGCACTCAACGCACTCGACGCCAATCATCCTAGATATTTTCCAAGTCAAATGGAGTTGAGTGGTGTCGAGTCCACTGAACGCCTCTGCCTAATTCGTCGAATGGTGTCGAGTGCACTCGACGCACTCGACGCACTCGACGCCAGCAGTTTCCAAAAATATTCTAAGTCCACTGGCGTTGAGTGGTGTCGAGTCAACTCAACTCCTCAGCCATAGTTCGTCGAATGGTGTTGAGTGCACTCAACGCCGCATTGAGTGCACTCAAAGCGCTCAACGCCCCGTGATCAGAAAACATTCTTAAGTATATATACTCGACGAATTTGTCAGATATTCGTGATGGTATTTGACGAATGGCATTGGTCTCAACTCACAAGCCATACTCGACTAATTCGTAGAATATCTGTGACGATATCCGACGAATTTTACTTGTCGAGTCTGGCGCGCCCCGAGCCCGAGTCAACTCCCTCAACACAAAACACGTGCAAGGGGTCTAGCACAAAACAGGATGTTACACGTGTAATATGGTTAGAAGTGTTGTCCAATTCCTGATCCTCTACCATCTGTGCTAGTGCGTATGCGTAATGCAAATCAGTTGGTCATTGCAATTTAACTATATTACGTATACTAAGTTTGAGACCCGAAACAAACATACTAGTTATAAACCCTGGTGTTAGACGAGGGACCCGTGTTAAAAGCTCTTCAAACTGGTTTTTGTATTCAGTAACCGTAGTTGTTTGTTGCAATTGTTTTAAGGACCCCGCCGGGTCTTCATAACTAGAGGGTCCAAAACGTTTCATTAATGCTTCAACAAAAAATGGAAATGTAATATTCGGCAGATCGCGTACTGTGGCTTGATTCCAGCGTGATGTTGGTCGATCAAGATGATTCGCCGCTATCAAAAGATAATCCCGTTGATTGGTTTTATGATATTGAAAATAAAGTTGTAAATTATAAAGCCAATCAGTTGTGTCACCTTCACTAAAACGGTACAATTAAATTTGAAATCTGAAAGGGACGAAACGACTTGGTGCGATGATGGTCTGCTCGGTGAGTGTCCAAGAATGGCCCGGGATGTTGATGCTTGGCCGAAATCTGCTGGTGCTGTCTGGCATGCAGAATATCCAAGGATGTTTGCATTTGTTTGAATTGAGTCATCATATCACTGCGTAATGTGTCGATTTTGTCCGCAGCATCCATTCGTGTTTCCACGATTTGCTGTACGAGAAAAGTTTCCTTAGTCTAAAAATCGTCGCGAAGGTCGGCTAGTTGAGTCGCTCGAGCCGCTTGCTCTGCATGGATCGCTTCTTGTAAATCAAGAAATTGGTTATGCATTTATTTGGACCGTGTATGTTCTGCCATTCGGGAAGATGAGTACAAAGAACGAGAGCACCAATGTAAGGTCCTGGTTCAAAAGTAACAGTTCATCGGAGAACCAGTCCTACCGGAGAGGAGAAACAGTGAGGAAATTGAGAAGGAAGTTGAGGGGGGAGAGAGAGAGGGGGAGAGAGAGAGAGGGAGGGGAAGAGATGAGAACGGAACTCAAGCAGAAGGAAGAACAAACATTAATCTTAATTCCATGCATAAAACATCATTACAGCTAAACAGACCCTTTTATACTCCTTCAGACCCAACGGTCATAAAAAGATTCCTAATTAAAAATGGTAATAAAATGAATGGATTCCTCTTGTTGTTGGGATGCGGCCCTGCGATGATGCTGACAAGTGTTCGAATCTCCTGCTGATGATATAAGCCGCGGATCAGCTATGATGCTGTCATGTGTATCCCGATCCTGCTTTTGCTAAGAGGTTAAGGCCGGTAGATGCTCGCCACGTGTAATAATCTGGGCGGCTAAAAAAACTGCTGAGCTGAACGTGTCAGCATCCAAACAAGGATCGAAGCCGGGACGGGCGAGTTAAGAGAAAACTATAATCCGTTTGCTATCAATGGGGGGGGGGGCCCCCCTTCTCCCCATACGGATTAAGAAACATAGCTATTTTGACTTGCAGCTTGCGAAAAATCAAGCAAACGCCTAGGAAAATCTCCTCTTTTTCTCGCTTCTTGGGCAACTAATCCTAACGCCATTCCGCAGCATGTGCTCTCCTCAATCATCAAGCTTTGCCCATGGCCAAGCACCTCTCCACTAGTCATCTCATTCAATGCTTTCTATAGGCAAACTTCACGCGCACCGCCGTAGAAACAGTCTCGCGGCTCGCTCTTCGTTCTCTCTCGTTTAACGATTCTTCTTCTTTCTCTCTCGACGATGGATGTGCGGCGCTGACTGAAGCTGCAGCACTCCACCTCCTTCACCATCTTCTTCACTGTAAACTTTCCTTTTTTCTGCCTCTATTTTCTTCTTCTATGTTGAACTGACGGGCGTAAGCCGACTGCCCATTATCCTGGATGAGTTAGGGCTGAAATAGAATTTTACCGCCATCTGCAGGTATCTTCATCCCCTGTCGAGCAATTTTTGGAACGGATCTTGTTCCCATAGAAACGGGTGCAAATAAATCCAACTGTGCAAGTTCTTCTTATCCAACTGTATTTTATTTAGTCTATACAACCTTTCAGTTAGTTCCTACATTTGGGAACCAACGCCCAGCAATTCAGTAAATAATCGACTCTTTAATACTTCTTCCGGCCTAGAGACCGCACACCTCTCCCGATCTCGTGGCTTCACGCAAGCGCCGCCTCCTTCCTCTCCCGATTATGATTGTCGGCAACCCTCCAAGAGTCGACGCCATTAGTGCTTCTTCTTTCTTCCCCCAAGGCCGACGGCAGCGACAAACTTCTTCCTAGAGACCGACAGTCCCTCCTCCCGGAGCCAACAATAGAGTCTCTTTCTCCTTCTCCTCCAAGTGTAGGCAGCCTTCATCCCTCTTCTGATGCGTTTTAGTCGATGGATTTCAAGGGGGTCACCTAGGGTTTGCTCGTTTTTCCGTATCTACTCAATTTTTGAGCCCGGATTTGATCTCCTTGGCTAAGGTTTTCTCGTCTCCGCTCTTTATTTATATTTGTTTGACCTTGTTTTGCAAACATATGCCCCAATTTGCGTATAGTTTTTGTGTATCCAAGTTTTTGTCTCTCTCGTAATTATCGAATCTTGACGTATTTGTGACTTCCAGCGCCGCTCTTCGATTCAATCACTCTCTGATTTAGGATTTCCCCTAGACGAGCGCCGTCAAGTCTTTGTTTTTGTGTGGTGCCTCCTCTCCCCTCACACTTGAGGGAGGTAAATCGTTCTCTCTCGTGCTTTTGGCCTTATAATATAATTGTCTGTGCTAGCATTATGTTTCTTATCAGGTCATTATCAATTTTGTTGTTCTTAACAGGTTCAAATAGGATTGTTAACATTGCTCGTGTCATTTGGCTGCCTTCGTCAGCTTCGGCTTATTTAAGGCAAGTAGAGATCTCTCTCTTTTGCAATCATTGAACTTCAATTGCTTGGTCTGTTCATATGATTATACGAATTCGACTTTGATTGTTCGTGTTGTCAAATGAATTGAAATATTGAATGTTTAATCCAACAAGTTAAAATTTTAGGGTTGATATATTTGAAATGTCATGAGATGCTGATCGCAGATAATTTTATTTGAATATTCACTTAGATAAACAGATTTCTCGTTTGATGTATAATTCAAAGTATGTTGAATTTTTTGGTATGATTAACAAATATCATAATGATAATTATTAAGAATTATATGAATTGTATTAATTGGATTCACACTTATATGAATTACATCTTATTTGATGAAGAATTTGAAAAATCGTTGAGCGTTAATCACGAGCAACATTGTCACGACAATAATTATAACGAATTCGGGTTAGCAAATATATGATTGTTGTTTGGATATATCATGCTCGTAACGCATTTCTTTTACTTGAAAAATACTTATGTCAAAGGATTATTTAACCTAGATGAGTACTGGACATCTCCGATCCAATACATTTCAATTTACCTCTGCGATTTACTCGAAAGTTTTTCTTGATAATGGAACATTAACCCCTCAAACCCGTAAGATTCAAAACCCACTGTTTGGTTCCTTCTGTGTCATCGAATCTGGTTTCTTATGTCTGTCTGCGTAAAATCTATTCTTGATCCGATCTTTCACTTTAAATGTTTTTGTTTCTGTTAAAATCACTAAAGTATGAATCATGTAACTCATAATATCATAGACAAACATTGAAATATGTTGGAGTCACTTGGGTTACAGCCCTCACGGTGCCAGTTGGGACCCATTAAGACTTCTTGAGTCGAGCGTAGGCCGTGACAATGGTCACGACAAGCATGACGTTTTTCTAATAAGACTTGTATTTGGACTGAGTGTGACTCACACACACCCACAAGAAACCACTTACATTCTTCATTGATTACAGCTTATGATATTGTATGATCAAATATATATTATTCTTTGGAGTAGTCTCTTGATTTCAGTTATTTCTGTTAACTCATTTACTTGTCTGTTTTGGTAGCATCGTTTCATGAAAATTGGTACTTGTATACTTCTGTTTCTAATGTTCTGTACTTTACTTTGCTCACATGTTTATTTCAATGTCCTGAACCTTTTCCTTTCTGTTTTGGAATTGTGTTATCGTTCGTGACAGCAGTGCTAGGTTCTCGAGCCTGATCTGCTTAAAGTTCCAGATTCTATGTTTATATTTCATTTACTGTCAAATATTTCTTTTATGTAGTAATTGCAATCAGAAATTTTCATAGGTATTATGGACAACTGCCAGGCTATTTAAATGTTTTATGTACTAGAATTTGATATTAATGCATGTGTATTCTCTTTTGAATCATAATTGCATGAAATCTGTAGCAGTACCTTGTAAAACATGTTTTTTACAAAATACATGTGCATTTAAAATTCTTACTGTTTTAAACTCTAAAAGTTTCCGCATAAAAAAAAACAAACTGTTTTTACTTAAAAGTAATTATTTTTTAACTTATAACCAATATCTCTGCATCAGCCTTAGCTTGTAAGGTTTTCTTTCCACCCATGCATATGACATCACGACCCGCCCGAAGCGCACTCTGACTTTTATTGAGACGGGTTGTGACGGTCGGTATCAGAGCGAAGGTTAGCTTCTAAAGATAAAATATTTTATAATTTTCACTTATTTTAAAACTTATTTTATAAATATATAAGCATGCATCATTACTTCACTCAGCTTGTCATTGTATGTTGTTCGCGGCTGAAACACGTACACACTCACTCATAAGCATGAGTATTATGCACACGAATGTTAAGGAGATGAGCAAACATAATATGGATGACATGTTAAGTGATATGAGCGTTTAACATGTTATGTGTATCCATTCATTTGCATTCATAATATAAATCATTGTGCAACTGTGTAGCCAAGAATAACAATAATGATTGTACAAATGATATGAGCGCTTAACAATAATAATTATTTTTCCCGCTAGAATCATAATATGGATGACATGTTAAGTGCTATGAGCGCTTACATGTCACGTGTATCCATTTATTTGCATTCATAACATAAATCATTGTACAAGTGTGTAGTCAAGAACAACAATAATGATTGTACACACATGGATTTACTAATTGTTTGACATCGCACAAGATCTCATGATTGCACTTGCATGATTATTATCTACAGTTGTCCAATGAAGATATTGTAATTATTATATAATTTATGTACCCGACAGTAGAAAATGTGTTAGAATCTCTAATTTCAAGTCCTCGATATTTGTAATTAGTCTTTTCTATTTCATGTGTCTGTCAATTTTATCTGGTCATCTTGTATCTTTTTCTAGTTAGCTTCTAGGTGTCAGCGAAAAATGGGAGATTTCTTGTAAATTGCTATGCTAAATTACTTCAGCATTGTTTTGTGCTCTTCCATCCCTATTATGACTCGCTTTCGTCGATAGTGAATCGTCATTCCGCTTCTTTTCCCTGTTGATGTTCTATCTTCGCTTTGTTCAAAATCTTTTCGCTCCCGGACACTTGTGTTTTGCCGCTCAATTTCGAGCTAATCGAAGACATTCCTATGTTTCCTGAAGCCAATCTTTTGGTCGAACCCGTTAAGTCTGAAGTGTTCTCTTAGAAACTTGAGTATGTTATGCGTTGCAAGTATGCACAACTTTTCTCTTGATATTGATAAACCTTTACGCTAGTTCTCCCTTTGTTTCTCCATATCCATAGTCGGCTTTCTTGCCTTGATTTGCAAAACCTTATTAGAAAGTATAACATTTTAATTTTTGTCATAAGTGACCTCATTCAGAGAATTCTCAGAAAGTTTTAGGACGAACTTTCTGAGTAGGGGAGAATGTAACAACCCATGTTTTATAACAAAATAATAATAGTAATTGTTAGGGGATGAAAACCATTTTATAGGTAAAGGGTGTGCACATAGCGACCCCCATGATCTACACTAAAATTAGAGGGATCATGGGTTTGACCGCGCGCGCGATCACCGTGTCTGATCCCACGCGTGCCAGTCCCACTACTCATGATTGGGAAACCGCCATGCCTCGCCCCGGCCGACCCCTCGCCCAGCCACCCATGCGATCGAGCAGGGCGGCCAATCGCCCCCCCCCCCCCCCCCCCCCCCCGCCTTGGCCGTCGGCGGCCAAGGGGGCGGCCGCACCTGTCACAACCCGCATTTTCTCAACAAATTTTGCCGAAAACCATCGAATCTAGCCTGGCAAGACTAAGCCTTAGTGATACACGTCAAATCGGCGAAAGATGTAACGCCCCGAAACTCAAAGGAGCAAAGGGGGACATTTTGGGCCAATTTGGGTTCTGGCAGAAGGCACACGGCCTGGGACACGGGCGTGTCCCAGGGCGTGTCAAGCGTGTGTCGACACTTAGCCGCGAAGTCGTCGAGTTATACTCGACGATTCGTCGAGAATGGGCACACGGCCTGCGACACGGGCGTGTCGCAGGGCGTGTCGACCCGTGTCGACACTTAGCCGTGAAGTCGTCGAGTTATACTCGACGATTCGTCGAGAATGGGCACACGGCCTGCGACACGGGCGTGTCGCAGGGCGTGTCGACCCGTGTCGACGATCGTCCCGGGGAGTCGTCGAGATTCACTCGACGATCGTCGAGACAAGGAACACGGCCTAGGACATGGGCGTGTCCAAGGCCGTGTCATCAAGTTGTCGATCTTCCCTCGACGATTTGTCCCGTGTACATGGCCTGGGGTCCAGGCGTGTCAAGGTGACACGGGCAAGGACACGGGCGTGTCCTAGGACCCGTGCAGTGCTCGGGTTGAAAACGGGGGAAAAATCATGGGGTACACGGCCGGCTACACGGCCGTGTCAGCTGGAACACGGGCGTGTCAGCTCGAACACGGGCGTGTTCGATACCCGTATGAGGGTCCAGGAGATTCGATTTTGATGGCGAATGCGGCACACGGCCCTGGACACGGACGTGTGCCAGGCCGTGTTCGGTCCAGATTGGGCATTTCAGCCCCGAATCAAAGCCGTTCGTTTTCTTAGGTTGAGATCCAACGGCTGGGGATGGTTCCTGAGAGGATATAACCGGGTTTGACTTAGAAAAATCCATTCTTTCTTACCTTTTCATCTCTCCAAATCCTTGGAGAAAGGGGAAAAGCCATTGGAGGAAGAGGAGCTAGATCCGCCATTGGAGGAGCTTCGGAGCTCCGAATCGCAAGCCGACTCCGGATCCACGGAGGCAACGCAAGTGCGGTGATTTCTATCCGATTACTTTTCGATGGCGCCAAAGAGGAACTCAAGGGTAACGATCCTCATCTTGAGCATGAATCGCTCCTTTTCTTAGCATAGGAAGCCCGCTCTCGCGAGTTTGCGGAGAGTTGGAGGCGTTCCTTCGGGTAGATATGTAAAGTCCCCGTTGTTTAGAGTCCGTATGCGAGAACGAACGTAGGCATTTTGGGTGAAGCCTACCCGGACATGTTAGTCTGGATCGGTGATGTTGCATTGCATAAGGCCGGAGAAGACTCCGTGCTATTGGGTGTTTTTCGAGTTTTCTACGCGGTAGATTGCAGCAGGGAGCCTTGGGGACTAACCCAAAGGTGCACCCGGAAAACTGGGCGGATACGAGATCTTGCCAACTTGGTGGCCTGAGAGCCAACTCGAACATAACTGGGTTATGTGTCTTGCGGTAGAATGGGACTCGGTGGAAGTTTGACCCGCGCAAATGGCTTAAATTGTCGTTGCGATGTGAGCACGGGTTAGATGGAACCGTACCCGCTTTATGTCATTCGGTTAGAGAGACCTAAGGTTACGTGGCACTCGCCGTTGGCATAGATGTGAGTCTTCGGCGGTCAATGGCTTAAATTGTCGTGACCCAGGCCAGGAAGACGAATTGCTCATAGGAATGGCCTTCTAAGTGGCGGTGGTGAGTCCGGAATGTTAATGGCTTTAATTGACGTGACATCGACCGGTTCACCGAGAATGTGCCCTGAGTGCACGGGACGTGTGGCCGTGCGAGCCAACGTCTGTGATGAAATGACTATGTTTATATGCATTGCTCGCTTATGCTAATGAAATGCAGGGAAGGAGCATCGCCGCCCCGAGTTAGGGGCGGGATCGTTATAATTTGGTCAGCATTGCTGACCGTTGCCTTGTTTGCCACCGTGCGGTGGTGTGTTGCTTGCAGGTGCAGCTGGACCAAGCGGTCAATAGCGGGCTAAAGCCCTTTTTGCGAAGCTGGCCCTCGAAGGCCCATGTGCAAATGTTTTCTGTTTTATTCATGTATGACCGGTCTGCGTGCCGTGGTTTGTAAATCATGTATTATTCAAGTGAAACATTCTGTAAGGCCTTAAGGCCGGTTTTGGGTATTTTGTATACATTCCTAATTATTGTAATAATAGACATTCGTGCTCTAATGCTGGGTTCTTGTTTACAACTTATATAAACTACTTCCGCTAGAATGCTCTGTGTAGGACGTTGAGATTGGTTGGATGTTTTCCATACGTAACCACCCGGTCTGTCTGTGGTATATGGCGTCGGGCCCTGGCCGGACCTACTGCTATATGCTATGCGACGGATAGGGGGTGTTACAATTTGGTATCAGACTACTGGTTTTGGTCGGCCTTAAGCTGAATTCGTGGTCGAATTCTTTTTAAGGGGTGGTGAGCACATTGTGTGCGTCATCGTTATAATGGTAAAAGAACCCATGAATGTCCACTTAGGAATGAAAATACTCGCGTTTGAGGAACCTGCGTGTTCCTATAATTGCTGTTTGCAATGTTATGTGGTCGCTTAACGGTGTTTTGTACCACTATAGGTGACCAGAAGTGGTGTTGGGCCATCAGAATGCCGAGTTTCTGAGGCTAGCAGTGCACCGGATGTTGCTCCCGCAACACCTCTGTCGGCTGAGAATATACGTTTGGTGGCTGAAGCGGTGTTGGCCGTGATAAATGCGCAGCCTGGGAGGCAAGCGCAGCAGCCCGCTCCTGTGATGGAGCAAGTACCTCTTCAAGAGGCGGAGCCGAGGAGGGTGGAGCAAGTGGTTGCGGAACCAATAGTGCCAAGGAGGGCCACTGAGAGGCAGTTGAAGCATGTAATGAGCTTTAACCCTCCGTTATTCTCGGGGTTGGGAACCCCATCTCAGGCTGAAGACTGGCTCTCTAGGGTGAAGAGAGTCATGACGGCGACGGAGACGGAGGAGTGGCAAATGACCACCATCGCTACGTTCCTGCTGGACGGTGAAGCAAGGATGTGGTGGGAAGGATTGGAGCTGCATCATTTGAGAGGTAGACAACTGATAGACGTTCCGATGGAAGAGTTCTCGGGATTGTTCTTAGCAAGATACCTCCCTTCTACTCAGAGGATTTCAATGGAGAATGAGTTCCTGAAGTTGGTGCAGGGTGAGAGGAGCGTGGATGAATATCTCCACGAGTTTACGCGGTTGAGTCGTTATGCTAGCTCCACCATCATGGATGAGGAGCGCAAGACTAATCGTTTTTATGAAGGCTTGAGGGATGAGCTGAGACTATTACTGTCGGGGCCGATGACGCAGGGTTTCTTAACCTTGGTCAATACTGCCCGGTCCTTGGAGAAGGACATGAAGAATGTACAAGCGAAGAAAGGCTTGGCTGATAGGAAATCTGAGTTCAGAGTGCCGACTACTTCAAAGTCCGGCTATCGGAGGTCTTTCAAGAAGCATAGGACTTCGGGTCCAGCTCCTTCTGGTGCTTCTGGGGCGACTACGAGTCGGACCCCGGGCGCGTGTTTTACATGTGGAAAGACGGGGCATTTCGCCCGTGATTGTTGGAGCGGACGTCCTAAGTCCGAGAGGAGGCCGGGAGCCACTTATGAAGAGAAGGGAAAGGCGGTGGAGTCGACCGCATCCCATTATGCTCCGGCCCAACCAAGGGTCTACAATCTTGGCCAACAGGAGGCCATTAAACAAGCTGATGTGGTGACAGGTACGGTTTAATTTATAGCAAGTCAATTTTCTTTATATGCTTGTTATGCACATGTTACCTTACCACTACTTGTTTAGGATTCGTATTGATTTGTGAAAATCCGGCACGAGCACTCTTCGATACGGGAGCTTCACACTCCTTCTTGTCCGAAGGATTTATATCACGCATCGGAGTCCCTTCTTCGATGGCGAAGTATAAGTTGGATGTGTTGTTGCCCAATGGGTGTTCGATGCGAGCGGTTAGGATCTGCGATGTTAAGATTCGTATTGGGGAGCAGGAGTTCGACCTGCGGGCGTCTTTACTTCCGTTAGTGGAGTTCGACGTCATATTTGGCATGGACTGGCTCTCGGAGCAGCAGGCCCATATAGATTGCGGTAGCAAGGAAGTCAAGCTGGGAGCAAGTCGTGAGACGACTTTTACGGGCTTAAAGGGGTCGAGCAAGACGTTCATGTCTGCTCTTCAGGTGGTGAAGGCGGTTCGTGTCGGTGCAGAACTGTTCTTTACACTAGTGGAGGTTGCAAAGCCGAAGCCTGCTTTGGATTGTATTTCAGTGGTATCGGAATACCCTGATGTGTTCCCCGCAGATCTTCCTGGAGCCCCACCTCAACGGGAGATAGATTTCACGATCGAGCTAGTGCCAGGTGCGAAGCCTGTGTCACGATCTCCGTATCGGCTAGCGCCTAAGGAAATGGCGGAGCTGAAAGTTCAACTGCAAGAGTTGTTGGAACAAGGGTATGTGCGCCCGAGTTCTTCGCCTTGGAGCGCACCGGTCCTCTTTGTTAAGAAGAAGGACGGAAGCTTGAGGTTGTGTATTGATTATCGGGAGCTAAACAAGCTGACTGAGAAGAACAAGTACCCGATCCCCCGGATTGATGATCTCTTTGATCAGTTAGTCGGGTCGACGGTGTACTCGAAGTTAGATCTCAAGTCTGGGTACTATCAGCTGCGGATAAGGGAGAGTGATATCCCGAAGACAGCATTTAGTACGAGATACGGGCATTATGAGTTTACTGTCATGCCGTTTGGGCTGACTAATGCGCCGTCAGTATTCATGGATTTGATGAACAGGACGTTCAGGGAGTACTTGGACCATTTCGTGATCGTCTTCATCGACGATATTTTGGTGTACTCGCAGAGTGAGGAGGATCACTTCAAGCATCTTCATTTGGTGTTGGAGGCGCTAAGGAGAAATCAGTTGTATGCCAAGTTCTCGAAGTGCGAGTTTTGGCTATCCTCAGTGGCGTTCCTCGGGCATATAGTGAGTGGAGAGGGTATTGCTGTGGATCCGGCGAAGATTGTTGCGATACGGGAGTGGCCTGAGATTGCTACGGTAGCAGAAGTCCGGAGCTTTTTGGGGCTTGCCGGCTATTATAGGCGCTTCGTAGAGAACTTCTCGCGGATAGCGTTACCTCTCACTACTTTGACGAGGAAGGAGCATAAGTTCGTTTGGACGCCGGAGTGCGCGCGAGCTTTTGAGGAACTGAAGTGTCGGTTGACCACGGCGCCTGTTCTGAGTTCGCCATGTGGAACCGAAGGCTATGAGATATATAGCGATGCTTCGGGCAGCTGTTTGGGTTGCGTGCTACTGCAGCACGGAAGCGTGATAGCTTATGGCTCGAGACAGCTAAAAGTGCACGAGAGGAATTATCCGGTCCATGACTTGGAGTTAGCGGCCGTGATTTTTGCCTTGAAGCTGTGGAGACACTATTTGTACGGTGTGAAGATTGATATCTACACCGATCACAAGAGCCTAAAGTACCTGATAGATCAGAAGGATCTGAATATGCGGCAGCGTAGATGGATGGAGTTCCTGGGGGACTATACATTCAAGATCCACTACGTGCCTGGCAAAGGGAATGCGGTTGCGGACGCGTTGAGTCGCCGAGCCCCAGCTCAAGCCAATTGGCTATCGGTGCATGATGAGCGGTTGGTGTGGGAGTTGGAGGCGCTGGAGATTGTTTGTGTGGACAGACAAGCAAGTGCTGAAGCAGTTCTGAATTGGACTGAAGTCCAATATGACCTGGCTGATCGTATTCGACAGGCTTTGGATTTGGATGCTCATATGAAGCAGTTCATGATAGAGGCTCTGGATGGGTCAAATTCCCAATTCGTCGTGGAGGACGGATTGCTTTGGAAAGACGGTCGTTTGTGCGTCCCAAGTGTGGGCAATTTACGGGTGGAGTTGTTGTACGAGGCGCACCATACCAAGTACTCAATTCACCCGGGGAGCACGAAGATGTACCGTGATATAAAGAAACTTTTTTGGTGGCCGGGTTTGAAAAAGGATGTGGCGCTATACGTAGCGAAGTGCCAAACCTGCGCCTTGGTAAAGGCGGAGTGCCAAAAGCCGGGAGGATTCCTTAAGTCCTTGCCTATTCCGGAGTGGAAATTTGACGACATCTCTATGGATTTCGTGCACGGTTTGCCAAGGTCGCAGAAGGGGAACGACGCCATTTGGGTGATCGTGGATCGATTAACGAAGGTGTCGCATTTTATTCCGCATAGGAAGGATGATCCGGTGGAGAAGCTGGCAAAGCTATATGTGGATAACATAGTGCGGCTTCATGGTGTGCCCCGTAGCATCGTGAGTGACCGAGATGGGCGGTTCACGTCCAATGATTGGAGGCTGGTGCAGCAAATGTTGGGAACTAAGTTGAAGTTCAGCATGGCCTTCCATCCGCAAACGGATGGGCAGACCGAGAGGGTCAATAGAACCATGGAAGACATGCTTCGCATGTGTGTCTTGGATTTCAGAAAGCAATGGGAAGACCACCTTTATTTGGTGGAGTTCGCATACAACAACAGCTACCAAGCAAGTATTCAGATGGCGCCCTTCGAGGCCCTATATGGTAGAAGATGTCGCACGCCGTTGTCTTGGATAGAAACGGGTGAGTCAAAGGTGTATAAGCGATCAGAAGTAGAGGGTGCTACTTCTTTGGTGAGAATCATTCGGGAGAGGTTGCTTATTGCTCAGGACCGGCAAGCAAAGTACTATAATGCCAAGCACAGGAACGTGGAGTTCGCTGTGGGCGATTATGTATACTTTAAGATCAAGCCATTCAAGGGTGTCTCGCGGGTGCGGCGGTTGAAAAAGCTAAGCCCAAGATACCTTGGACCGTTCGAGGTTCTGGAGCGAGTTGGAGAAGCGGCCTATAGATTGAAGCTTTCAGTGGAGCTAAGTGGTTTACACGATGTATTCCATATTTCGGTGCTTCGGAAGGCGGTGCAAGAGCCTACGCAAGTGATTGCGGTCGATCAAGTGCCGGTGGAAAGTGGGCTAACGACAAAGGTCAAGCCCGTGCGGATTGAGGACTCGGAGGTCAAGCGGCTACGCAATAAAGAGATCAGGATGGTCAAAGTCCGGTGGGACAATTGCGGTCGTGAGGAGCTCTCTTGGGAGCGAAAGCAGACGATGCTTGACGAATATCCGGAGTTGTTCCGCTCAGGTACAAATTTTGTTTTTGTACATGTTTTTTCCCTTTATGAAATTTCGTGGGGAAATTCTTTTAAGAGGGGTAGAGTTGTAACGCCCCGAAACTCAAAGGAGCAAAGGAGGACGTTTTGGGCCAGTTTGGGTTCTGGCAGAAGGCACACGGCCTGGGACACGGGCGTGTCCCAGGGCGTGTCAAGCGTGTGTCGACACTTAGCCGCGAAGTCGTCGAGTTATACTCGACGATTCGTCGAGAATGGGCACACGGCCTGCGACACGGGCGTGTCGCAGGGCGTGTCGACCCGTGTCGACACTTAGCCGTGAAGTCGTCGAGTTATACTCGACGATTCGTCGAGAATGGGCACACGGCCTGCGACACGGGCGTGTCGCAGGGCGTGTCGACCCGTGTCGACGATCGTCCCGGGGAGTCGTCGAGATTCACTCGACGATCGTCGAGACAAGGAACACGGCCTAGGACACGGGCGTGTCCAAGGCCGTGTCATCAAGTCATCGATCTTCCCTCGACGATTTGTCCCGTGTACACGGCCTGGGGTCCAGGCGTGTCAAGGTGACACGGGCAAGGACACGGGCGTGTCCTAGGACCCGTGCAGTGCTCGGGTTGAAAACGGGGGAAAAATCATGGGGTACACGGCTGGCTACACGGCCGTGTCAGCTGGAACACGGGCGTGTCAGCTCGAACACGGGCGTGTTCGATACCCGTGTGAGGGTCCAGGAGATTCGATTTTGACAGCGAATGCGGCACACGGCCCTGGACACGGGCGTGTGCCAGGCCGTGTTCGGTCCAGATTGGGCATTTCAGCCCCGAATCAAAGCCGTTCGTTTTCTTAGGTTGAGATCCAACGGCTGGGGATGGTTCCTGAGAGGATATAACCGGGTTTGACTTAGAAAAATCCATTCTTTCTTACCTTTTCATCTCTCCAAATCCTTGGAGAAAGGGGAAAAGCCATTGGAGGAAGAGGAGCTAGATCCGCCATTGGAGGAGCTTCGGAGCTCCGAATCGCAAGCCGACTCCAGATCCACGGAGGCAATGCAAGTGCGGTGATTTCTATCCGATTACTTTTCGATGGCGCCAAAGAGGAACTCAAGGGTAACGATCCTCATCTTGAGCATGAATCACTCCTTTTCTTAGCATAGGAAGCCCGCTCTCGCGAGTTTGCGGAGAGTTGGAGGCGTTCCTTCGGGTAGATATGTAAAGTCCCCGTTGTTTAGAGTCCGTATGCGAGAACGGACGTAGGCATTTTGGGTGAAGCCTACCCGGACATGTTAGTCTGGATCGGTGATGTTGCATTGCATAAGGCCGGAGAAGACTCCGTGCTATTGGGTGTTTTTCGAGTTTTCTACGCGGTAGATTGCAGCAGGGAGCCTTGGGGACTAACCCAAAGGTGCACCCGGAAAACTGGGCGGATACGAGATCTTGCCAACTTGGTGGCCTGAGAGCCAACTCGAACATAACTGGGTTATGTGTCTTGCGGTAGAATGGGACTCGGTGGAAGTTTGACCCGCACAAATGGCTTAAATTGTCGTTGCGATGTGAGCACGGGTTAGATGGAACCGTACCCGCTTTATGTCGTTCGGTTAGAGAGACCTAAGGTTACGTGGCACTCGCCGTTGGCATAGATGTGAGTCTTCGACGGTCAATGGCTTAAATTGTCGTGACCCAGGCCAGGAAGACGAATTGCTCATAGGAATGGCCGTCTAAGTGGCGGTGGTGAGTCCGGAATGTTAATGGCTTTAATTGACGTGACATCGACCGGTTCACCGAGAATGTGCCCTGAGTGCACGGGACGTGTGGCCGTGCGAGCCAACGTCTGTGATGAAATGGCTATGTTTATATGCATTGCTCGCTTATGCTAATGAAATGCAGGGAAGGAGCATCGCCCCCCCGAGTTAGGGGCGGGATCGTTATAATTTGGTCAGCATTGCTGATCGTTGCCTTGTTTGCCACCGTGCGGTGGTGTGTTGCTTGCAGGTGCAGCTGGACCAAGCGGTCAATAGCGGGCTAAAGCCCTTTTTGCGAAGCTGGCCCTCGAAGGCCCATGTGCAAATGTTTTCTGTTTTATTCATGTATGACCGGCCTGCGTGCCAAGGTTTGTAAATCATGTATTATTCAAGTGAAACATTCTGTAAGGCCTTAAGGCCGGTTTTGGGTATTTTGTATACATTCCTAATTATTGTAATAGTGGACATTCGTGCTCTAATGTTGGGTTCTTGTTTACAACTTATATAAACTGCTTCCGCTAGAATGCTCTGTGTAGGACGTTGAGATTGGTTGGATGGTTTCCATACGTAACTACCCGGTCTGTCTGTGGTATATGGCGTCGGGCCCCGGCCGGACCTAGTGCTATATGCTATGCGACGGATAGGGGGTGTTACAAAAGAACACAATGCTAAGGAAAGAGCGTCGAGTATACTCGACGCCGCTTCGAGTATACTCGACGCCGCGTCGAGTATTCGTGACGCCGCATCGAGTGCAGTCGACGCACTCGACTCCATAACACAACACACTCAACGCTTAAACACCGGCAATAACAGACGATGGCGTTGAGTGAGTTCAGCTCACCCAACGCTTAAACACCCGCAAGAACAGACGACCACATTGAGTGAGTTCAACTCTGTCGCGTTGTGTGTAAGCGTTGAGTGAGCTGAACTCACTCAACGCCATCGTCTGTTCTTGCTGGTGTTTAAGCGTTGAGTGTGTTGTGTTATGGCGTTGAGTGCGTTGACTACACTCGACGCGACGTCGAGTATACTCTACGCTTTTTCCTTAGCATTGTGTTCTTTCACCGATTTGACGTGTATCACTAAGGCTTAGTCTTTCCAGGCTAGACTCGTCGGTTTTCCGCTAAATTTGTTGAGAAAATGCGGGTTGTGACAGTTGTTATCAGAGGGAGGTTGCTTTGATAATTGGTCGAGCAACCTTCTTTTGTTAGTGTGAGATGTCTAGTGTCATTTCATACACACACTGATGTGTCATCAGTACGTCTTGCTTGAAGCATGAATACTACACTCATAACATGATAAGAAGTATACGAGACATATTATGTAGTATGAGATACATAATATGTGTTTATATATGGATCCACATAGGTGGCAACATGTGACAGTTATGTAGTATGTGATGCATAACCATCATCACATGGGTGCCCATTAGCACGTTTTACTTTTTCGTTACATGCGATATTATATAGTATGAGATGCATAATATTTCATGTGTACGACACTCATAACATGCATTAAGGTCTTTTTAGAAAGCATAGCACATCGTGCATTGCATAACATAGCATTTGAACACCTGCGAAGCTAAAGATTTATATGATGACATATGTACACACATTGTTTTGAGTCAAAACAATACAAATTCATGCATTTATGGACTTTGCACAAGAATTAATAGGATGATGGTGTGTCATCCTAGGTTTAAGCATTTCATCATTTATAAAATTCCCAGAGCAAGTTAGCAGCAAGAGCAAGTATTTATGTATATTTTGTCTGTACTAGGTTGTTTGGTTCTAGCGGTTAAGCTAGGTTTTGACTAGTTACTTATTGTAATTATTAGAATGTCGAGACATCCTACGATGAGGTCGACTCCCCAGTCATAAGGCGAGTCGTCTGGTGCTCAGAACGAGGCCGTGATTGAAGGATTGCGACAGAGCAACGAAGCTTTGTCTAGGAAAATGTTCGAGATGTAGTCGCAGATCCAAACCTTATTATCTGTCATTGCAGGATAGCCGCTTAGAGTTCAGGACCCGACCGTGGGTCAAGGTGTTCCAGTTCCTCCTACTCCTCTGGTGCCCCCAGTTGTGCTTCCACCAGAGATGAACTTCATATCGCACTTCCAGCGTTTAGGACCCCCTACCTATGATGGTGGGATAGACTTCGTGGCTTTGGATGACTGGATTATAGTAATCGAGGAGATGTTCTCTTACTCTGGAGTTTCAGCGGACCAGAGAGTAATGGTCGCTGCCTACCAGCTCAAAGGTTTGACAAAGAGTTGGTGGCTAAGGGAGAAGGAAAACTTGAATGATGGATGTTCTTGGGAAGTCTTCAAGGAGCTTTTTCTGAAGAAGTTTCTACCGTCGGTCGAGCGAGACCGCTTGCTAAATGATTTCTTGTACTTAAAGCAGAGGCAGCTCACGGTGAGTGAGTATGAGGTGGATTTTAGCAAGATGAGCTGGTTCGTCCCGGATTTATTAGTTTTTGAAGACAGCAGAGTCAAGCATTTTCTGGGTGATCTGAAGAGTGACATCCAGCAGTTAGCAAGTGCTTATAGATTGGAGAGTTATGCTGAAGCAGTCGAAGCAGCTCTTAGGGTTGAGGCAATTGACAATGCAAATATCTGAGGACAACAAATGAGAAGGAATAAGAGGAAGACTGGTGAGAGTAAGAGTTCCCAGGAATCTGGTGCTGCTTTGAGGAAGAAGAGCAAAGAAATATACAGTTTCTGTGGCCGGCCAGGCCACCCGTTTGAGAAATGTTTCAAGAGGATAAGAGCTCAGAAACAGGAGCAGGTCCATGCGATCCAGGGTGCTCCTAAAGGAGATTTGGTTTGTACCTCGTGCAAACGGAAGGGGCATGATTCTGCCCACTGCTGGGATAAAGTTAGAGTTTGCTTTCAGTGCGGACAGAAATGTCACGTCAAATCGAAGTGCCCGCGGTCTCAGCCTGCGCTGCAGCCAATTCCACTTTTGGCCTTGCCACCGCCGCAGCCTGTAGACAAAGGGAAGGGAAAGCTAAACGCGTTGTCTCTGAAGGAGGCCCAGACAACTACCCAAGTGATTTCAGGTTAGTTTCTAACCTGGTTTTGTTTCTGTTTAGCTTGTAGTTGTAGTTTCGAGGTAGTTCCATTAGTTATGTAAGCGTTTTATAGGGAAATTTAAAGTAAAGAACTGTTGGGCACGTGTTCTCTTTGATTCCCGTGCTACCCACTCATTTGTGGATAGGGCCTTTGTTGAGCGTCATCGTTTGACTCTCGATCAAGTCGGCGATGCGTTTCAAGTCAAGTTTCCTTCCGGTGATTCGGTGGTGTCGGACCAGGGTATCCAGAGTTGTCCAATTTTGTAAGGCGATTTTCTAGAAGTTGCTGATTTGAAGATGATAGACTTAGAGGATTTTGATGTGATCTTGGGCATGGACTGGTTGTCCAAATATGATGTGGTTATCCAGTGCAAGGTTAAGCGCTCGGACTTCCAGATGGACAACGGTCAACCCGGGAGTGTTTATGGTTTTCCGGACCAAGTTTCTCCGATTATATCTGTGGTACGTGCTCGGAAGCTGGTAAATTTTGGATGTTTTGGTTGTTTGGTTTCAGTTTTGGAAACCATTGTTAGCTTGCGACGTGTAGAGGAGATTCCGGTGGTGTGTGAGTTTCCGGATGTTTTTCCAGCTAATCTTCCGGGTCTTCCGCCGGAGAGGGACGTGGAGTTTGTCATAGATCTGGAGCCGAGTACCAGTCCTATTGCTATGGCGCCGTACCGGATGGCCCCGCGTGAGTTTGAGGAGTTGCGTACTCAGTTGGATGAGTTGCTCCTGAATGGTTTTATTAGGCCAAGTTCTTCGCCTTTGGGTGATCACGTCTTGTTTGTAAAGAAAAACGACGAATCAATGAGACTGTGTATTGACTATAGAGAGCTGAATAAAGTCACCATTAAGAATAGATATCCCCTGCCTAGGATTGATGACCTGTTTGATCAGTCGCGTGGTAGCTCTGTGGTTTCAAAGATCGATCTTCATTCAGGCTACCACCAGTTGAGGATTCGTGAGGCAAATATTCCACAGACTGCTTTCCATTCGTGGCATGGGCATTTTAAGTTTTTGGTAATGTCCTTTGGTTTGACCAAAGCTCCCTCTGCCTTTATGGATATGATGAACCGCGTGTTCAAGGAATTTCTGGACCGTTTCGTGGTCGTGTATATAGATGATGTTTTGGTCTATTCTCGCAGTGCTGTTGAGTATGCCCTGCACTTGCGTTTAGTTTTATCTACCTTGAGGGAGCATAAGTTGTATGCCAAACTAAGTAAGTGTGAGTTTTGGTTGCCTCAGATGTCTTTCTTGGGAGACATCTTGGGTCATGTGGTAAATAAAGATGGAATTTCTGTTGACCCTGAGAAGGTAACTGCTGTTATGGATTGGAATAGGCCCAACACCCCCAAGGAGATAAGGAGATTCCTAGGGTTGGCTGGATATTATAAAAGGTTTGTGGATGGTTTCTCTACGTTATCTGTGCCTTTGACTAAACTGACGCAGAAGAACGCAGCTTTCATTTGGACCGATAAGTGTGAGGAAGCCTTTCTGGAATTGAAGAAGAGATTGTGCACTGCTCCAGTTTTCTCTCTGCCTACTGAAGGGTTGGAATATTCGGAGTATGTAGACGCATCGCATGTTGGTCTGGGTTGTGTGTTCATGCAAGAAGGCATGGTAATTATGTATGGGTCGAGACAGCTAAAGGTACATGAAAAGACTACCATACGCATGATCTAAAGTTCACAACAATGATTTATGCCCTAAAGTTGTGGAGACACTTGTTATATGGCACATTATGTAAGATTTATACCGATCATAAAAGTTTAAAGTACGTTTTCACTCAAAGGGAGTTGAATCTGCGTCAGCGAAGATGGTTAGAGTATGTTGTTGATTATGATGTTGAGATCCAGTACCATCCGGGCAAAGCTAATGTAGTAGCTGACAGTCTCAGTAGAAAGACGGGGAAAGTTTTTAATCTTTTTATGGATTCACTTGTAGAAGAATTTCTCTTGATGGGTATTTCTGTTGGGAGTTGTAACACGTCAAGTAGTTTGGAGGTAGCTGAGCCTTCATGGATTGCACTCACAAGATTGCATTAGATGGAAGATCCTGAGTTATTGCACCTCTACAAGAGAACTGAGAAAGGAGAGTTGCCAGATTTTTTGATCGATGACGCTGGTACTTTGAAGTACCGCGGTAGATTTTGCATCCCCAATATAGAAGATATTCGCGTTAAGTTGTGCAGTGAGACTCATGGTTCCAGTATTGCCTACCACCCAGGTTCTACTAAGATGTACCAAGATTTGAAGCAGATCACTTGGTGTTTCGGAATGAAAGGTGATATAGCGAAGTTCATTTCAGAATGTTTTACGTGCAAGCGAGTAAAGGCCGATCATGGCAGAACTGGTGGCAAGCCAATGCCCTTGGAAATTCCGAGTTGGAAGTGGGAGAGTATCTCAATGGATTTCATTACTGGATTACCAAGATCTCCCTGAGGACATGATTCAGTCTGGGTTATTGTTGATAAGACTGACGAATTGTGCTCACTTCGTGTCTTTTAAGATTGATTACCACGTGAAGAAGATAGCTGAGCTATAATTAAATCAAGTTATTAGATTACATGTAGTGTCAATTTGTATTGTATCAGATTGAGACTTCAGGTTTACGTCTCGCTTTTGGAAGAGTTTATAGGAGGGTTTGGGTACCGATCTGTGGTATTCCACAGTCTATCATCTGCAGACAAACGGTCAAATGGAAAGAGTGAACCAAATCGTGGAAGATATGATCAGATGTTACATTTTGGACCACATAGGAGTGTGAGATGAGCGACTCAGATTGATGGAGTTTGCATAAAATAATAGTTATCAAGAAAGTTTGCAGATGGCCCCGTTTGAGGCCTTGTATGGGTGGCAATGCAGAACTCCCTTGTTTTGGGATGAGGTCGGTGAGAAACCGTTGCTGGTTCCTGAAGCGTTAGAAGAAATGGATGTTTCCGTGAAGATTATTCGGGAAAATCTTCGGATAGCGCAGGAACTATATGAGAAGAACGCCAAACGGCGTAGGTCTAATTTGGAGTTTGTTGTAGGGGACTTGGTGTTTCTCAAAGTTTCTCCGATGTCTGGAGTTAAAAGGTTTGGTAAATATCATAAGTTGGACCAGAGGTATGTGAGACCTTTTAAGGTTATTGAGCGTATTGGTGTATCAGCCTATAGGTTGGATTTGCCCACACATTTTTCGGGTGTGCACGACGTGTTTCACGTGAGCCAGTTGCGGAAATGTGTGCCCATCGACCGGCAGATTCTTGATGTTGTGCCCCAGTTGGAGCCTAATCTTTCCTATGTTGAGATGCTTGTCCGCATTCTGGATACTCAAGATCGAGTGTTGCGGAGGAAAATCATACCAATGGTCGAAGTTTTGTGGCGAAACCAGGACGTGGAAAGCGCCACTTAGGAGTTGAAGTCAGTAATGAAGGAGGCTCATTCTCATCCGTTCTCCTAGTTTCTTACGGTATATATTTCCCCTTCTATAATATTTGATTATATTCTCTTTGTGAAATCTTTTGATGCGTAAAGTTTCGGGAAGAAACTTCTTTTTAGGGGGAGTGAATGTAACGCCCCCGATTTTTCGATATTTGGTTT
Source organism: Platanthera guangdongensis (assembly GCA_039583875.1). NCBI lineage: Eukaryota > Viridiplantae > Streptophyta > Magnoliopsida > Asparagales > Orchidaceae > Platanthera > Platanthera guangdongensis. The sequence goes on along the minus strand of CM077159.1, from coordinate 9,142,901 downwards.
AATTCATTATCGGGCGTGTTTGTGACATCAGGGCGTTACGTTGAGGGGTTTTCGTCATTTGTCGTTGTTAGAGCGTGGCTTTAGCTCTTAGGTTTTCTGTATTTGTGGTTGGGTTTAGCTTGTTTGCAAGATTTTATAGCGAGTTGGGTCTGTTTTGGTGACTCGGTGGAGCGTCTTTGGGAGTGCTTGTGTTTTGGCTTTGGGTGGTGTTTACCCGAGTTTGGTTCATCGAATCTTAATTTCGACTGTGTTGTTGGGTTCGTAGCATCGGTATTTAGCAACGGTGCGATTTTCGTTAAATTTCGGGTAAGTTTGGTTTTCGGGTCATTTTGACGTTTTATTTAATTAATTATGATATTCTATATTAAAATAATCAGATAAAGGTTGTATAAATAGAAACTCATCGCTTCAAAACCGATTCACTTGTCTCCATTGTGAAACCGTCAGCTTGTTGCAGAAGTACGAGAGCAACGAACTTCCCTAAGCTTTGGGCCGCCGATTTCTGGAGTTTTGGTGCTCGATTTCTTCTTTGGAGAGAGGATCCGGGTAGATCTCGCCTAGATCTATGTTTCTACGGTAAGCTTTTCCAGTTTCTTGGATTTTTTTTAAAGGTCTACGTACGCGGTTTTGACCACTTTTCGTCCTGAAAGGTTTCAGGAAGTATTGCTCCGGAAGTTTCAGGAGCGTTTATGTGGCTGGATTGGTGATTTGAGGCAACTGGTGACTTCTTCCCCTTGCCAAGCTTGTATTTTCCTGTATATTTTTCCATATTGTTCTTCCTGTATATATTCCATAGTGTTCTCCCTGTATACATTCAATGTATTAGTTTCTTGGAGTGGTTGTCGGTTTGGAGTGGTCAGCGTTCGTCGAACGGAGTTCAACGAACAGAGGAATTTCGTCGAACGGAGTTAGACGAACAGAGGAATTTCGTCGAATGCAGTTCGTCGAGCTGAGTTATTTCGTCGAACGGAGTTCATCGAGCTGGGCCATTTCGTCGAACGGAGCAAGATTCGTTGAGTATAACCCTTAGGCGTTGAGTATAACCCTTAGGCGTTGAGTATAGCTCTTAGGCGTAGAGTATAGCCTTAGCACTGAATCCAATTTCAAGCCCAAGTCCAAAAGCGTTGAGTGTGTTGAGTGCACTCAATGCGGCTTTGAGTGTGATGAATACACTCAACGCCTTACTGATAGGTCTGTGACGCTAAGTGTAAAAGCGTTGAGTGCATTGAGTGCACTCAACGTGGCGTTAAGTGTGTTGCTTACACTCAATGCCATCAGTATTTGACGGTAAGTTAGAAAGCATTGAGTGCATTGAGTGCACTGAACGCGGTGTTGAGTGTGCTGCTTACACTCAACGCCATCAGTATTTGATGCTAAGTCAGAAGGCATTGAGTGTGCTGCATACACTCAACGCGGCATTGAGTGTGATGTTTACACTCGACGCCATCAGGAATCTCGGAGTCTAAGTGTAAAAGCGTTGAGTGAGCTTAACTCACTCAACGTCGTCACTTTTTTCGGCAAGTTAAGTTAAAGCATCAACAACGTTGAGTGAGCTGAACTCACTCAACGTCGTCGCGCTATATATAAGCATTGAGTGAGCTGAACTCACTCAACGCCATCGTCTGTTCTTGCTGGTGTTTAAGCATTGAGTGTGCTGTGTTATGGCATCGAGTGCGTCGACTACACTCTACGCGACGTCGAGTATACTCAACGCTTTTTTCCTTAGCATTGCGTTCTTTCGCCGATTTGATGTGTATCACTAAGGCTTAGTCTTGCCAGGCTAGACTCGTCGGTTTTCGACTAAATTTGTTGAGTTTGGGTTTATGGGTATTTGGATATGTTGGGTTGGTTTGGTTGGTTTGGTTGGTTTAGTTTCGTGAATCATTACACCCGGGCATGTTTGAGTCTCATTTTTGGGCCGTTGGGTTGTGTTGGACCAGATGGCCACCACCGCAGTCCCGTTTTTGAGACGTTTGGGTCTGTTAGTTCGGGTTTGACCGGTTTGGTCCCGACTCAGATTCGGTTGTGTTACTGTGTTAATGATTCACATGTTTATTAAGCTTTTGCCCCGTTTTTGTTTCCTATGTATTAAACTTATGCTACTTCTGTCTTTTCTCGCAGATTGTTTTCGGAGTATAAGTCTGTTCGCACTTGCAAATTTCTTTACCTTTTAACATTATAAGTTAACTCTTTGTTCTAAATCTCTAGATAGTTCGCTGTGTTTTTTTTGACAGCTATTCATGTTTGGGATAGTAATCTTACTACTCCTTGTTTTCTGATAGTTTTGTTTGTCACTTGTATTTCTTGTTGAGGTGTTCTTTCTTTGAATGTTTTATGTTCTGAGCAGTAGCTGGTTGAGCGGCTTGGGTTGGTGTTTGCCTGTAGACTACAGTATTCTAGAGGTTTCCACTACCTTGAGAGGTAGTTCTTGTTGTTTTCTTTTTAAGTACAAACACTCATACTGACCAGTGGGTTCGTGTCAGTTTGTTGATGCCCACTGGTGGTTTTTTTTGAATTGTTGAATACTCTGCTAAGCTGCTAGTTTTGCCTTTTGTGCTTGTTTTTACTTGCTCTCTGCGAATGTTTTATGCTAAGTTGCATGTTAGGTATTTTCACTTATAAAAGCATTAATACTTGTATTTCATACATCTCATTTTTTAAAAATTAAAACATTATTTTCTAGCTAATGTAAAGACTATTTTTATACTTATGATAAATCTAGAGTCTTGCATGTCATGAGTTGTCTTTTGGGGATGTTTATACTCATATAGGATGTTAATCAACATAACCAAAAGCATTTTTCAGCAGCGCATATCTATACTTTTACTCGTGGACTAGTTGATCCACTGTGTTGAGGGATACCGCCATCCAATTTAAACTGGGTTTTACTTAATAACATATGGATTTCATATAAACTGTAAAGTTTGGGGTTTTGCCTGAGCGACTGCAGTTATCCCCTGCACGGCGTGACATCTCGGCGCGTATTTTCTCTTGCTCTGATATAACCTAAATGTTGAGAAAATGCGGGTTGTGATAGCCCCGGTCGCCCCCTCCCCCGGCCACCCTTGCGATCGAGTGGGGCAGCCAACTGGGCTGCTCCCCGCCTTGGTCGACGGTGGCCAAAGGGTCAGCCGCCCCCTCGCCTTGGCCACCGGTGGCCAAAGGGGCGGCCGGCCGCCCCCTCCCTCGGTCGCCGGCGTGCGGCCAAAGGGAGCGGCCACCTCTCCCTGGCCGTCGTCGGCGGCCCTCCCTCGCCGACGAACTTAGCGGCAAGTTCATCGGCATCCCGTGGAGGTCCTCTCGTCGTCCGATCAAGGGGGAGCGTACTCGGCCCTATGATCTACGCGTAACCACCCACTAATAACCAAGTTAGTGGGGAGAATTTAATTAATATTTTATTATTTATTCATGGCGGTCTTCAAATAGCGGGATACGCGTATCAAAAACTCTAGTAAAAATATTTATGAAGGTGGTTACGATGTGCGGATAGCCGCGTAACCACCGTAACCACCTCCCAAAGCCTATAAAAGGAACCTCAATCCTTCTCATTTCTCATCTTTTTTGATCTTTTCTCTTTGGAGTTTTCTTCTTCCTCAGGTCGAAGCTTTGCCAATTTCCTCCTACGAGCCACCTCTGAGCCACCTTCGAGCTACACTCGAGTCACAAGCGGGTCAAGTTGCAGCCACTCGACGAAGCTGAATCATCCAAGTTCCAAGAGGCCCCAACAACTGCAAGACCAAGTGTTGGGTACATTGGTTTAAATGTACCTGATTTGAAGAAACCTCACCCAACTCAATGATATACATCAAAATGTATTTGATGTGATTTGAGTTTACTTGTGCAGGCTAAGTATTTGCAGGAAAGATGTTAAAGTTTCTAAGTCCATGTGTCGACACCAAGGAGCAATGTGTCGACACTTAAGAAGACTTGTGTCGACACCCAGGCAAGCAGTGTCGATACTTGGAGTCATTGTGTCGACAACAGGGATGCTGTGTCGACACCCAGAACAATGTGTCGACACTCAACAGAAGAGTCAACACTTGAAGAAAGTATCGACACAAGAAAGTATGCGTCGACACTCAACTGAAGACTCAACACTTGAAGAAAATGTCGACACATGGAGCTGTGTCGACACTTAGCAAAGATCAGCAAGTTCAACAAATTATTCTAAGTACAAGTGTCGACACTAAGGGGATGTGTCGACACACAGCTGAAGTCTCAACAGAAGAAGAATGTGTCGACACAAGGAGCTGTGTCGACACTCAGCAAGTATCAACACTGAAGACTGTGTCGACACCAAGAAGCAGTGTCAACACTAACAAGTTCAACACATGAAGTTATGTCGACACAAAGGTGTTGTGTCGACACTTAGAAGAATTCAGCAAAATACTGAAGTACAAGGACTTGTGTCGACACACATTATCAGTGTCGACACATGAAGAAGAAATAGTGTCGAGATATAAAATCTACAACACAAGGAGTTGTGTCGACACCTTGTAGACTAGTGTCGACACTACGACAACATGTGTCGACACTTGGTCTATAAGTGTCGACACTTAAAGACAGAAAGTCTCGATACTTTCAGACAGTTAGAGAATTTTCAAGAACTGACTGGATGACTTGACAGCTGCCATTCCAGCCGGTCTACTGCACCTGTCAGAGTTGTCAAAATTCAGTTATGAACCGGACCAGCCGGTTACCATGAAGAAGGCTTATAAATAGGCTTACACTGTCTACAGAGATGATGAAGAAGTTGTTCAAGTGATCATTCACAAGAGAAACACACAAGAAGATCTAACTTTCAAGTGCAGATCTAAGAAGTTGGAGAGAGAGAGCTCCATCCAAGAAATCAGTTGTTGGAACCAGACTGAGAAGAAGGGTTCAGATTTATTCTGAATCTTAAGTAGCAGAGATCAAGGATCAACTGCAGAAGGAGTCAATCTTATTGAGTTCTACTTTCAAGAAGCTTTGAAGAAAGCTAAGTCAGATTGATTTCAGCTGAGTTCTTCCAAGAACTCATCAAAAAACTCACATCTCATCTCTCTATTCTCTGAGTTGTTGAGTTAATATTATTGTATTCATTTTTATCTTGTAGGATCCTTTGGATCTGAGTCTTGTAAGCCTGTAATTATAAAGGCTGAGGGTAGGAGAGTTAAATCTCTGAGTGTAGGCCTTGGTGGCTGAGTGTAGGCCTTGGTGGCCGAGTGTCGGCCTTGGTGGCTGAGTGTAGGCCTTGGTGGCTGAGTGTAA